>JAJGRX010001036.1:0-600000 GCA_025461125.1 Carex kokanica | reverse complement strand
TCTCCATATCAGAATGTGCTTAGAGACCAAATTTTACATTTTTTAGAAAAAATTTACTATTTTTTTAGAATTTTTCAAAAAAAAAATTTAGATTTTTTTGTCATATTAAAACACTGTTTTGAAATATTCTAAAAAAAAAGTAAAAAAATTCTAAAAAATGTAAAATTTGGTCTCCAAGCACATTCTAATATGGAGAACATGTTGAGCGCTTCAGATCGACTATTTGAACTTCAAAAACACAAAAACGACTTATAAGCATATACCCTCATATGCTTATGTAAGTAGAGTAGGTACTCACTATATATATATATATATATATATATATATATATATATATATATATATATACAAAAGAGTGAGGCTATGGTACTTCGGCTAGTGTACTATGGCTAGTGTACTACGGCTTAATATGGTACTTTTTAAAATTCTAACGGTCGATCCGAACCGTTCAATGTGATATTCATATGAATATGTACTTGCAAACTAAATTTTATATTTTTTCGAATTTTTTTACTATTTTTTTAGATAGGTAGAATTTTCAGTGTTTTATACAAATTCTGGACCATCAAAATTCTACCTATCTAAAAAAATAGTAAAAAAATTCGAAAAAAATATAAAATCTAGTTTGCAAGTACATATTCATATGGATATCACATTGAACGGTTCGGATCGACCGTTAGGATTTTAAAAAGTACCATATTGAGCCGTAGTATACTAGCCATAGTACACTAGCCGAAGTACCAGAGCCTCACTCTATACAAAACATGTCTTTGTCATAAATATCTCGGACCAAAATATCCAAATATATATATATATAGTGATGGGCTTAGCTAAGCCATGGTGTAAAACGACTTGGTGCTCCACGCCTCATTATTTCCATTTTGAAAATTCAAACTACCGATCCGAACCGCTCAAGTTGTTCTCCAATGATTAATCTGAACCGTTCAAGTTGATCTACATATTGAAATCTGCTTGGAGACCAAATGTTACATTTTTTGGAATTTTTTTACTATTTATTAAGCCACTTTGAAAATTGCTGATCCGGGTGAACAGTAAAAACAGTGCAACCAAATTCTGGACCATGTTACCAGCAATTTTCAAAGTGGCTTAATAAATAGTAAAAAAATTCCACAAAATGTAAAATTTGGTCTCCAAGTAGATTTCAATATGTAGATCAACTTGAACGGTTCAGATCGATCGTTTGGACTTTGAAAATCCGATTTTGAGTTGGAAGCATATCGGTCCATATGCTACTAAAAGCATATTAGCCTATCTCTATATATATATATATATATATATATATATATATATACACGAGGAGAGATCCAATTACACCTTTTTTGGTGACACATCATGACACCATTTTTTTTAGGTTAATTTTGCGATTTCAAAATCCAAACAGTCGATCTGAACCGGTCAACATGATCACCATATTAAAATGTGCTTGGAGATCAAATTTTACATTTTTTTGAATTTTTTTACTATTTATTAAGATGGTTACAAAATCGTTGTTTTCATAACAACGATTTTGTAACCATCTTATAAATAGTAAAAAAATTCAAAATAATGTAAAATTTGATCTCCAAGCACATTTTAATATATCTATCATGTTGAACGGTTTGGATCGACTATTTGAACTTTGAAAATGGTAGGTGTCAAAGTGTGTCACCAAAAAAGGTGTAATTTGATCCCTTCTCTCTCTCTCGAGAGAGAGAGAATGGCTAATATACAAACGTTTGTTCCTAGACTCAGAAACAAACGATTCGGTTCTCCAATTTTCAAAGTTCAAACAGTCGATCCAAACCGTTATATATTTAATCTATATTAAAATGTGCTTGGAGACCAAATTTTACATTTTTTAGAATTTTTTTACTATTTATTAAGCTGGTTTGAAGGTCGCTGTTTTTCAATTAATAGTGCAGAATTTTAATAAAATCAGCGATTTTTAAACCATCTTAATAAATAGTAAAAAAATTCTAAAAAATGTAAAATTTGTTCTCCAAGCACATTTTAATATATTGATTAAGTATCTAATGGTTTGGATCGACTGTTTGAACTTTGAAAATCAGAGAACCGAATCGTTTGTTCCTGAGTCTAGGAACAAACGTTTGTATATTAGCCATTATATATATAGAGATTGACTATGGTGAGTTGTGAAGTAAAACGTCGTTTTACTTCACGCTCATACTCCATTTTGAAAATCTAAACGCCCGATCCGAACCGCTCAACATGTTCTCCATATTGAAATGTGCTTGGAGACCAAATTTTATATTTTTTGGAATTTTTTTACTATTTATTAAGCCCCTTTGAAAATCCCAGATCCGGGTGAACAGTAAAAAACAGTAAAAAATTCTGGACCATTCGATCAGCGATTTTCAAAGTGGCTTAATAAATAGTAAAAAAATTCCAAAAATTATAAAATTTGGTCTCCAAGCACATTTCAATATGGAGAATATGTTGAGCGGTTTGGATCGGGCATTTAGATTTTCAAAATAAAAATATGAGCGTGAAGTAAAAATGACAGCTTACTTCGCAACTCACCATAGCCCAACTCTATATATATATATATATATATATATATATATATATATAGAGAGATAGGCTACCATGCTTTGCAAATTAAAGCACCTCTTGTGCTTTGTGCTCATTTTTGTATTTTCAAAATTCAAAATGTCGATCCGACCGTTCAAGTTGTTTTCCATATTGAAATGTGCTTGGAGACCAAATTTTACATTTTTTGGAATTTTTTTTACTATTTATTAAGCCACTTTGAAAATCGCTGATCCAATGGTCACACTAGCAAAACAGTAAAATTTTCTGGACCAATGGATCAGCGATTTTCAAAGTGGCTTAATAAATAGTAAACAAATTCCAAAAAATGTAAAATTTGGTCTCCAAGCACATTTCAATATGGAGAACAACTTGAACGGTCGGATCGACATTTTGAATTTTGAAAATCCGAAAATGAGCGCAAAGCACAAGAGGTGCTTTAATTTGCAAAGCATGGTAGCCTATCTCTCTCTCTATATATATATAGTGAGTGGCTAAGCTCAAAACATTTGCACCAAGCCCTTGGTGCAAACGTTTTGTTTTCGGATTTCCAAAGTTCAAACGGTCGATCCAAACCGTTCAAGTTGTTCTCCATATTGAAATGTGCTTGGAGACCAAATTTTACATTTTTTGGAATTTTTTTACTATTTATTAAGCCACTTTGAAAGTTGCTGATCACACGGTCCAGAATTTTATTGCACTGTTTTTACTGTTCACCCGAATCAGCAACTTTCAAAGTGGCTTAATAAATAGCAAAAAAATTCCAAAAAATGTGAAATTTGGTCTCCAAGCACATTTTAATATGGATTAAATATCTAACGGTTTGGATCGACCGTTTGGACTTTGCAAATAGGAGAACCAAAACGTTTGCACCAAGGGCTTGGTGCAAACGTTTTGAGCTTAGCCAGTCTATATATATATATATATATAGAGAGATGGACTTAGCTACTTCATGGAGTAAAACGACTTTGTACTTCACGCCATATCTTCATTTTCAAAGTTCAAATAGTCGATTCGAACCTTCCAACATGTTCTTCATATTGAAATGTACTTGGAGACCAAATTTTACATTTTTTGGAATTTTTTTACTATTTATTAAGCCACTTTGAAAATCTGAAAATCCGGGTGAACAGTAAAAAACAGTAAAAATTTCTGGACCGCCGGATCAGTGATTTTCAAAGTGGCTTTATAAATAGTAAAAAAATTCCAAAAAATATAAAATTTGGTCTCCAAGCACATATCAATATGGAGAACAACTTGAGCGGTTCTGATCGGTCATTTGGATTTTCAAAATGGAAATAATGAGGCGTGGAGCACCAAGTCGTTTTACTCCATGGAGTAGCTAAGCCCAGCACTATATATATATATATATATATATATATATGAGGAGGGATCCAATTACACCTTTTTTGGTGACACATCATGACACCGTTTTTTATATAGGGCAATTTTGCGATTTCAAAATCCAAACAGTCGATCCGAACCATTCAACATAATCACCATATTAAAATGTACTTGGAGATCAAATTTTACATTTTTTTGAATTTTTTTACTATTTATTAAGATGGTTACAAAATTGTTGTTTTTCAATGGTCTAAAAACAACGATTTTTGTAACCATCTTAATAAATAGCAAAAAAATTCAAAACAATGTAAAATTTGATCTCCAAGCACATTTTAATATATCCATCATGTTGAACGGTTTGAATCAACTATATGGACTTTGAAAATGGTAGGTGTCAAAGTGTGTCACCAAAAAAGGTGTAATTGGATCCCTCCTCTATATATATATATATATATTTGGATATTTTGGTCCGACATATTTATGACAAAGACATGTTTTGTATATATACATGTGGAAGAGGGTATGAGAGTAGGTCCGATGCCCATCGGACCTACCTTGGTTTGATGGGTGTGATGACCATCCGATCTGCATCAAGATCCGTGTGCTCTGCATCAAAATCCGTGTAAGTCTGTACCAATTTCCGTGCATATAGATCTTTATGCTAATCGTACGGTGATAGAGCTAATTGAATCTAATTATAGGTCCGATGTCCACCTACTCCTATCTCGTGGAAGAGATGTTGTTAGACAAGATATGAAAAGGCATTTTGACTTCTGTTTTGTATATTATGCTTTTTTTCTTCACGAGTTGGTGGGTGGTACATGCCACAGAAGATATGAAAAAGATATATGTGTATATATATATGTAGAGTAAAACTAGGGTGTTCCTAAGTTCACCAAGCCTTGTCAAGAAAAAATATATAATATATACACACACACACACACACAAAACATGTCTTGTCACACTACTACAGAAATAGAGATTGCACACGGACATAAACAGGGGAGCTACACGGATTTTCTGCCGTGTGGAGTGCGAGGGTGTATAATCCCTGAATAAATTATACACGGATATTTACCCATGTGCAATTCCTGAGAGCTACACGGATTATTACATAAACAACCGTGTTCAATTCCTTGCCAATGGCGCTCTCCAAAGCTGAGCTACACGGATTGTAACATAAACAGCCGTGTAGCTCTCCTCTTTCTACACGGACATTTAACTAAATATCCGTGTAGCTCTCCTCTTTCTACACAGACTTTTAACTAAACATCCGTGTAGCTCTCATCTTTGTACACGGACTTTTAACTAAATATCCGTGTAGCTCTCTGAACTATCATACACGAACTTTAGTTAAATATCCGTGTAGAATTACCTAAATTTTTTTTTTGTATTCGTGCATGGATTATTTTATAAATTACTATTATTACACGGAATTTTGTTAAATATCCGTGTAGGGTTGTCTTATAATTTCTTTTTTAGTTTTTTTTTTTTTTGCTAGCCTCCTGTTTTGCAGTATTTAAATTTTTCAGATAGCAATTTAAAATTCATGTACATGAAATTATACAAAATTATACAAATTCATATTTAGCATTACAAAATTATACAAATCCATATTTATCATTACAAAATTCTAACCGAAACCATAAAAACATAAAATTCTAATATCAACATATATAACAAAAAAAGCATAAAAGCATCAACATATATATACATTGAGGAGGGATCCAATTACACCTTTTTTGGTGACACATCATGACACCGTTTTTTATATAGGTCAATTTTGCGATTTCAAAATCCAAACAGTCGATCCGAACCGTTCAACATGATCACCATATTAAAATGTACTTGGAGATCAAATTTTACATTTTTTTTGAATTTTTTTACTATTTATTAAGATGGTTACAAAATCGCTGTTTTTCAATAGTCTGAAAACAACGATTTTTGTAACCATCTTAATAAATAGCAAAAAAATTCAAAAAAATGTAAAATTTGATCTCCAAGCACATTTTAATATATCCATCATGTTGAACGGTTTGAATCGACTATTTGGACTTTGAAAATGGTAGGTGTCAAAGTGTGTCACCAAAAAAGGTGTAATCGGATCCCTCCTCATATATATATTGCATTTTGTACATATATTACAATCTCATGTGATCCACATATAACATATTCCTCAAGATCCAATACAATGTTTGTAGATCAAGTTATGTCATTACCACCTAGTAAGCATGTGATTAAGGTTTGGAGGAAATTATGGTAAAGTTGGGCTCATGTTGCCAAAACGCTTGGTTATGATCTAGTTAAGACAAGAATTTCATACAAACCAATACGTATTAGATCCAACATATCAAAAAGGAGAGTGCCCATGTGATCCATGACATGATGCATCTTGGTTAAAAGTCTCCAACATATTGCATCTCCAATAAAAAAATACATTTCATCAACATATATGTGCATGCATGCATAATAGAGAATAAAAATTCTCCTTTAAATTCAAATTTTTTTCGAATTTCAAATTTTTTCCAAATTTCAATTTTTTTTTCAAATTTCAAATTTTTTCAAATGTGGCCGCCCTCACGCTTGGGCTCCTCACTCAACCGACTTCCCCCCGCTTTTGCATGGCTTCCCCCACGCTTCAGCTCCCGCTCAGCTGAACTTTCCGCCGTTTTTGCATTATCTTAAGAAATCAAGCATGCATGAATTACACATGACCTAAATAAGCAATAATAAGTAACAGAAAATTAGAGAAAGAAAAGGAAAATATATATATGCTAACCTTAGAAAGATAGAGAGGAGAAAATAAAAACTTCAAAGATCTCTAATCCCAGCTGCTAGCATTTGCATAAATCAGATCCACATTCAATACAGAGAGAGCGAGAGAGAGACAGTATAAAAGACTTGATCAAAATGGCGCTGGAAGGAGAAGGCCTTTTATACTAATTAAAACCCTACACAGCCTTTTATACACAGATTTATACTTATTAATCCGTGTAGCTCTCCAAATAATCATACACGGCTATTTATAATAAAATCCGTGTACATTTCTACTATTTCTACACGGATATATTATCAAAAATCCGTGTATATATTCCTACATGGATATTTAACAAAAATCCGTGTAGCTCTCTCAATATTTTCCAGACGGTCTTCTTTCCACACGGATTTTTGATCCCTAATAAACCGTGTAGCTCTCTCAAACAATTCTACACTGATTCTTAACTAAATGTCCGTGTATAATTCCTACAGATTTTTTGGGCTTTCAAAAAATCATATTTGGTACACGGTTTTTATATAAAATTGGAAAAACCGTGTACAATGTGCAGTGTAGAATTACCATTTTTGTAGTAGTGTCAAGAAAAAAATAATACACAAAATAATATCCTGAAATTTATCAAAATATCCACATATACATGCAAAACAACTTGTCACCATCTCGGACCAAAATGATATATTTTCGCCTCCCAAATTTGTACAAACCAAACAAATTTAGAGTTCTTTTTCTTTCAAGATGTAAATAAGTTTGCATGAGTACTGCTCTTTCATATTTTTAGTTCTTTTTCTTCTAAAATAAATGGACGATTATCTATCAACAAATATAATATAAAATAGTAAGAAAACTGATGATATATAAGATTAAAGTTAAAAAAAAAAATAAAAAACAACGGACCTAAACAAGCGGGGACATATATGCCATTTAAATATGCTGGATGCATGCTAAAATTACTTTATTGAGAAAATATTTGGCTTTGTCAAAGAACAATTTTATCCAATAGGAACACACAATTTAGTACGGAACGGACAAAAATTTTGTGAATCATGTGCAAATTTAAAAATTCATACGATTCATACTTATTTGAATAAATTGTATATATTTTTTTATAATTAATATTGTATAGGATGTATCAATTTATTAACAGAAAATAACAGGTATCAATTTAATTTTGATTTTGTGTCGAAATTTTATGTATATCTATACATGGAATCTGGTGAGGTACCATATATACCTCATAGCTAGAGTTAGATCTTGCACGAATTTTTAAAGAATCCCGTGAATTTTAGACTGACACCAATAAAGTTTTGGTACGATTTCACGTGACTCACCTCCACGGGTCTGGTACGTCCGGTACGTTCGAGAAACATCAAGCATGTGTACCGATTTATTAAGGCAGAACGAAATGGTGACCCAAGTGATGGAATAGAAAAATTATTGGTGAATTAATATGAACAATGAGGAAGCCGTGAGAAATAAAACATACAACACATAGATGCTTCTTTCAAACCCATCAAAGAAACCATACATGCATGTTTTAGCCAAATGACATTGAACTTTGTTGCAAAATAAATCAGCAGATTCAGATTTATGTTTCTTCAATTGATGAGATTTTAAGTCTATGATATATTTTATTTATGTTATTAATTATCAAAAATAAAATTTACTCGGGTCAAATTCGACCAAATATCGTACTAACTAGCGTTCTGTTGTTCAAAAACAATGAATTCTAGGGGTACCACACAAAATTAATTCAATTAGATATTATTTACTATCGTAATTATCATCTTTAATCTCTCATATCACCATGGTTCTGAAACTCATAATCGAAATCCAAATCAGAATTGGATACTTGACTGTGGAATTGGATTCGGATGAATCGGCCGGAATTGGAAGAATCGGATTTGAAACTCGGATTTTTTTGGCAGAAACTTGTTTTGTATCCAAAAAATATAAAAAAATTGATAAAAATAATTTGTAAAAAAATATATTAAGACAAAAAATTACACTCAAATAATCCACTAATTATATAATATAATACAAGCATTACAAATATAACACCTTTTTATTATTGTCAGATACTTTATTATTGTCAGATACTATACCGAGCTGGCTGAAATATCTCATCATTCTACGTAAATACGAAGAGAATATTATTGTACATAATAAAAAAATAAAGATATTAATATAGTGTTAAATAAAAAATTATTAACATCCACCTATCCAGCGTGCACTATTGAGCATTGAAGCAAGCAAAGACAGCTATCATAGATAGAAGCCTACGTAGGGATACCAGTTACCACAGACTGACAGACAGCTTTATAGAGTAGAAAGATAAAAGAATTGCTAGGGAGGACTTCAGTGGAAAGCAGAAACAGCCTCGACTGCCGACGTAATTTAATGCCAAAACCTATGTTTGGGTTTATACCACACTGACAAAAACCTATGAGAGAGATGGGCTATTTTGCAAAGTGATCGTTTTATTTCAGATTTTCAAAGTCCAATCAGTTGATTCAAACCGTTCAAGTTAATCTACATATTGTAATATGCTTGCAGACTATATTTTACAATTTTTACTATTCTTTTATTATTTATTATGCAGACCAATTTTTTTACTATTTTACATTTCGGGATACCACAGACTGACAGACAGCTTTATAGAGTAGAAAGATAGAAGAATTGCTAGGGAGGACTATTTAGTGGAAAGCAGAAAACGCCTTGACTGCCGACGTAATTAATTTAATGCATGCGCATCGCCCTTATAGAGTGGATTGTGCTATTTCTACTTAGGTAATTGCTTGTGGATTGTATGTGCTACAAATTTTTGTTCTGAGCATAACTATTTCAAAAAAAATGTAAAATAAACGAAGGACTCACTCTGACTCGGCCAAGTCAAACATTGTTCAACCGAGTTTTGATAAAAAAACTCGCATGGACGCGAGACTCGGGTAAAACTCTGATCGGACTCGACCGATACCGAGTTGACTTGGCCGAGTTTCCAAACTATGATAAATAATAAAATTGAATTAATATTGAGTGGTACCCCCAGAATATATTGTTGTGTCATTTTTAGAAGTGAGACAGTAAATTTTGAACTACATTATTTATTGTTCCGTCAATTACCCACTGTATTATATATATATGTTTTTAATCTACAGTTTTAAATCAAATTATAGTAGTTGCATGTTATTTTCTCATGACTTCCTCATTGTCCATATTCTCCAATACTTTTACTTTCCATCACTTGAGTCAGTTTGGGTTGGTATTGTTTAATTAGGTTCTGATACGTTCACACTTTTCTCTTTTTTGTTTTTTAACTTTTTTTTTGTAATGTAAAAACCTATGTTTGGGTTGATACCACACTGACAGAACATTAATTACCCCAATTTTTTCACCCTTTCAATTTGGAAAAAAGTACTATATAAACCCCCTCAGACTCTCCTTACAAAGCACAACAAGTGAGTAACACAAAAAGACCAAGAGACACGTATATTCAACTACATACAATAGTCTAGCATGTCAATTTCCAAGTTATTCTTGGTTATTGTCCTTGGCGCTCTCGTTTGCACCGCAATCGCAACAGATCTCTCTACAACTGATGACAAGCATGTGAATGTGAAAGGAGTCTCCACTGGTGCAGATGCTGCAGACTCAAAAACTTATGTAAGTAATGGAGTAGGTCTAGGTACTCTGGGA
This sequence comes from Carex kokanica, assembly GCA_025461125.1. Classification (NCBI taxonomy): domain Eukaryota; kingdom Viridiplantae; phylum Streptophyta; class Magnoliopsida; order Poales; family Cyperaceae; genus Carex; species Carex kokanica. Next base: position 589,637 of record JAJGRX010001036.1, on the reverse strand, counting down.
ACTCCGGGAACTCAGGGAACTCGGCGAACTCCGCGAACTCCGGGTACTAGAACTGGTCTAGGTACTCCGGGAACTCGGGGAAGTCCGGGTACTAGAACTGGTCCAGGTGCTCCGGGTACTCCTGGAACTCCAGGTGCTCCGTGTAAAGGGGGTACACGGACTGCTCCGACTGTTCCGACTGCTCCGACTGCTCCGACTATTCCTGGTAGGGGTACTCCCGGTACTCCGGGAACTCCGGGTACTCCAGGTACTGGGTGCCACTCCAAATAGGTGCATCCGGGGTAGCCAAATCTTAATGGTTCGGTATAATTAATTAGCTAATTAGTGCAACTGTGATGTGATGCTAGCTAATTAAGGTGATTCTGAATCATGATTTGTATTATCAGTGTAAGGCTGAAATCATGGATGTATGGAATCATGTCTATAAATAAGAAATAAAGTACTGAACCTGAGGAAGTTATTATAAAGAATTGATAGTCTCGCTAATTATATTTATAGAGTTGTTTCTGCTGAGTCTACAAGTCAGCTGCAATTATATATGTTATATGGGAGAACTATGCAATTGTCTAATCACTGAAAAAACAAATGAATGCCAAATTGACAATAAATTTAAGCACTTCACATTTACTTTCAAAAAGTATACTAAAAATATTTATGCCTTCTTTAAAAAAAATTATGAAGCTTGATAAGCTATATATAACTAGTACTGGTAGAGAACCAGCAGAAAAAATATTTGAAGCTATTGAAAAGTCCTATATAAATTATATACATGTGTACCCCCTCAGACTTGCATGAATAATTCTAGCTCCTAGTATAAATTCTGCACACACGAGCAGTAAATAACAACTCTCTTAATTAATAATTATAAGTTATAATCACGTCATTTATTTGTATGTATACAACTATAGTGAAGCACATTAATTGACTGATACAAAAATGATCAATAGTTGGAGGAAGAGGATGCATGATCACCAAGTGATTCAAGAGATATATATTTCTCTAATCTTTTGTCTCAGATTATTCAAAAATCTCAAGTCTCATCTCATGGCAAGTAATTTACTTAATTTTCTTCATTGTTCACTCTCTCTCTCTCTCTTTTTAAGTGTTACATTGAGCAATTGGTGCCTAAAATTTGTTTATGGCATAAATAGATCAAGCCATTGTTAAGAACTTGAATAAGGGAAATGTACTTGCAATTTTGTTTATGGAAATTTTGACAATTGGAAAATTGAGTAAAATTATGATAAAATTAGTAAAATAGTTTAATTAATTTTGTACCCTATATATCCCCTTTTTAAAATTACAATAACAGTATTTGAGCATCGGTAACGATCTTACTAATACTAGGGTGAGGGGCGACACGGCTGAGGTGAAACCCTAGCAGCGAGGGTGCTTGCGAGAGGGGCGGAGAGGCTTTGGCCATCCCCTCTGCGCCCCTATGCACGCGGTGAGAGAGCCAAGTCGCGTGAGGCAGCTAGGGTTGCTTGCTAGAGGGGTGGCGCGGGTTCAGCTGTTCCCTTCGACCTAGATCGAGAGTGGTTGCGGGCAGCGGGGGTTAATAAAGCGAAACCTTAGATCGAAGACATGGCTGAGGCGGGCGGTAGCCGGGCGAAGCAACGAGGGTTGCTTGCGAGAGGGGGTGGAGAGGGTTCGGCCGTCCTCAGTACGCCCCTATATATGTGTGGGGCGAGAGATGCGAGGCGACTAAGGTGAGGTGGTGAGGCATTGAGGCAGCGAGAGGCAGGAGGCAACCGGTCTTGATACTGGTAAATTAGGTGGTAGGAAAGGCTGAGATGGGGCAGGTTCTGTTAAGATTCTGGTAGTTAGATTAGAATTGTAAATAGTTTAATATTAGTAAGTGCTAATTTGTAGAACTAATGAGATGTAAATATTTTTTTATCAATGAAAAACCATAAGATGGCAATTGCTTTCTTACCCTCAAAAAAAAAAAAATTACAATAACAATTCTATACAATAAATTAATATCAATTCATGCAATTCAACACTTCAATTTTTCACATTCTAACAATTCTATTTTAATTTCGAAATTAAATTTGGAAAATTTTATCAAAATTGAAAGGTAATTTACTGATAATTTACCTTGTCAATGTTGTCGATCTGAAGTTCTTTGAGTTCTTCTGTCAATTCTAATAATTACAAATTAAATGGAATGTGAAAATAGACAACAAAATGAGAAGAATTTATTCATTCATTTTTTCAAAAATGCCACAGAAAAGGGAAGACGTAGAAAGGGGTTCGGTCCAGGAGAAGAAAAGAAAGAAAAAGGAAGAGATCGATCGAGGGTCACTGCACAAAATCCAGAGTGTATGAAAACCGCATCAAATATGTAGTTGCTAAATGGAATTTTATGTGACTGTTGAACGGAAGACGTTGTAGCTCGCTAAGGAACCGCATCAAATATGCGATTCTTTAGCGAATTAGCAAAGGAACAACACCGAATCATTTGGTGTGGTTCCTTCCATGCCTTCAAAAAAAATTCATCATCTTTCCGGTTCTATATAAAATATTTATTTATTTCTGAAAATAAAATATGTCAGCCTTCTGTTTTGTTCTTTTAAATTTGGCAGTGTTCATTTGCAGGCTAGGACCCTACAACTTATCATGAATTGCATTAAGTACATTTCAACCTAAAAGGGTACGTTTGAGATCTCTTAGGGACCCAGCTGTACAAATTATTTTTGTCTCTGTCTGGACTGAATCAAACAACGGTTACGGACTCAATGACCAATAAAACTCAAGCAGTGTAACAGGCGGTTGAATAAAACATAGGTTTTTACACAATTACAAAAAACAAGGAAAAAAACAAAAACAAAAAAGAGAAAAGTTAACGTACCAGTACCTAATTACATAAATAATAGGAACCGGACCTGACAGTCATGTTACAAGCTCATACCCATTAAAAAGGAAAGATGTTGTGGAGGTACCACAGAAGCACATGGCACCATGGGACAATAGGAACTGACAAAATATATAAATGCAAAATGTAAATGACTTTAGCATAGGTAAATGCCACCCTCTATTTCTACCCTAGTAAAGTTGCTTGAAAAAATGTTTATTTCTCTTCTGATATAATCAGTAGATAATCTGTTATAATCCGTACATTTTAAAACTAATTAATTTGGTTAATAACTAGAATTATAACTAATTAAGCTTTTAAAATTTAAGAAATTAGCTATATAAATTGGAAGCGACTAATTGTACTCAAGCTTTTGTACCCAGTTTTTATCCAAACCAACTGTCATTTGACTTGCGCGAATACTATAAAATTATATACTCAATACTGTATCTTCAATGGCAAATCATATATAATACGTAATTCAAAATTCAAAATCATATCTTCAATGACAAACAGTTTGCAACTTCCACATGACTGCCAAACTACATGTACTTCCTGTACTTCAACTGACTGTACTTTCAGAGTGACAGCTTCTAGAAGATTTTAAAATTGAACCACTTCTCAAACTTACAGTTATTTCCAAATAACACATAAAATCATGCAAAATTAATTTTTTTAGCTAAATTAAAAAATAAATTATTTTATTTAAATTATTTTATCATTTTTTTCCTTCAATTATTAATATTTATATATACATTTATATCATGTAAAATAAGCCTTCAATACTGTATAACTCGCAAATGTAAACTATAAAACTAACAGATGCAAAATATAAGACTTCAGCACTGTAAAATTAACACCTGAAACTGTAAAACTAATATATACAAACTATAAAACTTCAATACTCTAAAATTCGCAACCAAATACATCTGTTTCACAACCAAATACATATGTTCCACAACCAAATACATCTGTTCAACAACCAAATACATATGTTCAACAACCAAATACATTTGTTCCACACAAACATACAAACAATGTAATTACTTCATAACCCTCTGGTGAACGTTATTTGGATGAGTGAGAAACTTCATCGCTAAAACCACACGTTCTTCGAAATATCATTCTGCAAAAAAAAAAAAAACAAGGTTATAATTTGGAGTTACCTTGCTGAGAGAATAATATTACAAATCGGAATTACATCATAAACTTCAATACTGTAAACTAACATGCAAACTATAAGACTTCAATACTGTAAAATTAACAACTGAAACTATAAAACTAATATATACAAACTATAAAACTTCAATACTTCATCAAATAAATACTGTCAGATGACTCACTGTCAAAGTTTCAGGTGTGGGTAAAATTAAACATAAATATGACAAGGTGTTAATACTTCAGCTTTGATCTTTTATTATATAGACATGTAATACTGTAAAACTCCAATACTGTAAAACTGGCAAATGTAAACTGTAAAACTAACATGCAAACTACAAAGTTAATAATTGCAAGAATCATGTAAAGCTAGTTCAAGAATCATGTAAAAAAATTGCAAGAATCTTGTAAAATAGTTACAAGAATCCTGTAAAACTAGTTCAAGAATCATGTACTACTAGTGTAAGAATTATGTAAAACAATTACAAGAATCATGTAAAACAATTGCATCAGCTGGAATACTAACTGAATAAGCTGCATGAATCAATCTAGATATATAAAATAAAGAACTGAAAACTTTGCATATATCCTGTAAAACTGTTAGATAGATCATGTAAAACTATTGCATAAATATTGTAACCCTAACCGATCCAGACTATGAACATAACAAATCGATACTTTAAAACCTAAACATATCAAGTGAAACAAATAAAAATGCATTAAAATTTTGTCATTTTAGCAAGAAACTGATCAAATTCATACTATAACACTACGACATAGATACTATAAAACTAGGTAATCAACAATGTAAACTTTAACATATAAAGTGAAAAAAAATCAAATGACGATAAAATTGAGCCATTTCAGTAAGAAATTCAAAATTATTACACTAAAGCCTTTCAATGCACTGTAAATAAGTACTAAAAAGAAAAATAAGAATGAAAACCTTACGAATTTCGCCTCCCAGGGTCATCAGATGCCTCGCCACTTGTTTGATTAATAACTTTGGGTGAAACAATTTTTGCCTGAAAATGGATGTAAAACTCTTCATAGAATCCTGTATACTACAATGTGAAATACTATAAAACTGTTCCTCGTACTCCTCAGGCCACTCATTCGGTAGTGGCCGATAATTGTTGCAGTTTCCACCAGTGGCGAGGAAGAAGAGCACGATCTCCTTCGAGTTCATATCACATCTCAAAGATCATCTCCTCCTATTTCCTTCAGATCGCCTCTCTCTCATCTCTCTCCTCCAGATCGCCACAAGATAGATATTGTAAAACTACAAGGTGAATACTGTAAAACAACAAGGTTAATACTCCAGATCGCCTCTCTCATCTCTCTCCTCCATATCGCCTCTCTCATATCGTCTCATATCTCCTCCAGATCGCCTCTCTCTCATTGATCACCCAAAAGTGAGCGATGCTATCTTTCAAAATTTATAAACTCGGATCGGTTAGGATTGCAAGCGCACAATCCTATTGAGTAGTATAATCGAGGTCGATCCAAAGGGAATATTGGTTTAGAGTCTTGAGCGATCAAATCATAATCTTTCGAAATGCTAGACAAAATCTGAAAATTCAAAAGTTGTAGTGGTGATCAATGTAAATTTGGTAACAATTAAAAGTAATTAAAATAAAGATAGAGATGAGAATTCGTAGGGTTTCGGCACACCATTGCTACTCAATTCTCTTTGATATTTTACTTCTGTCGGGTCTGATTTTCTGTTGTTGTATATGGAAGACACTATATAAGACACTACGAGTTACTTACACAAATGACGGGACTTCCATCGAGATACTACATAGGACATTGCGAGTTACTTACGCAAATGACGGATCTCTTAAATACATAATTACTACATAGAACACTGCGAGTTACTTGCGCAAATGCACACTTCATGCTATTTATGCGGAAATAAATTCAAATACACGCATATAAATATATGTGTATATATGAATTCTCATTTTAAAATACCGCATATGCAGTATGCATTGGTCTTACCCATGTATGAACAAAACCAAATTCTAAAACGTTGGCTGTAGTAATACAGTTTGGCATATTGTCCTTGTTTTCTTTGTCCAATGAATCTGCTTGTTAGGTTTTATAACTACCGAAGTCCATCTATTTAAGGCCCACTGTTGTTCCTTTCTAATATAACATTTGGCCCAATTAACCAATTCGTCAGGCGGCCCAACTAACTCCTTGAATGGAGAATTTGGCAGTGGTGTCAAGTATGCAAGTTTGGTTGGTTAAAAAGGATAAAGAAGATGGTTAACAAATTGATGAAAGGAAACCTATTATATGGGTCAACTATTATTATTTATAAATTTTCTGTTTAATTGGACTATGATTTGATATTTACAATTTGAACACAGCTCCTTTCCAAATTAAAAAGAAAAACGAAGGATGTTAGTAGACAAAAAAAGCAAAAATGTATGTTACTAAAATAGTTTCAATTTGATTATTTTAAAATATTTGGACATTGAAAAAGATCTGGTGTATACAATTATATAATATTAGCAAATTATATTTCACGACTAAACATAATATTGATCTGGTGGCTTATTTTCCTTAATCCCACAATGAAATTAAATAAGGAGATATCCTTAAAAAAGAGAAAATTATTTTCACTTCGCTGCCGTTCCACATATTGATACGAATAATTCTCCATTTGCATCTTCTAATCTCATTGTCATATTCCTCAACCATTTTGAGTGTGCTGCCGTGACATGGTGCAACATAGGCATAGCACATCCCCAGTCCATGTCAAGAATCTTCTCGATAGGTAGGAAAAATAGAAAATGGAGAGAGCAAATTAATTAGAGGTGTAGTAACCCAAACAATATAAAGCAAAATTAATAGCAAAAATTTGGCTAACATCTCCCATAACAAACAAGAAATATTCTTGATAGAAAGCAAACTAAATCTAGGTAAATATTCGTATATATCATCTTGTCTCCATTTATAAAAAAAACATGCAAAAATTATCTACTCAATTACTCAGACAACCTAGAAAACTTGTAAAGCGATAAAAAAATGATGAAAAATGACTGCACCAAAATTAACTTATAAACCTCTTTTATTGAGCACTTGAATTTATATTAAATTAACTAAAAAAATTATAAATTTTGCATATAAGTGTATGACTCGTGAGCACTAATTTGCCATTGAGAGGGTAGCAGGAGGATTATATGTTGGTTTTGTTTTCCAAGCCAAATGATAAGAGTATCAGTTTAATCTCATGGATGTGTATTAAAGAATACGGCATTGGATAGACTCGCCTTGCTTGGAAAGTGTGAGATGTTCATTTTTCATATTTGAGAAATGTGAGTTGTTCATTATATATATTGTGTTTGTGTTATTAATTGTTTCACATAGTATGAAGTTCGAAGGTGTGACATGTTCATTTTTCGTACATGAGAAATGTGTATTTGTAATTGCTATCTAGTACTCGCCTTGATCGGAAATTATAAAGACAGTGTTTCAGATATGGATACTTGTGTGGAGGGAACAGGCTCATCAAGATTACTGATGTCCCTTATGTTTGAATAATGCGAGAAATGATATTCTTGGTTCCCTTGATAAAGTACGATTATAAGCATACTATATAATTAAGGAGTTAATTATAATAATTTACATTGGAGATCAAGAAAGCAACAAGTCACAAGAACGAGACATTCTTATCTTGAACTTATTAATGATTTCATGAGGTATAAGAATTAACACAAATAATAATATTATTGTTTTATGTGGACCATGATATTGTATGGTATATAACATCATACTGTTTGGATAGTCATAATATATAATGCTAGGTATTTCTTATGATTATAAAATAAAATAAAAGTTTTGATATCATTGCCAACACGATATGGATTACAATGCAACCCAAGCCCAGCCCAATTATATGTGTGGGCTGAACAAAGTGAACAAACCGTTCTCTCGGACTCTCTCCCGTCATTAATTGCATCTGCATTCTATTGTTGATTGGACTCCGATTGTCAAAATTAGCCCCAAAAAAAATATATATATATATAGATAGAGTAGAACTAGGGTGTTCCTAAGCTCACCAAGTCCTCTCGTGAACTCAATTCTAAAACCTATCGAATTGACTTCAAACAACAAATTCAAACCGTTAGATGTTTAATCTATACTATAATCTACTTGGAGACCAAATTTTACATTTTTTGAAATTTTTTTACTATATATTAAGCTGGTTTGAAAACCGCTGTTTTTAGTAAATTTCTGCAACGTTAAAAACAGCGGTTTTCAAACCATCTTAATATATAGTAAAAAAATTCCAAAAAATGTAAAATTTGGTCTCCAAGTAGATTATAATATAGATTAAACATCTAACGGTTTGAATTTGTTGTTTGAACATCACACGGCTAAATAATGCTCCGGCAGCACCTCGGCCGAACTGCTGCCAGCAGCAAATTAGCCACCGCCTATATATATATATATAACGCTGGTACAACACAAAGAGGTTTGAAATGAATGAGAGTAGTAACTCGGATTCATATGTTACTGTTGGAACATAAAATCAATTACATATTTTTTAAGGAGGCTGAGCTAGCTTTTCAACTATTTTTTTTTATTTTTTTTTAGAACCTCGTAGAAGCTGCCATGTGAATTGTATTAATATAAAAAAGCACTTTACATCACAACACATGCACGAATTTCTACGTGGCTAATATCACCCACCAACTCGTGAAGAAAAAAAGCATAATATACAAAACAGAAGTCAAAAAGGTTTTTCATATCTTGTCTGACAACATCTCTTCCACACATGTATATATATAAAACATGTCTTTGTCATAAATATCTCGGACCAAAATATCCAAATATATATATATATATATATATATATATGAGTCCGACTAGGCTACTCCATGGAGTAAAACGACTTGGTACTCCACGTCATATCTTCATTTTCAAAGTTCAAATAGTCGATTCGAACCTTCCAACATGTTCTCCATATTGAAATGTGCTTGGAGACCAAATTTTACATTTTTTGGAATTTTTTTACTATTTATTAAGCCACTTTGAAAATCTGAAAATCCTTATGAACAGTAAAAACAGTAAAAATTTCTGGACCGCCGGATCAGTGATTTTCAAAGTGGCTCAATAAATAGTAAAAAAATTCCAAAAAATGTAAAATTTGGTCTCCAAGCACATATCAATATGGAGAACAACTTGAGCGGTTCGAATCGGTCGTTTGGATTTTCAAAATGAAAATAATGAGGCGTGGAGCACCAAGTCGTTTTACACCATGGCTTAGCTAAGCCCAGCACTATATATATATATATATAGAGATAGAGAAAGTGGCTAATATCAAAACGTTTGTTCCTAAACTCTCATGCAACCAAGTCGTTTTCGGATTTTCAAAGTCCAAACGGTTGATTCAAACCGTTAGATGTTCAATCCATATTAAAATCTGCTTGGAGACCAAATTTTACTTTTTTTTGGAATTTTTTTACTATTTATTAAGCCACTTTGAAAATTGCTAATCAGATGGTCCAGAATTTGATTGCACTGTTTTTAATGTTCACCCGGATCAGCAATTTTCAAAGTGACTTAATAAATAGTAAAAAAATACCAAAAAATGTAAAATTTGGTCTCCAAGTAGATTTTAATATGGATTGAACATCTAACAGTTTGGATTGACTGTTTGGACTTTGAAAATCCGAAAATGAATTGGTTGCACGAGGCCTTAGGAACAAACGTTTTGATATTAGCCACTCTCTCTCTCTCTCTCTATATATATATATATACACACACACACACAAAACATGTCTTGTCAAGAAAAAAATAATACACAAAATAATATCCTGAAATTTATCAAAATATCCACATATACATGCAAAATAACTCGTCACCATCTGGGACCAAAATGATATATTTTCGCCTCCAAATTTGTACAAACCAAACAAATTTCGAGTTCTTTTTCTTTCAAGATAGTAAATAAGTTTGCATGAGTACTGCTCTTTCATATTTTTAGTTCTTTTTCTTCTAAAATAAATGGACGATTATCTATCAACAAATATAATATAAAATAGTAAGAAAACTGATAATATATAAGATTAAAGTTTAAAAAAAAACAACGGGGACATATATGCCATTTAAATATGCTGGATGCATGCTAAAATTACTTTATTGAGAAAATATTTGGCTTTGTCAAAGAACAATTTTATCCAATAGGAAAACACAATTTAGTACGGAATGGACAAAAAATTTGTGAATCATGTGCAAATTTAAAAATTCATACGATTCATACTTATGTATATAAATTGTATATATTTTTTTATAATTAATATTGTATAGGATGTATCAATTTGTTAACAGAATATATTAACAGAATAACAGGTATCAATTTAATTCTGATTTTGTGTCGAAATTTTATGTATATCTATACATGGAATCTGGTGAGGTACCATATATACCTCATAACTAGAGTTAGATCTTGCACGAATTTTTAAAGAATCCCGTGAATTTTAGACTGACCGCAATAAAGTTTTGGTACGATTTGAAGTGACTCACCTCCACGGGTCTGGTACGTCTGGTACCGATTTATTAAGGCAGAATGAAATGGTGACCCAAGTGATGGAATAGAAAAATTATTGGTGAATTAATATGAACAATGAGGAAGCCGTTAGAAAAAAAAAACATACAACACAGAGATGCTTCTTTCAAACCCATCAAAGAAACCATACAAGCATGTTTTGCCAAATGACATTAAACTTTCAGGGAATAAATGTGGTATTGATGTTTTCAGAATTAATCCATACTTTTTAGCCAAATGACATGCATTGAACTTTGTTGCAAAATAAATCAGCAGATTCAGATTTATGTTTCTTCGATTGATGAGATTTTAAGTCTATGATATATTTTATTTATGTTATTAATAATCAAAAATAAAATTTACTCTGGTCAAATTCGGCCAAATATCGTACTAACTAGCGTTATGTTGTTAAAAAACAATAAATTCTAGGGGTACCACTAGAGTGAGAAAAATGGCACGCCGGAGCCGACTCCGTCACGGAACGGCACGGCACGTGTGTCCTTCGCATGCCGTGACTCGCGTGTCCTGTGCCGTGACCATTCGCGTGCCGTGACCAATTGTTGGCAAAGAAGACACGGCACGGAAATTGCCTTGGTCACGGCACGGCATGGCACGGGACGTGCGACTCACGGAACGGTAGACACGCCAGTCACGAGGCAATACACTAACATACCTTTCTGTAAGGTATAATTTTATTTTAATTAAAAAATTTACATTTAAATTTCAATTAAAACATTTGAATTTTAAAGAATCGTTTCGTATTTTTTTTTTTAAACGTTAAATGCGATCAAACGTGACTAACGCACGTTTGGTCACGGCACGTTTAGTCACGGCACGCGAGTCACGCCGTGACTCGCGTGCCGTGACCATTCGCGTGCCGTGACTACCCCTCATAATTTTTGTCACGGCACGTGAAAAATTTACTTGGTCACGGCACGGCACGTTTTTCCCACTCTAGGTACCACACAAAATTAATTCAATTAGATATTATTTACTATCGTAATTATCATCTTTAATCTCTCATACCACCATGGTTCTGAAACTCAAAATTGAAATCCGAATCAGAATCAGATACTTGACTGTGGAATTGGATTCAGATAAATCGACCGGAATCGGAAGAATCGGATCGGAAACTCGGATTTTTTTGCAGAAGCTTGTTTTGTAGCCAAAAAATTGGAAAAAAAAATAATAATTTGTAAAAAATATGTGAAGACAAAAAATTACACTCAAATAATTCACTAATTATATAATATAATACAAGCATTACAAATATAACACTCTTTTTTATTGCCAGATGCTATGCCGAGTTGACTGGATCACCTTATCATCCTCTGTATTAAAATACGAAGAAAAATATTATTGTACAGAAACAAAAAATAAAGACAATAATATAGTATCAAATAAAAAATTATTAACATCCTCATATCCAGCAAGCACTACTGAGCACTGAAGCAAGCAAGGACAGTTATCATAGAAAGAAGCCTACGTAGGGATACCACAGACTGACAGAAAGATAGAGTAGAAAGATAAAAGATTTGCTAGGGAGGACTTTAGTGGAAAGTAGAAAAAGCCTTGACTGCCGACGTAATTTAATGAAAAAACCTATGTTTGGGTTTATACCACCCTCACAAAACCTATGGCAGAGATGAGCTATTATGCTTTGTAAAGTAAAGTGAACGTTTTATTTCGGGTTCGATTTCAGATTTTTAAAGTCGAATCAATTAATCTAAACCGTTCAAGTTGATCTACGTTACGTATATTGTAATGTGCTTGCAAATCAAATTTTACATTTTTTACTATTTATTTACTATTTATTATGCAGACCAATTTTTTTACTATTTTACATTTCGGGACACCACAGACTGACAGACAGCTTTATAGAGTAGAAAGATTAAAGAATTGCTAGGGAGGACTATTTAGTGGAAAGCAGAAAACGCCTTGACTGCCGACGTAATTAATTTAATGCATGCGCATCGCCCTTATATAGTGGTGCTATTTTTACTTGGGTAATTGCTTGTGGATTGTATGTGCTACAAATTTTTTTTGTGAGCATAGCTATTTCAAAAAAAATGTAAAATAACCAAAGGACTCGCTCTGACTCGGTCAAGTCAAATATTGTTCAACCGAGTTTTGATAAAAAACTCGCATGGACGCGAGACTCAGGTAAAACTCTGATCGGACTCGATCGATACTGAGTTGACTCGGCCGAGTTTCCAAACCATCGTAAATAATAAAGTTGAATTAATATTGAGTGGTACCCCTAGAATATATTGTTATGTCATTTTTTTTTAGAAGTGTGTAAATTTTGAACTACATTATTTATTGTTCCGTCAATTACCCACCGTATTATATATGTTTTTAATCTACAGTTTTAAAACAAATTATAGTAGTTGCATGTTATTTTCTCATGACTTCCTCATTGTCCATATTCTCCAATACTTTTACTATCCATCACTTGAGTCAGTTTGGGTTGGTATTGTTTAATTAGGTTCTGAAACGTTCACACTTTTCTCTTTTTCTCTTTTTTGTTTTTTAACTTGTTTTTTGTAATGTAAAAACCTATGTTTGGGTTGATACCACACTGACAGAACATTAATTACCCCAATTTTTTCACCCTTTCAATTTGGAAAAAAGTACTATATAAACCCCCTCAGACTCTCCTTACAAAGCACAACAAGTGAGTAACACAAAAAGACCAAGAGACACGTATATTCAACTACATACAATAGTCTAGCATGTCAATTTCCAAGTTATTCTTGGTTATTGTCCTTGGCGCTCTCGTTTGCACCGCAATCGCAACAGATCTCTCTACAACTAATGACAAGCATGTGAATGTGAAAGAAGTCTCCACTGGTGCAGATGCTGCAGACTCAAAAACTTATGTAAGTAATGGAGTAGGTCTAGGTACTCTGGGAACTCCGGGAACTCAGGGAACTCGGCGAACTCCGCGAACTCCGGGTACTAGAACTGGTCTAGGTACTCCAGGAACTCGGGGAAGTCCGGGTACTAGAACTGGTCCAGGTGCTCCGGGTACTCCTGGAACTCCGGGTGCTCCGTGTAAAGGGGGTACACGGACTGCTCCGACTGTTCCGACTGCTCCGACTGCTCCGACTATTCCGGGTAGGGGTACTCCGGGTACTCCGGGAACTCCGGGTACTCCAGGTACTGGGTGCTCCAAATAGGTGCATCCGGGGTAGCCACTGTGGCGCTACCTCCCATGCTGGGGTAAATGTTTGAGATGGCATCAAATCTTAATAGTTCGGTATAATTAATTAGCTAATTAGTGCAACTGTGATGTGATGCTAGCTAGTTAAGGTGATTCTGAATCATGATTTGTACTATCAGTGTAAGGCTGAAATCATGGATGTATGGAATCATGTCTATAAATAAGAAATAAAGTACTGAACCTGAGGAAGTTATTATAAAGAATTGATAGTCTCGCTAATTATGTTTATAGAGTTGTTTCTGCTGAGTCTATATTCTATAAGTCAGCTGCAATTATATATGTTATATGGGAGAACTATGCAATTATCTAATCACTGAAAATACAAATGAATGCCAAATTGACAATAAATTTAAGCACTTCACATTTCCTTCCAAAAAGTATACTAAAAATATTTATGCCTTCTTTAATAAAATTGATGAAGCTTGATAAGCTATATATAACTAGTGCTGGTAGAGAACCAGCAGAAAAAATATTTGAAGCTATTGAAAAGTCCTATATAAATTATATACATGTGTACCCCCTCAGACTTGCATGAATAATTCTAGCTCCTAGTATAAATTCTGCACACACGAGCAGTAAATAACAACTCTCTTAATTAATAATTATAAGTTATAATCACGTCATTTATTTGTATGTATACAACTATAGTGAAGCACATTAATTGACTGATACACAAATGATCAATAGTTGGGAGGAAGAGGATGCATGATCACCAAGTGATTCAAGAGATATATATTTCTCTAATCTTTTGTCTCAGATTATTCAAAAATTTCAAGTCTCATCTCATGGCAAGTAATTTACTTAATTTTCTTCATTGTTCTCTCTCTCTCTCTCTATTTAAATGTTACATTGAGCAATTGGTGCCTAAAATTTGTTTATGGCATAAATAGATCAAGCCATGCCTTGTTACGAACTTGAATAAGGGAAATGTGCTTGCAATTTTGTTTATTGTATGGAAATTTTGACAATTGGAAAATTGAGTAAAATTATGATAAAATTGGTAAAATAGTTTAATTAATTTTCTACCCTATATATCCTCTTTTTAAAATTACAACAACAATTCCATACAGTAAATTAATATCAATTCATGCAATTCAACACTTCAATTTTTCACATTCTAACAATTCTATTTTTAATTTCGAAATTAAATTTGGAAAATTTTATCAAAATTTAAAGGTAATTTACTGATAATTTACCTTGTCAACGTTGTAGATCTGAAGTTCTTTGAGTTCTTCTGTCAATTCTAATAATTACAAATTAAATGGAATGTGAAAATAGACAACAAAATGAATTTATTCATTCATTTTTTCCAAAACGCCACAGAAAAGGGAAGACGTAGAAAGGAGTCACTGCACAAAAGACGTCAGTGTAAGAAAACCGCATCAAATATGTAGTTGCTAAATGGGATTTTATGTGACTGTTGAACGGAAGACGTTGTAGCAAGCTAAGGAACCGCATCAAATATGCGATTCTTTAGCGAATTTGCAAAGGAACACCACCAAATCATTTGGTGTGTGGTTCCTTCCATGCCTTAAAAAAAATTTCATCATCTTAATTTCCGGTTCTATATAAAATATTTCTTTCTTTCTAAAAATAAAATATGTCAGCCTTCTGTTTTGTTCTTTTAAATTTGGCAGTGTTCATTTGCAGGCTAGGACCCTACAACTTAAATGCATTAAATACATTTCAACCTAAAAAGGTACGTTTGAGATCTCTTAGGGACCCAGCTGTACAAATTTTTTTTGTCTCTGCCTGGACTGAATCAAACAACACTTACGGACTCAATGACCAACAAAACTTAAGCAGTGTAACAGGCGGTTGAATAAAACATAGGTTTTTACACAATAACAAAAAACAAGGAAAAAAAACAAAAACAAAAAAGAGAAAAGTTAACGTACCAGTACCTAATTATATTAAAAATAGCAACCGAACCTGACAGTCCTGTTACAAGCTAATTAATACCCATTAAAAAGGAAAGATGTTGTGGAGGTACCACAGAAGCACATGGCACCATGGGACAATAGCAATAGACAAAATATATAAATGAAAATGTAAATTACTTTAGCATAGGTAAAATCTGGAGGCCTTGGGAAGCATAAATATCATAGACAGCGAGCTTCTGTACAAGCCGGAGATTTACTGGTAACCGTGTAAATTTTTGTTCCTCAACTTGTTGATATGCTTAGTCTTATCAAAATATATTTCAAAAATATATGTGCTTGTAGTCAGTGTTTTTAAATGCGGTCGCATGGGCCACATATGCCAATGCAGTCAGTGGCCACGCTTACGTCATGCAGTTCCTCTCATGTGGTTTTAAATATGTGGCCGCATATGTAGGTGAAAAATTTAATATGCGGAGCATGGAACAAAAATTTAGCGTTATACAGACCCAACCCAAAATCCCAAATTTAAAATGAGTTATGCGATTTATCATTGTTGTATACAAAATTTGTTGTTTGTGCGGAAAAAAATGTTTAATTATAATTGTGAAGCTGCAAGCAGGTTTTATTATTGTACAAAAATTTATTATATTTTTCCCATATACAATAAGGCACATTTCATGCTATTTATGCGTTAATAAATTCAAATACATGCATATGAATATGTATATATATGAATTCTTATATTAAAATCTACATATATAAATTCGCAATAAAATTTGCAATGCGGCCACATACCGCATATGTAGTATGCAATGAACGTCCGCATGCATGCATGAACAAAACCAAAAACATTGGTTGTAGTAATACAGTTTGGCATATGGTCCTTGTTTTCTTTGTCCAATGAATCTGCTTGTTTGGTTTTATAAGACCGAAGCCCATCTATTTAAGGCCCACTGTTGTTCCTTTCTAATATAACATTCGGCCCAATTAACCAATTCGTGAGGCAGCCCAACTAACTCCTTAAATGGAGAATTTGTAGGGGTGTAAACGGATCGGATATTATCCGATTTCGTCCGGATCCGAATCCGAAAAATGACTCAAATTATCCGATCCGTATCCGTATCTGGGACTATCCGTATCCGTATCCGTATCCGTATCCGAAAAATTATAACGGATAAGGATACGGTAAGACTTTTAACTATCCGTATCCGACCGTTTACACCCCTAAACTATAATAAATATACTTTATGTTCTTAAATTGCATATACATACCAATGATTTATTAAACTGCATATACTTTTAACTATCCGTATCCGGGTGGGGCCCGACGGGAGGGCCGACTATTGGATGGCTGGTCCCTCTGAACTGGGGCCCGGCTATTAGACGGTTGGTCAATTTGGACAGGGGACGGACTAGAGCCAGATGAGTTACCCCGACTCTGGATTAACCTCATAACTGGGTTGGTACACCGAACTCTGGTAACCTCCACATATAGGTGAATTATCTTGTATGACCCCTAGAAAAAACTCATGATTAGGTTGTACAATACATGTCATACTCTCTTATTCTGAACTGAAAATAATTGGAACAAGATTTGTGCTGAACTAGAAGGCATGCTAATTTTGGCCTCAATTTTAAGGTTATACTGACCCTGATCCAATACTAAACTTTGAAATATAGTTGATTTAAGCCTCACATAATCAGTACCTGGCAATACCGAAATCACAGTAATAGGTCCGATACTATAATAAACCCCATTAGGACCTGTTAAAACATTACCACCAGTATAAATGGATACCATAAAAGTCATTTTGAATCCAATACACAAGAAACCAAAAATTAAAAATTAACCAAATTAATTATTAACCTATTGAAAAATATAAAAAATTGAACAGAAGAAAAAAAAAACTTACAGATCAAAAGTTGTTGTCCAGAAGAGATAATGGATGAGAGTGAAATGACTTTCTTTCTCTTGATTAGGATTATACAAAAAAAAGGGGCTGCACGGATATTGTGCGGCCCTGGGCCGCATTGGCATTATGTGTCCCCATCCACGGGGCCGCATCGGCACTATGGGATAATAGGAATTGACAAAATATATAAATGCAAAATGTAATGACTTTAGCATAGGTAAATATACAATAGAGCAATCCTAATAATTACCACCCTCTAATTCTACCCTAGTAAAGTTGCTTGCAAAAATGTTTATTTCTCTTATGGTATAATAAGTAGACAATCATATAAGCAACAAAAGCAAACTCTTCTTCATTTCAAGTTAATTTTTCGAATTTTGTTTATTTTTCTTTACTCGAGAATATTGTAACTATATTAGAGATTTGCTAACAGTGCAACTTCTATATTATTTTCTACCATCCGAATAAACTAATTATGATAGAAAAGTAAATACAATAATTTATACATTATTAAGGGATTTGATCCAAATGCGTTTTTCTCTTTTCCAACTAATGGGGATGTGCTTTGTTGACACTTCACACTAGAATTCAATTAATTTTTTTGGTTGATAAGATATCATTATGACTAAATTAGGACAATTAATTGAAAGTACAAATTCAGCTACTAATTTCATAAACCACAAAAGTGACTTAATTGCCTTCAGATTTTGAAACAAGATACCATTCAGCGTAGTATATCTATACCGCTCATCCCGAATCTCAAAGCTTATTGATTGATTTTTCTGAAAATCTACCCATACACCGATCAGATCAGAGACATAGATATCTATAGCTGAGTTTGAGAGGCTGAGATGATGCATATATATACTCATTGGAGTAGAACTAGGGTGCTCCTAAGCTCACCAAGCCCTTCCGTTAGCGCGACTCTAAAACCTATCGAATTGACTTCAAACAACATTTCCAAACCATTAGATGTTCCATCTATATTAAAATGTGCTTGGAGACCAAATTTTACATTTTTTGGAATTTTTTTACTATTTATTAAGATGGTTTGAAAATTGTTGTTTTCCAATAGTGCAGAATTTTAATAAAAACACACTACTACAGAATTGCAAATCAGCACCGGTTTTTTTTTACATTCAAAACCGGTTTTCCTACCGGTGTTGATCGGGCCGGTGCTGATTCCATGTTAGATTAGCACCGGTTTTAAACCGGTGCTAAAAGTAGATAAACAACACCGGTTTTTTCATAAAAACCGGTGCTAAAAGTTGATATACAACACCGGTTTTTTCACAAAAACCGGTGCTAAAAGTGGTATACAACACCGGTTGTTCCAAAAAACCGGTGCTAAAAGTTGCATTCAACACCGGTTCATTCATAAAAACCGGTGCTAAAAGTTACATTCAACACCGGTTTGTTCATAAAAACCGGTGCTAAAAGTAACATTCAACACCGGTTTTTTTGACTCAAACGGTGTTGATTTTTTACATTTAGCATCGGTTTGGTTAAATAACCGGTGCTGATTTTTTTTTTGTTGTTTGGAATTTGATTTATATTAAGCTAGCCTCCGAATTTGCTAGCCATAAATTAAATATTCACATGCACAAAATAGAATGGACAAAACATTATAAAAATGAAACAACACATAATTTAAAAGTATAATCTTTACTAAATTTGATTGTTTCAACAAAAACAAACTAACTTTACAATATCTCTCACACTGCTTTAAATTTCATAGTATGCCAAACATTTTTCCAAAAAGAATTTAGTCCACATTGTCTGAAATTGTTTAAGATCTTCCATCGAATACGGTGATGAACTTAAGCACTGCATGAAATTAGATTGAACTATTAATGAAAACAACAAATAGAGCAATACAGTGTGCTATTGGAACCAAGCATAGATATTAAAAGTGTAGTAACTATGTCATGAAATAGATTTATACCTGTATTGGAAAACCATCGAAAAATGTAGTAACTAGGGACAACATTAACTTCATCACATAGAATCCACATTTCTTATCATCATTTTGCTGAGGGCACTGTATTGCACATTTCAAAAAAAAAATATTAGTATTGTGAAAATTGCAAGAAGCAAATATAGAATAAGAATTATATTTTGAAGCATATTTTACCTGTTTAATTGAATATTTTATTTCCTTAGCTTTTTTATTGTGTTGTCCTCCTAAGGATTTATATGATGCAAAAATCCTATAATTAACAAAAAATAATTAACAAACTATTTTTTTACTACATTCCAGCAGAGTAATTGACAGTACAACAACCAAAATGATGTTCGACATATGATGTGATTCAATTTTATGTACATTAGAGCATAGTTCAAGTGAATAGCAAGGCTCTAACAAGTCTTAGGGACATCTCAGAATTTTATATGATTTTTAGAGGGTTTTAAGTATTTATTTGGGAGCTCTACCTCACTCACTGTCCTGCAGTTTACTGAAAATTAATTTTGACAGCCAATCTTTAAGAATTAATTATGAGCAATTGGCTAAACAGAAAATTTTGTTCTTTTTATGGAAGTGTAGAGGGAAGCCTAATTCAAATGCCTGCCAAGTTTCAAAATATTTTTTTTTTCTAACTGTTCCTAATAGTGTTTGGAATACAGGGGCAGATTTGTAAAATGCTGGAGAAAAGCAACAGTTTTGTATTTCTGAGATGTGAACTTCAAAAATGCTTAGTAAATGCTCAGAAAATCATAAAAATGAAAAGTTTTGGTCTAGATTGTGTGTTTTTGAGTCCTTTATTTACTAGTGTGGTTTGTTGCTTACTCTTTGAAATGCATCGTGATATAGTAGAATGGTATATCCTTCTCCTTTTTATTCGACGAGTCAAGGATATACACCATACCTTCGCGAGGAACAATTACAAGCAATATCCAATGTTCGCTGCCATGTATACAATAAAAATCAATGATAAATGTATTTATTAAAATGTGTTAAATTGTATTAATGGAAGTAGCATGAATTAGGTAACTTACGATTGAAAATACGGTGCAAGAATAAATTTCTTATCCTGATGCTTGAACATTGTTTCGGCCATGTAAGTACATGCGACTTTAGTATCGTTCTTGAACTGAGTTGGACAGATTCTACCAGCGTCCATGAATCCAACTGAGATATTGCTTTCCCCAACATATTTGACAAGGTACCTGAAAGCATTACATAATTTATGTCTTGAATGTAAAAAAAAATTGTTTTATTAATTTGAACACATAAAATTGAACATACTCACATCTGAAACACTTGTATAATAGATATATCTAGTTTATCAAGCATCAGTAAATCTACGATATCATCGAAATTGACAACAATATGGGTGTCATTGTCATGTAACAATCCAGCATCCATATCAACAACGAAAGCTATCTCCCCTTGTACTAACTTGTCAACAGCAATATTGTGAAGTTCCATACATCCAATGCTGTCGATCCATCTGTAATTGTTATAATTAATAAATTGCAAGATGTTAGAGTTAAAAATTGATCAGCTTAGGGCTTACATAGGGCCGGTGCACAATCCTAACCCACTCTTTGAATACTTTGTCTCAGTAGTGAACACAAATCAACAGATTTGACATTTAAGAAAAATTCGGCAGCATTTCCCCTTTGTTCCCCAAGTACGGGTAAGAATCATATCCGTTTGGACATGAAATTCAATACGTACTCGTGGGAACAATAAGGAGAAATGATACCAAATTTTTCTTAAATACCAAATCCGTTAATTCGTGTTCACATCCTAAATGAGACAAAGCATTCAAAGAGCAGTCCCAAAATGGGGACTATTCAAAATTAATCCCTATCGGATTAATTTTGAATGGGCATATGACCTAAAGGCATACTAATATTCGGTTTTATTTGGTCTGTAATACAATACTACTCACTGAATGTATATATAGATTCGTTCAATCTATATATACATATATAATGAACTATATATATAACAAAATACTAATTTAAATCAATATTCAACATGCATATAATTAAAATTACTAAAATTGAGAATAATATTTACTAACCGCATCAAGTGGAGAGGTAAAGATCCGAGATAGCAGAGAGAGACTACTTGAGGGAGAGAGTGAAGAGATGATGGAGAGAGTGAAGCAGATCAATAACTCGAAAAGGATAAAATGCACTACAAGTTTCATAAATTTAGATTAATTTCATCAATTTACGAAACATTCCACAAATAAGGAACAAAGAACAAGTTCTTACCCGAATTTATACTAGATGGAGTGGAGAGAGGGTGGAGAGACAGATGAAACAATCAAATTTCGCGCAGCTTTCTGGAACCGATCAGTTGAGAGAGAAAGAAAGAGGCGTCTAGGGTTTAAAACATTACACCAGATACATTCAGCACCGGTTTAATACTAATAACCGGTGTTGTATGTCATACATTTAGCACCGGTTTATTACTAAAACCGGTGCTATACATTCAGCACCGGTTATTTTAAAAAACCGGTGCTAAATGTGTCACACTACAACACCGGTTATTAGTAATAAACCGGTGCTGAATGTTTAGCACCGGTTTTAGTAATAAACCGGTGCTAAATGTATGACATACAACACCGGTTATTAGTAATAAACCGGTGCTGAATGTTTAGCACCGGTTTTAGCAAATAAACCGGTGTTGTATGTCAAACATTTAGCACCGGTGGTGCTTTTAACCGGTGCTAAAATACATACAACACCGGTTTCATCAAATCCGGTGTTGTTTGACCGGTGCTGATTTGCAATTCTGTAGTAGTGACAGCGATTTCAAACCATCTTAATAAATAGTAAAAAAATTCCAAAAAATGTAAAATTTGGTTTCCAAGCACATTTTAATATAGATTGAACATCTAATGGTTTGGAAATGTCGTTTGAAGTCAATTCGATAGGATTTAGAGTCGCGCTCACGAAGGGCTTGGTGAGCTTAGGAGCACCCTAGTTCTACTCTACTCATTGACAGTGATCCCTCTTTCGCTCTATATCGCAAAGGTGATGTCATATTTTCTGGAGTTAATTTCTTTTATTGCAAAAATTATTCCAGAAACACTGAATATATTCTCATGCATAAATGTTGTGTTATTTTGTTGTTCGTCTAAAATCAGAACTGGTAAATGGCCTGTGTTTCTTACAAGGGATCAATGTCAGTCCTGGTACTATACTTTTCAGAAGGTTAATTGATTTTTTTTTTCTGGTACAAAATTTGGAGGCCTTGGGGAGCATAAATATCATAGACAGCGAGCTTCTGTACAAGCCGGAGATTTACTGGTAACCGTGTAAATTTTTGTTCCTCAACTTCTTGATATGCTTAGTGTTATCAAAATGTGTTTTTAAATTTTTGTAGTCAGTGTTTTTAAATGTGATCGCATGGACCACATATGCCTATGAAGTCAGCAGCCGCGCTTACGTCATGCAGTTGCTCTTATGCGGTTTTGAATATGCCGCCGCATATGTGGGTGCAAATTTAATATGCGGAGCATGGAACTAAAATTTAGCGTTATACGGACCCAATCCAAAATCCCAAATTTAATATGAGTTATGCGATTTATAATTGTTGCATACATAATTTGTTGTTTATGCGGAAAGAAAGTTTAATTATAATTGTGAAGTAGCAAGCAGGTTTTATTATTGTGCAAAAATTTATTATATTTTTCCCATACAATAAGGCACACTTCATGCTATTTATGCGGAAATAAATTCAATACACGCATATGAATATGAATATATATATGAATTCTCATTTTAAAATCTGCATATATAAATCCGCAATAAAATTTGTAATGCGGCCACATACCGCATATGCAGTGGCCTTCCGCATGCATGCATGAACAAAACCAAATTCTAAAACATTGGCTGTAGTAATACAGTTTGGCATATGGTCCTTGTTTTTTTTGTCCAATGAATCTGCTTGTTTGGTTTTATAAATACCGAAGTGCATCTATTTAAGGCCCACTATTGGTCCTTTCTAATATAACATTTGGCCCAATTAACCAATTCGTGAGGCGGCCCAACTAACTCCTTAAATGGAGAATTTGGCAGTGGTGTCAAGTATGCAAGTTTGGTTGGTTAAAAAGGACAAAGAAGATGGTTAACAAATTGATGAAACTTATTATATGGGTCAACTATTACTATTTATAAATTTTCTGTTTAATTGGACTATGACTTGATATTTACAATTTGAACACAGCCTACATTAATAAACAGCTCCTTTCCAAATTAAAAAGAAAAAACAAAGGATGTTAGTAGACAAAAAAAAGCAAAAATGTATATTACTTAAATTTGATCTCCCAGCACATTTTAATATAGAGATCATGTTGAACGGTTCGGATCAACTATTTGGACTTCGAAAATTGTAAAACCGAATTCTTGTAAGATGTTGCAACTTACAAATGTTGTAAGTGGATCCCTCTTCATATATATTATTTATTCTAATAAAAATATAATTTATTAAATAATATGTTAATTTTGTCCTCATATTTTAATTTTGTCTCATTACCCATAATAATCTTTTGTGTAGGTTAAAGATTTATGGTAATGTACATGGATTATTGTCGTAGGGCTAGTGAACTTGGCACATAATTTTGTAAATTGATCTATTAATGGATTATTGTTCGGCATAAGACCAATAAGATTTGAAGGCATATTGCTTCACCACAAATGCATTCATTCATATCTGTTTTACTATATACTATTACTACTTCCAGGATTGTCTTGTCAAAACAACTTTTCTCTCATATATGTAAATATGTTATGCTGTAGCTGCAAAGAAAGACAAATAATGTACTATTGGTACATGAAATGCATTCCACATTGACAAAACAACCTGTTCTGGTAAACTGATCAGTGCAGATCAGCACAGGGATCAAACTGCAAAATGGATCACACCAGCATGTAAAGGACTCTAAAACACATAAAATAGACACAAATTTCATATTTTTCTGATTTTATTTCGATTTTGTATGAGTTTCCAAAGTTCAGATTTAGAAATGGAAAAGTCTGCTATTTTAAATATCAAAATTACCTCAATACCCCTCTGTGTGTTTAAATACTTTAAAAATTACCTCAATTACCTCAATCACCTCAATACCCCTAATTATCTAAACAACTGACACGTTTACTTTCTTATAACATCACAGGGAGGTTCGAGCTCGCACCATGCCTCCATGCCCGATGACGCCGGTGATGGCGATGATGGGGATGATGGGGAGGAGAATTGGTCGGATGTCGGCGGAGATGGTACTGCTTAGATGTTTATATATTTACATGTTTAGATGATACTGTTACTGTTTATGTTACTCGATATTTAGATGGTATTGTTACTCGATTTTATGTTACAGTTTCTCGATGTTTATGTTTTCTCATGATGACATATTGTTTATGTTTAGATATTGTTTATTGTTTGTATGTTTATATTGTTGTTCATGTTTATGTTGTATGTATCGATTGATGTTTATGTTTATGTTGTATGCTGGTACGTGTGGTACCAATTATTAAATGGGAGAAAAGTAAATAACGAAAAGAACCCATAAACCTGACAGAAGAGTATCAGCGACCGGTCGCTGATGCCTTTACATGACGTCAGCAAAATTCAACAGCGACCAAACGAAATTGGTCGCTGAAACATCATCAGCGACCGGAATGACGTCATTCAGCGACCGGTGACGTCATCGGGCGAGCATCAGCGACTGATTTTTGTCATCAGCGACCGTAGTGGAAAATCAGCGATTGGTGGACCGGTCGCTAATGGTCCGATCTGCTGTAGTGGAAGGAAGGACATTATGGTTCAAATAAAATCTCTCTCACACTTCAACATTGCATGATACAAAATATTGCTGTTAAAATCTGCACCCATTATTTGGAGTTGTTCCAAAAATCTCGGCCGATATCTATAGATGAAGACATGTGTCTCTTCCATTAACTAAACTTTATTTTTTTTGATAAAAGTGGGAACATAGGCCCACCCATTTTCCACTACCTGAAATACCAATGTGGACTAAAGTATATAAGTTTGACTTTGTTGCAATAGAATAAATATGTTAATTAATGATAGTACTTGGGTTAATTTAGTGCTACAGATTAATTATGTTGGTTAATTTAGTGTTGCATTGTTCTATATGTTTGTCGGTCTTCTACATAAATTGTCCTGCTTAATCTGTTGTATGTTATTTGTATTCGATTTGGTGCTATAGAGAGAGATTATGTTGTTTGTCTTGCTATATATGGAGGCTAGCCCCTAATACAGACATATATAATTAAAAAAATATATATAAATAAATTGCCAACTATCCAAAATAATAACAGATGACAAACTAGGACCCGCCAACTCATCACATCAGATGGTGTAAGATACTTTTGCAATCAGCTAATAACTCCCAACGGACGATGGCGTTTCTATATTCAACGGCTAATTTAACGACCGAAAAACTATTATTCAAATCTGTCCTTTATTTCCAACTGATAGCGTTGGAGCTTAACGCCATCGGTTCTAGCCAATGGCATATGTGCATACCTTTCCTATCGGGGCGATAGCCATTGGTTCGGAATCCGATTGCGGATAGCGATTTCGCTCGTCGGCAAAGTGTTTTTTTGTAGTAGTGCTATTTAAGGCCCACTGTTGTTCCTTTCTAATATAACATTCGGCCCAATTAACCAATTCCTCAGTGGCCCAACTAACTCCCTTAAATGGAGAATTTGGCAGTGGTGTCAAGTATGAAAGTTTGGTTGGTTAAAAAGGCGAAAGAAGATGGTTAACAAATTGATGAAACTTATTATATGGGTCAACTATTACTATTTATAAATTTTCTGTTTAATTGGACTATGACTTGATATTTACAATTTGAACACAGCCTACATTAATAAACAGCTCCTTTCCAAATTAAAAAGAAAAACAAAGGATGTTAGTAGACAAAAAAAAGCAAAAATGTATATTACTTAAATAGTTTCTATTTGATTACTTTAAAAGATTTGGACATTGAAAAAGATCTGGTCTATACAATTATATAATATTAGCAAAATTTATATTTTTTTGATTTTTTTTTACTATTTATTAAGTATTTTACAAAATTGTTGTTTTCAGTCTGAAAAACTGTAGTTTTGTAAAATACTTAACGAATAGTAAAAAATATAATATATAAAATTTGATCTCTCAGCACATTTTAATATAGAGATCATGTTGAACGGTTCGGATCGACTGTTTGAACTTTAAAAATTGTAATACCGAATTGTTGTAAGATGTTGTAACTTATAAATGTTGTAAGTGAATTCCTCTTCATATATGTTATTTATTCTAATGAAAATATAATTTATTAAATAATATGTTAATTTTGTCTCATTACCCATAGTAACTTCTATAATGCCAAATAAAATCTTTCTCTCACTTCAACATTGCATGAGACTAAATATTGATATTAAAATCTGCACCCATTATTTGGAGTTTGTTCAAAAAATCTCGGCCGATATCTATAGATGAAGACATGTGTCTCTTCCATTAACTAAACTTTATTTTTTGATAAAGTGGGAACACAGGCCCACCTAGAGTGGGAAAAACGGCACGCCAGAGCCGACTCCGTCACGTAACGGCACGGCACGCGTGTCCTTTGCGTGTCATGACTCGCGTGTCCCGTGCCGTGACCAATTGTTGACAAAGAAGACAGGGTACGGCACGGCACGTCACGGGACACGCGAGTCACGGAATGGTAGACACGCCAGTCACAGTAGTCACGAGGCAATACACTAACATACCTTCCTATAAGATATAATTTTATTTTAATTAAAATATTTATATTTCAATTTCAATTAAAACATTTGAATTTTAAAGAATCGTGTTTTTTTTTTTTAAAACGTTAAATGCGATCAAACGTGACTAACGCACGTTTGGTCACAACACGTTTAGTCACGGCACGCGAGTCAACCACCCCTCATAATTTTTGTCACGGCACGACACGGCACGGCACGGCGCGGCACGTGACCAAAGTCACGACGTGTTAGTCACGGCACGGCACGTTTTTCCCACTCTAGGCCCACCCATTTTCCACTAACTGAAAAACCATTGTCGACTAACCTTGAAGTGATTTTTGAGATTCATTTTGAACATGCACATGGAACAAAGTATATAAGTTGACAAAGCATGTCTTGTCAGTTGACCATCTAGGACAAAATTAACATGTCATGGCAACGTATTATTGATCTATTATTGTGACAAACAATTAGCAAGTCATGACAAAAAAATATACATACGACAATATTTTGTTTCTACATAAATATATCATTGGATCAAAAATGTTCGGTCTAACGTTTTTTCATTGTACAAGCCCTTTATTATTGATCTATTCATGAAAATTGGAATGATTGAAATGGTTGAATTGTTATCTTAGTTTTTTGCATGTTTGTCCTTCCAATATCAAATATTTATATTGGAGGCAGATTTGTATTTTTCAAATGTTTATTGTTGCAAATTTCAGATTTTGGTTATTTTTTACAAAATACTCATTACATTTTTGTGACCACAACGAGTCAATTGTCACATCACAAACTTTCACTATCGAGCTTTTAATTATCAAATTGTCGACAATTTGGTCAGTATCTTGTATCTCAGTACCAACCACATGAAAATTCTGATTTTAGGAGTTATAGGTATATGAGGTAATTCCTCTAAAGTTTAGCAAATTATTCACTGATTTGACTATAAAACCCCCCGAGTGCTTCCATCTCCAAACTATTCTATCTTGTATATGTGTAAATGAGACAGTAGTTATTAAGTGTAATATGTCTGACCATCCAATTCTCCAAATCCCTAAAAGTTCCCTTCCATAATTTATTGTTCTCCCTTGGGAGCTCACTACATCAGCTAAGAATTCGTATCCTCCTAGATATCTGACTCAAGCAAATTACAAATGGACGGCCCAAATTAATCCTAGCCGGACCAAAGTCAATCCGGTGCCTATAGAAACTATAGGGGGTATGTTTTGAGATTCGTGCCAAGTTAAAAGAACTAATATGGGCTGTCCGTTTGTAATTTACTTGAGTCAGGTATCTTGAATGATCCGAATTCCATCAGCTAACATGCAGTATTTGTTGTAAGTGTATGATATATTATTTAAGTCAAGAATTATAAAAAAAAAAAATGCTCAGGTAAAATTCTACAAATTTAAATAGCATATTAACTTGCGTTCTGTAGTTCAACATTTACTCTCCCTCACTTTTATCCAACCAGTCCTTAAAGTTTAAAAAAAAATGATCTAGCAAATTAGTTCCGGGGATACCACTAAAAATTAATTCAATTTTATTATTTACTATCGTAATTATCAATTTTCATCTCCCGTACCACCACTTTAATTACCCCACTTAATTCACCCTTGCAATTTGCCAAAAGTCCTATATAAACCCCCTCGCTCTCCTCACAAAGCACAACATGTGAATAACACAAAAAGACCAAGACACACATATTCTACTACATACAATAGTCTAGCATGTCAATTTCCAAGTTATTCTTGGTTGTTCTCCTTGGCGCTCTGGTTTGCACCGCAACCGCAAGAGATCTCTCTACAAGTTATTCTTGGTTGGGTACTCTGGGAACTCTGGGAACTCCGGGTACTCCGGATACTCCGACTACTCCGGGTACTCCGGGTATTCCGGGAACTCGACCCGTTCCCTTAACGGATAAGGGTATGATAATGCTTCCGGAGTACCCGATGTGGCGCTACTTTCAGTGTTGTGCTAAATGTTTGAGACGGCATCAAATCTTAATGGTTCGGTATAATTAATTAGCTAGTTAGTGCAACTGTGATGTGAGGCTAGCTAGTATTTTTTTTTTTGTCGAAATAAGGTGATTCCCAATCATGATCTGTATTATCAGTGTAAGGCTGAAATCATTGTTGTATTGAATCTTGTCTATGAATAAGAAATAAAGTACTGAACCTGATAAATTAACACAGAGAGAATTGATAGAGTTTATAGAGTTGTTTCTGTTGATTCTTTAAATCAGCTGCAATTATATATGTTATATATATGGGACAACTATGCAATTGTCCAATCCATGTCAAACAAATGAATGCCAAATTGCCAATAAATTTAAGCACTGAGAAGTTTCTGTCAAAAAGTACAAACATATTTGTGCCTTCTTTATTTGATAATCCTAAGATAAACTATGACTGGTATTGATAGAGAACCAGCAGAAAGAAACTTCCAGTTATTGAAAAGTCCTATATAAAGTATATGTGTAGCCCCTCTGACATGCATGAATATTTCCTGCTCCTTGGATCTTGTATACAACTATACATACTGCACACAAGACCAGTAAATAAGAACTCTCCAAACAATAACAAGTTAAAATCACGGTATTTTTTTTTTTTTGTATATATGCCCCTATAATGAAGCACATTCCTTGATACAGAAATGATCAACTAACCAGATGACAAGGTGCTTGTGTTATATGAAATATTTACTAAGTACGTACCTACCTACTTTTAATTTCTTATTTCCTAACAGAATTTAAATACTGGTAGATGCCTATTAGGTAATTATATTTAACATTGGTAAATATTTGCTTTAGTTCAAAGTCTGCTTTTTATTGTGACTAATTTGCACAATATGGGAGAACTATGCAATTGTCTAATCACTGAAAAAACAAATGAATGCCAAATTCACAATAAATTTAAGCACTTCACGTTTCCTTTCAAAAAGTATCTACGCTTTCTTTAATAAAATTGATGAAGCTTGATAAGCTATATATAACTAGTACTGGTAGAGAACCAGCAGAAAAAATATTTGAAGCTATATATTGAAAAGTCCTATATAAATTATATATATGTGTACCTCCTCAGACTTGCATGAATAGTTCCAGCTCCTTGTATAAATTCTGCACACACGAACAGTAAATAAGAACTCTCTTAATTAATAATTATAAGTTCTAATCACGTCATTTTTTTGTATGTATACAACTATAGTGAAGCACATTAATTGACTGATACACAAATGATCAAAAGTTGGAGGAAGAGGATGCATGATCTCAAAGTGATTCAAGAGATATATATATTTCTCTAGTCTTTTTGTCTCAGATTATTCAAAAATCTCATGTCTTATCTCATAAACCACTCACCTCAAAGCAAGTAATTTACTTAATTTTCTTAATTGTTCTCTCTCTCTCTCTCTCTCTCTCTCTCTCTCTCTCTGTTTTTTTTTTTGAAATTGCTTGGTAGTAGCTACCAAGTTTGAATTGAAATATAAAGGTTTTTACAATCACATCCAGAGGGCCAGTGCAGTTGCACACTATTGCTACCCTGACTCAAATCCCCTCTCTCTCTCTCTCTCTCTCTCTCTCTCTTTTTTTTTTTTTTTGAAAAACTTGGCAGTGGCTGCCAAGGTTATTATATTAAAGAAATAAAAACGTCTTTACAACAAAACAACCACATACTGGTCAAAGACCAACTAGCCACTACTTGGAGAAGAAATAAGTAAAAAACCAAACATCTCTGTAACAACCTAGAATAAGAAAAAAACACAACATCTGTAACAACGCTATCCATTGTCATCTTAGCAATTAGCTATCCACAGCTCTGTTTCGTGCCATACTTTGTCTGCTAATACCTGCGGCGGCACCCTTCGATTCGTGAAAACCTTTGCGTTACGCTGTTTCCAAATCTCCCAACAGGCACACACAATAAGGATGATCCCCCTCTTCTTCCATTCCCCATCCTTCCTTTTTATGCTGGTATAGGAACTGTCCCAAGTTGATAGAAGATTGTGGCCTAGAGTGATGAGACTAAACCCCGCTTTTCTGCCCAAAAGGAACCAGACGTGTACCGCATAGTGGCACAAGAAGAAAATGTGAAAACCTGATTCCACCGGGCAGTTTTCACATAATGGGCAAGGCAAGGCGCAGTGCATGTTTCGATGAAGCATAATATCATGTGTTAGCAGTCTGTTCTTGAGCATTAATAACCAAAAAACTTTGACCGTAGCCGGTACAGTATAATTCCAGCTCTCTGCGTACCGGTCCCTTTCTCTATCTGCACTCATCACCCTTGCATAATATGATCTTGCCGTGTAGGAGCCAGTAGCCCCCCATTTCCACCTTATAGAATCCGCAGCTGAATTTAGGACAATATTAGTTACCTTGTGAGCATGGTCAGGAGCTAGAATGTTGATGATTGGTATCGCATCTCTAAGAGAGACATAGGGACTTGAGGGCCTTCCTGCTATCTGAGCAATAAGGGGGGGGGCCGACCATGCATCTTGCCAGAAGGAAATGCTTGTTCTGTCTCCAATGCTCCAGGAAGTGGAGCAGAGAAATTTTTGCTTCAGCTTTTATAACTGATTCCAAAAAAATGAACCTTTGACTGCCCAATAATTCGGACCATTTGCATAAACTCCGGTCGAGCGCAATTTCTTGACTGTGCTGCTTCACAAGACTTCCGGATCTGCATAAGGGCACCACCACCAGCGTAACAACAGAGCTGTGTTTTGCACACGAAGGTCAATTACCCCCATCCCGCCCCACATCTTGGGTAAACACACCGCCTTCCAATTAATCAGAGAAATTCCAGCCTTGTCAACTTCATTTTTTCCCCAAAGAAATTTGCGTCTAATTCGATCTATCCTCTCAATCACCCAAGCCGGGAGCATAAAACAGCACATATAGTACACCAGAATTGCCGACAAAACCGATTTTACTAATTGTAATCTTCCTCCCCGCGAAATCAGCTTCCTCTTATACCCCTCAAACCTTTTCTCAATTTTTTCAATTATTGGGAGGAATAGCGTACGTTTTGGCCGTTTCACCGTTAAAGGCATGCCCAAGTAGGTGACAGGGAGTTCCTTTTCCGGGCAACCCAGCACCGCACCAACCTTAGCTTGGATCTCTGGAGAGAGATTAAATGGTACAAAACAACTCTTACCATAATTAATGCTCAATCCTGAAATTTTTGTGAATATCCTCAACGCTATCTTGAGGACTATGATCGCTTGTAGGTTGTCGGTTACATTCGCAATAAGTGCCGTGTCATCGGCATATTGAAGTGCCATTACCTATTCTTGAATTTTTCCTGATAAAGAAATCTGTAGAGCAGTGTTTAATGCCTGAATCATCCGCTGCAGCACATCCACCGCAATTATGAACAACATCAGTGACAGAGGGTCGCCTTGTCGAAGGCCACGTTTGTGATTAAATTTTTTTGACATTTCCCCGTTAACTACTACTCTGGATTGGGATGTTCGTAGTATGAATGAGATCCACTCAAGCCATTTTAATGGAAATCCTTGCGCCTTCATCACCTTCATGAGAAAACCCCAATGAACCGAGTCAAATGCTTTCGTGAAATCCAGTTTGAGAAATACCGCCTCTGCTTTTGAGCTTTCCAATTCCTGGAGTAACTCCCTTGTTGAGACAAATGTCTCCGCAATATGCCTTTTTTTGACAAAAGCAGTTTGTTGGGGAGAAATTATGTCACGTAACTTCGGCCTTAGCCTATTGGACAGTACTTTCGTAATGAGCTTTGGCACAATATTGATTATGCTTATTGGCCGAAATTCTCCTACACCTCCTGGATTTTCATTCTTAGGCACGAAAACTATGTTTGCCTTGTTTAATTCCTCTAGATCAAGGCTGTTGTGATAGAACCCATCAAAAATTTGTAACACATCGGTCTTTATCAATGGCCAAAAGTCTCGAATGAACTCACTAGGGAGGCCGTCCGGTCCCGAGGCTTTATTCAAGGCCAGCTGTCTTACCGAGCACTCAATTTCTGATTCTGTGAAGGGTTCATGTAGCTCCTGCAAGTTTTTGGTCTGGGGGTATAGTTTGGTTGGGTCAAAATCCAAGACCTGACCTTCCTCCCCCAGGATTGAACACATGTGCTCACAGAAGATTCGCACTATCTCCTTCTTCAGTAAAGCGTTGATCCCCTCCATGGAAGGTTGGGCTTGAGAATCCCTGGCATTGATGTTGAGGACGGCTAAAGAGGTCCACATGTTGTTCCACCTCTTAGACAGCACGCATGTACGCACTGCCGGTTGGGTTTCCAGCAGCCCTAAGATTATCAGAATTACTGGGTTGGGCATATTACTAATTAATGTAGTCACTCATGGTTCCGTAAGTGGAACGGACAACAGAGCTAAGAAATGAGATCGAGAAACCCCAACAGCAGAGAGAATGGCTAGCGTGAAGTGGAAGACGAACAATCGTCTCAAAATTGAGAAACTAAATTAAATTTTTTCAATTGTCCAAACGCCATCGGCTGAATCGATGGTGTTAAAGTTCAACACATTCTCCGAACTTGAATTTACTAATCATGTTGAATAGTTTGAATTTACTGATGTGATTGTTAAAAAATCATGTTGTAAGGGTAAATTAATAAATTGTATGCATTAAACTAAAATTGATAAAATATTCTATAAATTCTCAATATCATATTGGCAAAAAGTCCATCCAAGTTGATGATAGCTCATTAATTTGATTAGGAGATTGATCCATCTCTTCAATTAACAAATATAAATTAATTACAAAACATCAATAAAAAAATTCCTAACAATTTTAATTAAAATAAACATATAGATTATACATATAAAAATTAAGAGAAAAAATTATAAAGTTAAGCAATATATTTGAGTTGGATCATTTTACATATTAAAGAGAGTGTATCATAAGAGATCAAAACTTTTTAAATTTATATAAAAAAATTCAATACATACCTTGTTTGCTTGAAACTTGAATTCAATATGCCGTTTTGAAAATCGTGATGATTGAAATCAAACTTTGAACAATATATACAACAAGTTAAATCAGTAAAAAGCAAATTCATATCATATCACAATTTTCAAACTGTAAATTACATCAATGCAGAATAAAATAAAAAGGAAAAGAGTATCTACCAATTATGGAAATCAAATAATTATTAAATGATAACTATATTAATTACATTATGAACAAATATGGTAGTTAGAAAGACATTTGAAGAAGGTTAAAATTGTCCGAAATTTAATTTTTTTCAAACTTGTTTTGTTAATATAAACGGGTGTGGTGTCAATATGCCTACCCATGTTGTAACTGGATATTTGAAAATTGTATTTAATTTGGTTATTAACAGAGCCCAAATTTCCCTCTAGCGCGAAACTTTTGGTATTCGAACATCATCATTTCCCTAAAGTAACGCAAATTATAGGATTAAATCCGACCACCAGATTTGTAGCACAAATATTAACATACCCGATTGCAAATCAGACGATCTAACCCTAAACTCAAAGTTCGCCACACTTTAGGCCCAACCCGCAGTTTAGTCTTGTCACATTAAATGGCACGCCTCCCAAGATTTGAAAATTGCCATCGTAATGCACCGATGTTGTTAAGAAATACGCTATCGATCCACATACGAAACCGATGGTGTTAAGTATATACGCTATCGGTGCACATACGGAACCGATGGCACATGTATTTTCAAAATCTATTTCATGCATTTGATTAGTACCGTAGGTGTCGTTTCAACTTCCCAATATTGATCGATCACTCCATAGGTTTCTCTTTCGCCGCAACGAGTACTCCAAGGGTCTCCAAATCTAGGTTTTCACTTTCTCTCACTTGCACTGGGTGGCCACCTTTCCTGACTCTGTCACCAAAGTTAAGGTTGCTCCCTCTCACTCTCTGTTTAACAATGTAGGTTTTTTGTTTGGTTTTTTGTTAGGTTTTTGATGTGAGATTTTTAGGGATGTACTATCTCATTTATTGTTTTCTAGGTTTTTGATGTGAGATTCCTCCCTCTCATTGAGGTTCTTACTTTTGTAGTGTTTTTTCAAACAAACATTAACTTATTTTGATAATTTTTTTTATTGGCCAGCAGCCATGTCGTCCACACTAGTGGAAAATATGGAATCAGGATCGGTTATATATGCATATTAGTATCGAAATACAACCGATCCTGATGAAGGCGATACTGATACTTACAATAATCTGGATCGGTTAAATAACCGATCCTGATAGTTACTATCAGAATCGGTTGTTTCAAACGATCCTGATAGTTACTATCAGGATCAGTTGTTTCAAACAACTGATCCTGATAGTAACTATCAGGATCAGTTTGTTTCAAACAACCGACCCTGATAGTTACTATCAGAATCGGTTCTTTGAAAAAACCGATCCTGATACCCTTTTTTCTTTTTTTTTCTTTTTTTAATGTTGGTTCTGAAAAAAAAAAAATCAGGATCGGTTGTTTGAAAAAACCGATCCTGATACTTTTTTTTTTAATGTTGGTTTTGAAAAAAAAAAAAATCAGGATCAGTTTTTTTGAAACAACCGATCCTGATGTTATATTGGATCTAAAAAAAATATTTTTTTTTATTTGGCCAGCTTCCATATATATTTGCTGGCCAGCATAAATTTTTTTTTTTATTTACCATTGATTTATTGGAGCTCAAAACCAATTAAGAACACAAAATAAAATTCATGAAACACAAAAAGAAGTACAATAGTTGAAGAAATTTGGTGCAATAGCAAAATAAAATTGAAAATACAAATGAAAAAATATAGTTGATCGGCCGGATGATTAAGATAAATAAAAGATAGTTTCAAAAAGCCTTGCTCAAATGAAAAAAGATAAATAAATAAATTGAAAATACAAAAAAAAATGTGTTTTAAAAGTATAATAATGAGAAAATTAGATAAAGCTAATACCATGATAGTTGATCGGGCGGATGATTAAGTAACTTGAGCGAGATGTCCTCAAGACTGAAAAACAATATACAAACACCATTAATTAATTTTTGAAACAATAAAAAAAATTAAAAATTGACACAATTGAGCCGGAGGTTCGAGAGGCTCGGCTTTGAGAGAGAGAGACGGAGACAGAGAGAGAGAGACACGGAGGAGAGGGAGAGACGAGACGGAGACAGAGAGAGGAGAGACACGGAGGTCTGAGGATTTGAGAGGAAGAGACAGAGACATAGAGAGAGAGAGAGACGCTAAGTTGAAAATGAGAGGCGCGAAATGAAAATAAGAACTAAGCAGGAGTTATCAGGATCGGTTATTTCGAAATAACCGATCCTGATTGTTTTTAGGATCGGTTATTTATTGAACCGATCCTATTAGTTTGAGTCCTAAAATTTTTGTAAGTGCAAAGGCGCGAAACAGAATTAAAATTAGTATTAGGATCGGTTATTTCAAAAAACCGATCCTGATAACTTTTTTTTTTTAATGTTGGTTCTGAAAAAAAAAAGTATCAGGATCGGTTTTTTCAAACAACCGATCCTGATACTATTTTTTTTTTTTTTAAATGTTGGTTCTGAAAAAAAAAAAAAAAGAGTATCAGGATCGGTTTTTTCAAACAACCGATCCTGATACTCTTTTTTTTTTTTTCTTTTTTTTAATGTTGGTT
The DNA here is from genome assembly GCA_025461125.1 of Carex kokanica. Taxonomy (NCBI): domain Eukaryota; kingdom Viridiplantae; phylum Streptophyta; class Magnoliopsida; order Poales; family Cyperaceae; genus Carex; species Carex kokanica. Next base: position 552,674 of record JAJGRX010001036.1, on the reverse strand, counting down.
CTAAAAATAAAAATAAAAAGAGTATCAGGATCGGTTTTTTCAAACAACCGATCCTGATACTCTTTTTTTTTTTTAATGTTGGTTCTGAAAAAAAAAAAAAAAAGAGTATCAGGATCGGTTTTTTCAAACAACCGATCCTGATAACTTTTTTTTTTTTAATGTTGGTTCTGAAAAAAAAAAAAATCAGGATCGGTTGTTTTTAAAAAACCGATCCTGATATTTTTTTTTTTTTAATGTTGGGTCTGAAAAAAAAAGAATCAGGATCAGTTTTTACAAACAACTGATCCTAATATGTGTTCCATTAGGATCGGTTGTTTGTAAAAACCGATCCTGATAGTATCAGGATCGGTTAACCATAAACCCGATCCGAATAGTTTTTAGGATCGGTTTTCTTAAAAAAACCGATTCAGATAGATATTAGAATCGGTTGTTTCATATAACCGATACTATTAGGCCGATCCTGATTCTAGTTTTTCCACTAGTGCCATGTCGTCACCACCCACCGTAGACGAAGAACCTCACTCTCCAGAGCCAACACCAGAGAGGAGGACGAGACGAAAAGGGAAAGTGCAACACCTTCTGCAAAGGGGTTGCCGAAAATTCTTGATTATGTACGACAAGGCTTGCGATGCGAAGGTAAAATTGAGAACTATATATGTTTGTTCAATTGAGGATTGCTGTAAAGTGATATCATAATGAAGGAAAAATTGAGAACTATGTGAAGGTAAAATTGAGAATTACTGTAATGTGATATTATAATGAACTGATCATACACTGTAAAAATTAGTCTTGTATTTTGTTCAATTAAAATTTCTTGTACTTTTAAATTATGTTTTGTTTAATTATTTTAGTTTTGGTTAAATGTTATTTAAGAGTGCGACAAATTGTTTGGGTGATGTGTTATTTAATTAGTTGAAATGTTATTATCCATAAGAAGTGATACCACAGATAAAATTTTCAACTTGTGTACGTAATCTTTTTTCTCACAATTTGGCGAGCTTAGTATTTGAGAAATAAAATGGAGCTCCGAGTGAAGTTTTTTTTTTTTCAGCTTTGATCTGTCATAGAATAGGAAAGTTACCAATATGGTTTTGGAAACATAAAAATGTATTGGAGCCTCCAACAATCTCGGCCGATATCTATAGATGAAGACATGTGTCTCTTCCATTAACAAAACTTTATTTTTTGATAAAAGTGGGAACATAGGCCCACCCATTTTCCACTAACTGAAAAACCAATGTCAACTAACCTTAAAGTGATTTTTCAGATCCATTTTGAACATCACTACACCAAATTAATTCACTACATCAGCAACCAAATATATATTATTTATTCTAATGAAAATATAATTTATTAAATAATATGTTAATTTTGTCCTCATATTTTAACAAATTCTCATTACCCATAATAACTTCTATAATTCTAAAAATTTGAATAGCACCTTTATAAGTTTATTTACGAAGGAAGGGCATTACGGTCGAAATAAAATCTTTCACTCACTTCAACATTGCATCAGACAAAATATTGTTGTTAATTAATTAATCTGCACCCATTATTTGGAGTTGATCCAAAAATCTCAGCCGATATCTATAGATGAAGACATGTGTCTCTTCCATTAACTAAACTTTATTTTTTGATAAAAGTGGAAACATAGGCCCACCCATTTTCCACTAACTGAAAACCAATGTCAACTAACCTTAAAGTGATTTTTCAGATCCATTTTGAACATCACTACACCAAATTCACTACATCAATATATTGCAACCAAATAATACCTATTGCAACCAATTTTTTGATTGCCCGAAATAGAATTTGGTGTAGTGCACGTGGAACAAAGTATATAGAGTGAGGCTATGGTACTTCGGCTAGTGTACTATGGCTAGTGTACTACGGCTCAATATGGTACTTTTTAAAATCCTAACGGTCAATCCGAATCGTTCAATGTGATATCCATATGAATATGTACTTGCAAACTAAATTTTATATTTTTTCGAATTTTTTTACTATTTTTTTAGATAGGTAGAATTTTGATGGTCCAGAATTTGTATAAAACACTGAAAATTCTACCTATCGAAAAAAATAGTAAAAAAATTCGAAAAAATATAAAATTTAGTTTGCAAGTACAAAGTCAAGCGGTCAAAATTGATGAAAAATGAATGCATTAAAATAACTTCTAAAACTTCATTTTGGATCATTCATTTTTCATCAATTTGACCACTTGACTTTAGACTAGATGAATTCAAAAAATTTAAAATTTTGCATGTACGCACATCACTCGTGAAGTATATCGGTTTCAACGGTTTGGATTCATCTCGTTTGAAGTGAATCCGACAGATTATAGATTTATGTTTACCAAAGAGTTTGGTGAGCACATCACACCCTAGTTCTACTCCTATCTTGTATATATGTAAATGAGATAGTACTTATTAAGTATAATATTGTTCTCCCTTGGGAGCTCACTACATCGGCTAACATGCATGCATATGTTTTGTTAGTGTATGATATATTATTTAAGTCATGAATTATCAAAATTAAAATTGCTCAGCTTAAATTCTACAAATTAAAATAGCATATGAACTTGCGTTCTGTAGTTCAAAATTTACTTTCTCTCACATTTCAATTTTATCATTTACTATCGTAATTATGAATTTTTCTCTATCGTACCACCACATCAATTACCCCAATTCATTCACCCTTACAATTTGCAAAAGTTCTATATAAATCCCCTCACACCAAGTGATAAAACAAAAGACCAAGATACACATATTCTGCTACATACAATAGTCTAGCATGTCAATTACCAAGTTATTCTTGGTTGTTCTCCTTGGCGCTCTCATTTGCACCGCAACAGCAAGAGATCTCTCTACAACTAAAGAAAAGCATGTGAATGTGAAAGGAGTATCCAATGGTGCAGATGCTGCCAACTCAAAAATTGACACAAGTGTTGGACCTGTAGGTACTCGAGGTACTCGATGTACTCCGGGAACTCCGCATAATCCGGGTACTCCGGGTTATCCGCATTATCCGGGTACTCCGGGTTATCCGCATTATCCGGGTACTCCGGGTTATCCGCATTATCCGGGTACTCCGGGTAGTCCGGGTACTCCGAGAACTCCGGGTACTCCGGGTACTCCGCATAATCCGGGTACTCCGGGAATTCCGGGTACTCCGGGAACTCCGGGTACTCCGGGTACTCCGGGAACTCCGGGTACTCCGGGTACTCCGGGAACTCCGGGAACTCCGGGTCCTCCGGGTACTCCGACTACTCCGACTACACCGGGTGGGGGGACTCCGGGAGCTCCGGGTACTCCAGGTGGGGGTACTCCGACTACTCCGACTACACCGGGTGGGGGGACTCCGGGAGCTCCGGGTACTCCGGGTGGGGGTACTCCGGGAACTCCGGGTACTAGACCTGGTGATGGTACTCCAGGGACTCCGGGAACTCCGGGTACTGCCACTGGTCCGGGTACTCCGGGTACTCCTGGAACTCCGGGTACTCCGTGTAGTACAGGTACTCGGACTGCTCCGACTGTTCCGACTGTTCCAACTGCTCCGACTGCTCCGGGTATGGGTACTCCGGGTACTCCGGGAACTCCGGGTACTCCAGGTACTGGGTGCCTCCCCAAATAAGCATCCGGGGTACCCACTGTGGCGCTACCTCCCGTGTTGGGCTAAATGTTTGAGATGGCATCAAAATTTAATGGTTCGGTATAATTAATTAGCTAGTTAGTGCAACTGTGATGTGATGCTAGCTGGTATTTTTTTTTTTTTTTTTTGTGTAGAGATAAGGTGATTCTGTTTCATGATGTGTATTATCAGTGTAAGGCTGAAATCCTGGATGTATTGAATCATGTCTATGAATAACAAATAAAGTACCGAATCTGTGGAAGTTAATAGAGTTGTTTCTGCTGAGTCTATAAATCAGCTGCAATTATATATGTTATATGGGAGAACTATGCAATTGTCTAATCACTGAAAAAACAAATGAATGCCAAACTGACAATAAATTTAAGCACTTCACATTTCCTTTCAAAAAGTATACTAAAAATATTTATGCCTTCTTTAATAAAATTGATGAAGCCTGATAAGCTATATATAACTAGTACTGGTAGAGAACCAGCAGAAAAAATATTTGAAGCTATATATTGAGAAGTCCTATATAAATTATATATATGTGTACCCGTCAGACTTGCATGAATAATTCCAGCTCCTTGTATAAATTCTGCACACACGAGCAGTAAATAAGAACTGTCTTAATTAATAATTATAAGTTATATTTATTTGTATGTATACAACTATAGTGAAGCACATTAATTGACTGATACACAAATGATCAATAGTTGGAGGAAGAGGATGCATGATCACCAAGTGATTCAAGAGATACATATTTCTCTAGTCTTTTTGTCTCAGATTATTTAAAAATCTCAAGTCTCATCTCATGGGCCACTCGCAACAAAGCAAGTAATTTACTTAATTTTCTTCATTGTTCTCTCTCTCTCTCTCTGTTTTTTTTTTGAAAAACTTGGCAGTGGCTGCCAAGCTGAAATTTTATTGAACGAAAAAAGCATGCATTACATCGTATCTAAAGGAAAAAAAAGAAAAAACGAAAAAAACAGCAAGGTGAAGACTAATCAGCCAGGCACCTATAGAGCCAGTGATCAAACCGGCACACCCTCTCAACCCGGATTATCCTAATTTGGATCCTCTAGCAAATTGTGCTCACTTCTTGCCGGGCCACAGTATTTCATCCACAGGTTAGCATCCTGCCTAACTCTGTGTACCAGTCTTTCTACCGGTACCGCTGTTGAGGTGAAAACCTTCTCGTTTCTTTGCTTCTATAAGCTCCAGCATACACATAGAAACACCGTTTCCCAAATTCTTTTACTGTTTTGCCCCTGCAACTGAGCCTGAGTTCTTGACCTGATGAAAATCTCCTCAATTGAGAAAGCCGGTACCATGCCATCAGTCGGAAGCCACAGCATGCTGACATCCTGTACCAGAGGTGTACCGCATTCGGACATAAAAACAGTAAATGCAAGGCCGACTCAGAGGGGCAGTTAGAGCACATAACACACCCTGTTGGAACCTGCATTCCACGGCTGGTCATGACATCGGTGGTCAGAATTTTTCCTTTCATCATCAGATATGCAAAAATCCTAACTGTTGCTGGAACTCTAAAGCCCCAAATCTCTTCAAATTCGAACCTCTCCCTTCCCCCCACCTGTTAACATTGCATATGCAGATTTAGCACTGTAGACTTGCTTAGAGTTCCATTTCCAGTATACGACATCTCGTTGATCTGTGAAATTTATGTCCCCCCAAACATGCTCAAATTGTACCAGTCTGTCTCGTATGGGGTAAGCGTCCCTAAGAGATACTTTTGGCTGTAGCGGCCTTCTCTAGTCTCCAAAAATTGAATCAGTGGTCTACCCTGCCAAGCATCGAACCAAAAGATTATGCTTTGGCCATCACCTATTCGCCATGGTGTACACCATTTAAATATTGGCAGTAATCTGAGTAGGCCCCTCCAGAAAAATGAACCCTCCAGGATCCAGAAATGAGCCCCATTTTCGTATATACCATTCCATTTGAGTTTAGTTACCGTAGTGGTCCAAAGACATGTAGGATCAGCATAGGCTCTCCACCACCAGCGTAAAACCAGTGCAATATTCTGAAGAATCAGATCTTTCACTCCCATGCCCCCCCCCCCCCCCCCCCCCACTGGATCGGCATGCAATGTTGAAAGTTGATCCAAAATTAGCTTTCCATATTTAGAGTTCAGTTGAGAGTTGATCCAAAAACTAGTTCTTTATATTTGGAGTTCTGTCAAGGAGCGTGTAGGTGTTAGTTGGTTCTATAATTAGTCAAGTAGTTACTGTTTGTAATAGTAGGACAGGTGCAGGTATAATTCTATTTTGGGGACTGCTTGTAATAGAAGGATAAGTAGCGTGTATTAAGTTTAGAATAAGGTAGTGGAGTACTAAACTTAGATGATCCAAATTTAGTTGTTGTAGGGCTATAAATTCAGCATGTTGTAATCAAATTAATTAAGAAGGAAAAGTAAAATTATTTGTGTCAATCCTTCTTCCTCTGTTTACTCTTCAACAAAATCCAACATGCACACCGTAGGCCAATTAATTAGAGAGATTCCCCTTCCTTCTTTTTCGTTCTTGCCCCAAAGAAACAACCTTCTTATTGCATCAATCCTTTCTACGACCCATTTCGGTAAAATAAAACATGTCATAAAGTGGATTCGTTCTTGCCCCAATTTGTGTATGTGGGAAAAATAATGGATATTATTGGCAAATTCATTTACGACTCATTACGTAACATAAGACATGAATCTTTTTTATGCATTGCCAATAGCATACATTATTTTTTCCACATTCCAATTTATTTTACAAGAATTATCTGACATTTAATAGTGGATGATGTTAGAGATACACTATCTACACCCTGTCAGATATAATAAATCCAAACCACATACTTTTAGGTGACCCTGCTGTCAATTATAACCCCAAAAGCGTTTCTGTCTTCGTCTAACAAACCTGTAAATTACACAAGGGGAAACATGTGAGAAATAATAAATTATTCCTCAGTGCTGATTGCCACTCAGATTATTGGATTTGAAGGAAATCCATATTCAGAATAAAATCTCCGCACGAGAAATTAACAGTTATTTTCTCAATGACGAATGCAAATGTTCAATAACAGTATCCAATTGAACAACCAAAATTATATAAATAAATCACAACTCTAAGAATCTCATTAGAATAAATGGTTTGGGTCCAAATCTTTTAAACCATAATGTCTGGTAACGTTTGGTTTCTTAACTTTACAATTTCTAGTCTGGTAACACTGTCGTGTTAGGACTTATACTGTTCTTACTATCCTGACAATTTGTTAACGGAAACACTACAGAATCAATATCACAATTTCATCATTATCGGAAAGAAAATCAATGATAAGACGGTTACCACAGTTCATTAGTCTTACAATCACAATTCACTTTTACTCAATATCCCCTACCCAACCGGTACTGGGTTCAGTTGAGGCCATTCACCATATGCGCATAACGGTCCTAGAGACTATGATATATTAATCATTTTTCTCCACTATATGGAGGTTTAAGGATTACAGTATTCAATATTCAATCAATTCAGTCATTGTGGTCTCAATCAATCATTTTGCAATAAGAATCAATCAATCGATAAACAATATCAACATGATAGTCAACAAACTCACATGTAATTATGTTTCAATTGTATTGGGCTATGCATATGATACAACAGTTAAATCAATACATGCAGTTAATCAAATATTCAAAATGCACAACGAGTTACGATTTAATTTCTAGTCATGAATCTCAGACTAATCTAATAACTCCGCATCTGATATGATAGGGCAACATGTGAGGTCACCAATAGTCTTTTCCTCCTCAACATTCTGTCTTTGTACCCTTTTGTAATTACACCCAGTGTCAACGCTGAACATAACGAACAAAGATATCGTTTTTGGTTATTGATGATGTAATTTAACTTGGGTTTCAATATATTGGAACAAAAAAAAACGAACAAAGAAAAGCGGGAACACCAATCCAATCAAAATTGTTCAAGCAGTCAGAGAAAGAGGCTTCTCTCTGTTGCCTTGCAAAGAGAAACAAAATAGAAAATTGGAAGAGTTCAGAGAGAAAGACGTAGAGGCAGTAAAAAGAGAAACAAATGAGAAGATAAGAATGAAAATATGCGGGTCCCATATGCCTTATTAAATTAATTCCATTTTACTAACTTAACCGTTAAGTTTTCAATATTTGTAAACGAAATCCAATTACAACTATTATTCTTTATTAATATTTTAATTGCTATATACTATTCAATCAATAAAATTCTTATATATTGCAATCTATCAATTATAATTTCGAATTATATAAATTTATGAATGTTTAAAACTTTAATTAATATTATACATATTTTGTTACAATCCCTTAAATTCTCATGTCAGATTTCATGAAATTTTGTATATTTCAAAATTTTCCAACTATTTGTTCATTTGTTCAGAAAATACAATTTGATTGTTAATTGTTATCTATTTTATTAAAAAAACACGTAATAAATGTTTCATATATTACCTTTAGTTAAAAATTTCATTTACGTATTTTTCAGTGTTACAAGTAGATCATCATATAAGCAACAAAAGAGGCTCTTGTTTATTACAAGTTTTTCGACTTTTTTAATTTTTCTTTAATTGAGAATATTATAACTGTTAGAGATTTTCTAACAGTAAAACTTCTATATTATTTTCTATCATGCATCCGTATAAACTAATTATGATAGAAAAGTAAATACAATAATTTATACATTATTAGGGGATTTGCTCCAAATGCGTTTTTCTCTTTTCCAATTAATGGGGATGTGCTTTGTTGACACTTCACACTAGCATTCCATTAATTTTTTGGGTTGATAAGATATCATCATGACTAAATTAAGACAATTGAAAATACAAATTCAGCTACTAATTTCATAAACCTCAAAATTAAGTGACTTAATTCGACATCAGTTTTAGAACCAGATACCATTTGAAGTCCAATTGGCTGAGATCTTCCCCATAGACATTCCTATATCTGAGTTTGAGAGGCTGAGACGATGCATATATACTCATTGACTGTGATCTCTCTTTCGCGCTATTGCAAAGGTGATGTCATATTTTCTGGAGTTAATTTCATTTATTACAAAAATTACTCCAGAAACACTGAATCTGCTCTCATGCATAAATGTTATGTTTTTTTGTTGTTCGTCTAAAATCAGAACTGGTACATGGCCTGTGTTTGTTACAAGGGATCCATATCAGTCCTGGTACTATACTTTTCAGAAGGTTAATTCTTTTTTTTTTTCTGGTACAAAATTTGGAGGCCTTGGGGAGCATATATATCATAGACAGCGAGCTTCTGTACAAGCCAGACATTTACTGGTAACCGTGTAAATTTTTGTTCCTCAACTTGTTGATATGCTTAGTCTTATCAAATATATTTCAAAAATATATGTGGTTGTAGTCATTGTTTTTAAATGCAGTCGCGTGGATCGCATATGCCTATGCAATCAGCAACCGTTAGAACGTCATGCAGTCTCTTTCATGCGGTTTTGAATATGGGGCCGAATATGTGGGTGCAAAATTTAATATGCGGAGCATGCAACCAAAATTTAGCGTTATACGGACCCAACCCAAAATCCCAAATTTAATATGAGTTATGCGATTTATAATTGTTGCATACAGAATTTGTTGTTTATGCGGAAAGAAGGTTTAATTATAATTGTGAAGCAACAAGCAGGTTTTATTATTGTGCAAAAATTTATTGTATTTTTCACATACAATAAGACATACTTCATGCTATTTATGTGGATATAAATTCAAGTACACGCATATAAATATGTATATATATGAACTCTTATTTTAAAATATGTATATATAAATCCGCATATGCGGCCACATGCATCTACAAAACCACATTTTGAAACATTGGTTGTAGTAATACAATTTGGCATATGGTCCTTGTTTTCTTTGTCCAATGAATCTGCTTGTTTGGTTTTATAATTATCGATGTCCGTCTATTTAAGGCCCAATGTTGTTCCTTTCTAATATAACATTTGGCCCAATTAACCAATTCGTCAGGCGGCCCAACTACTTAAATGGAGAATTTGGCAGTGGTGTGGAATATGTAAGTTTGGTTGGTTAAAAAGGAGAAAGAAGATGGTTAACAAATTGATGAAAGGAAACCTATTATATGGGTCAACTATTATTATTTATAAATTTTCTGTTTAATTGGACTATGACTTGATATTTACAATTTGAACACAGCCTACATGAATACACAGCTCCTTTCCAAATTAAAAAGAAAAACAAAGGATGTTAGTAGACAAAAAAAGCAAAAATGTACGTTACCTAAATAGTTTCTATTTGATTATTTTGAAATATTTGGACATTTAAAAAGATCTGGTCTATACGATTATATAATATTAGAAAAATTTATATTTTTTTTGAATTTTTTTACTATTTATTAAGTATTAAAGTGCTCTTGCGGAATGACATTTTTTCTACTTCCTCATAACCAATCAATTCATGATATATGATGTGCCCTTCTCTTTCTCGGTGTAAAAAAATCAAGCAATATTCATATATATTGTCGAGATCAATCTCATTTTCACTTTGGGCGCCATCTTGTAAGAGGGTTTAATGAGAAATAAAGAGGAAATAAAGAGGCATAACTTAAGTTGGGTTGAAGGGGAAGGGGAAGGGGAAGAGGCGCACATAGTGAGGGGATATCCCATAAAAAAAAAATTGAGCAGAGTTTAATTGTGAGAGCATGAATGAAGGGCACACGGTTTCTAAATACAAAACCGTGTTTGGAGATTGAGCAGAATCATACATGGTTGATTCCGTAAAAACCGTATATGACCGATAAATCGTACACGTGTTTGTTGACTTTTGACATAGCAGCAAGATTAAGACCTTAATTATATTTAGGTTCAACGCAACTAATTAAAATATTTAATAATATAACATAAGCAAGATCATCATGCATGAAAGGTCATGTGCTTAGTTTGTGATATCTCTGGATCATACTCATCTCAGTGTTTCGGGATAAATGAAAGGTCATCTAACCCTTGCAATTAATATTATTATGGCTCTTTCATGGAAGCCACCAAGCGTGGAAAAGTCACAGAGGCCTATATAAAAAAAATATTAAAAAAGGCTTTCAAGACTGTGTTAATGATGAAGTCAATAACATAAATTAAATGACAGGCACTGTCAACTTCTTTTTCCGATATCCCAACTCTTTTACTTGTAACTGACAGTCACTGTCAGCCTTCTCAAAATGTTCAGACCTTGTCATCGTTATTATTAAACCATGTAAAATCATTGTTATCAAAATCGTTATTATTAAAACCATGTAAAACCGTTATTATTCAGTCGGTAAACAGTTAAAAGTCGTTAGTAACTGGATTTGAGATTAGTTAGAACAACGGGGGACGAACGGGGTATAGGAGACCGGGAAAAAAAATCTTTTCCCTAATTATAAATCGTTAATTCAATATCTTAAACATAATCAGTAATTTAATGAATTATTGTCGTCATCCCCCAAATAAGCCAATGGTGCTCTGTAAAGTGACCTCCACGACAAGCAGTGCAGCTTTTTTGCCAATCCTAGCGGCTGTGCTTCTGTAGTCTCCGAGCTTGTAGGAGAAATTGAGGCAGCCTCCGGTGCTCACAGGACATGAGTAGTTGACCGGAGCGGTTTCCCCCTTACCCGCCGATGCAAGGTAACTCTCCAGGGGGATTTGTGATGTGCCAATGACCTGCGATCCTTCATCGGGTATTGTGCTGATCAGATCGATGATGAGGTATTCGGGAGATGTGCTGCCTCCAGAGGAGCAATGCAGAATGAAGCTGAGGGGATAGTTCCATTTCGGGTTCACATCCCCTACAGGATCAGCTGATGTGGGCTGATGCTGCACCTGTTTGGAGTGTTTAGTGATGTACGCCTGGGCATGGACGACCATTGGGGTGTCGGGGTTTTGTCTCGTTAGGGATTTGGCAGAGATTAAAACTATGTCTAGGCTTCTCCTGCCCATGGCTGCTCTTTCAAGTTTCAAGTAAAGAGATATATGGTTAAGTCTGGCTGGCTCTTTACTCTTTCTCGAGTTATTTATATATACAACCACACTTGCACTGCATGCATTCAGCTGAAAAAGTCAAAAGATTCTTCTATTATTCTACTATTCTACTATTCTTTGACTGTGAGAATGGTCTTCTAACAAAGACTCTTCTAACAAAGACTCTTCTATGAAATGTTCTAACTTTTGTTATCTGTAAATTTTAATTGTCAATTCAATAACCTAGGTCGTTTACTTTGCTAAAATTTGAATTCCAAAAGTTATACAACCGAGCAATATGACGGTCAAAATACTCCATTTGTTACTGTACAGAGAGAGAGACATAGACAGTACCAATCTGTGGTCTTCCAAGTAAATAATGCCACTGATATATTCCCTTTTCGCCCCTCAATATTTCTTTGTTTGCTCTGCCCTTGCCATTCCTTGAATGCCCCTCTAACAATTAATATATTATATGTGATATCATCTGGTTCAACCCCAACATCTAGCATACGAGATAGGAGTAGGTCCGATGGGCATCGGACCTACATTTAGGTTCAATTAGTTCTAGAACCGTACGATTAGCATCAAGATCTATGTGCACAGAAATTGATACATACTTGTACGGATTTTGATGCGGAACACACGAATCTTGATGCAGATCGGATGGTCATAACACCCATCAAACCAAAGTAGGTCCGATGGGCATCGGACCTACTTTGAATTCCTAGCATAGCATCTAGTAGCATTTCAGCATTTCTCATTTGACCAATCTTACATAAACCCAATATAAGGCATCTCCTTTGCATCTTTTTAACCTCGCCTTTGCTACAAAATGCACCGATCACCATAGTATATGTAACCTCATCAGGAGCGAAACCTGAGTTGATCATTTCACAGAGTATCATCTCTGGCTCATGAGCCTGGCCTTGTTAAAAATTGATCAAAGTTGCTATGATTATCAGTTTTTGAAACCAGATACCTTTTATCAAGTCCAATTGGCTGAGATCTTCCCTGCTATTTGTAGTCAATGATTTATATTTCAAATGAATTTTGTAATAAGTTTCTGGATACGTGTCAAAGCTTATTGATTGATTTTTATGAAAATCTACCCGTTCACCGATCAGATCAGAGACATGCCTATATCATCTAATTAAATGCGAATTATACGCGAATCTTGTAACTATATTTTTCAATACACTGGTACCCATCATGACCCACTATATACGAAACCATAAATATCACCTAATTCAAAATTTTCGCACATAGTCACATGCATATATAATATATTAATATATTATGAATAAGTGCTCTGACAAGATGCCAACTACGCTCTGACAAGATGCCAACTACAGCTAAAATCATCCGAAAATGTGCTACTGCAAAAGATGCGCCCATGGTTTGGAAAATCGGCCGATTCCGAGTCAACTCGGTATCGGTCGTGTCCGATCTGAGTTTCAGCCGAGTCTCGCGCCCGTGCAAGTTTTTCAGCAAAACACGGATGAACAGTGCTTGACTCGGCCGAGTTAGCCGATTTTTAGGCCGAGTCAACTGAGTTTCACCCGAGTCTCGCCGATTCAAGACAAAAATGGACGATTCTGACTAACTTGGGCCGATTCTGACTAACCTGGACCGCATAGGCGCCTCTCCTTAGGAAGAACGGAGGAAGGCACATCTTTATGATCACACTGTTGTGAAACACCGTAAACCGTGAGAGCAGTTGTTGGTTTTGTCTGTCAAGCCCTGATGTGGAGTCTAATTTAATTATTAGCTCGGGGGAAAATTACTACTGCACCCTTGCAAAGGGCCCACTTGTTGAGAACCGTGTTTCGTACCAATGGAGTACAGCCCAAACACTATTATTTTGGGAAATAAACGAGTTGCTCTTCTCAAAGTACCAATGGAAATATAAGTTTAATTTTTGGAGCCAGATCCTAGTCAAATTCATTGGCACATTTGTTTTTTAAGATAATTGATTTCTTAAAAATTAAACTAGCACAAAATGTAAAGTGCTCTAAGCTTAGATATATATCCGATTTTTTTCTAATATCCAACATTAAATATACAATAATAGATATGTCCCTGGATATTTTTAAAGTGTAAAGTGCTACATTTACCGGTATAAGTACACGGAACAAACTCATCGTTCGATGTTAGAGGCTCCGGATTAATCTTTTTCTTTTTCAAACCATAGCCATAGGAGTTTTCCACAAAATCATCGTCTGAAATTACAAACTGAATAGGCTGCTTAAAAAAATTACTTCATACAATAGTCTTGACAGTTCTTTTTATCTCTAAAGCATACTTAACAGTTCTATTTTTTTTCCTCACTTCTACCTCGAACACTTATTGACCCTTCTCTCGCTACGTCACGATTAGACGATCTATCTCGGTTACTACTGTTCATCTCTTTCGTCTCTGAAGTCATCACTTCTCTTCCTCTTTCTCTTCTTCTTTTTCTCTTTTGCTGGTATTGAGTGAGTTGTGAGTAGGAGGAAAGAGAAACAACCCTTTTATAGCTAATTTCGCAGGAAAAAAAATCGAGCAGCCCAAACTTGCAGCGGCCTAATCCTTTCTCGGCCGCCAAAAATTTGGGCAGTCTGGACATTTTTAAAAATATTCAGGGAATTTGGATATATCTATTATTTTATATTTAATATTGGATATTAAAAAAAAATTGGCTAATTAGATATCCAATAGCACAAGACAACAAAGTGCAATGAGGCTTATATGTTAAGGGCATGTTCATTTGTCACGGGATTACACGGTATGAGAATTGACGGGGATGGTAACTCACTTTTGAAAAAGTGGGAACCCATAGATGCGGGTTGTACGGGAATAAATATGGAATGTGTTGAAATGAATATGCGGTTATACTGTGGAAATAGTTACGAGAAATCTTAATTTATTTGAAAAATATGTATATTTATTTTATTATTAGGGTTTACGATTCCCGTGACAGTGACACCCACATGCACCAATAATTTTAATTTAGGGTAACACCACCCACATGCATCGATTATTAAATTTAGGGTTTAGATTTATTCCTTGGTTGTATAGCTCTGCAAACTTCAAAGTGATTCAAAGAGTGGCAAGCTTGACTGGATCTAGCTTTGCAAACTTCTAGTAGTTTAATTTCAAGAACAAAATAACTATTTTGTATTATGTTTTTTTCTTAATTCATTAATTAACAAATGGATTAAATTGACAATTTTAATTTTGCTTTCTCAAATAAAGCAAAAATAAAAATAAAAAAAAAATATTTTTTATTTTCATTTTCCTTATAGATTGATTGTGTATTATTCTGGTCATTTGAATATCATTCCATATTTGACTTAATACCTTTAAATATACACCGTAAAAAAATTAAGTCATTAGAGAACTCCGCAACAACCATTGGAGATATCGCAGTGATATCCGAGGCAATCTCCTCTACAGTTTTGAGAGTCGCAATATCGGTCTGTTCTGCCCCGTCGCGTCCCCTCCACTCCTCCTCGTCTACCCGATCTAGCTCATCTCGCTTCATTCGAGCAGATGACTTTGTTTAAGAGTTTCGCCGCTTGTTGTTTTGCCTGTCTGTCTCAACTCTCTGGGTTCGATTGAGAGTTTGTGAATTTGTTCTATCCCCGTAGTATCTACTGTAACTATATATGTGAATAAGCTACGCTCTTTTTATACTTATTGTCGATTAAGAGATTGCAAAGAGTTGTCTCCTTCCTCATCTCTTTTTTCTTTTTTTTTCTTTTTTTTTCCTCCTCTCTGAGTGGTGATTGTGATTGTCCTGGTCCGGTTAATTTAGTTTTCAGTCCAGTTTGATTCAGTGCCTTTTCGGCTGATTTGTGACTATCTCGGTCCGGTTTGATTCACTGCCCTCTTTTTCCTCCTCTCTGAGTGTGACTGTCCTAGTCCGGTTTGATTATGTGCCTCTCGGTTGCGCATTCCTTTGGACGGTGTCGATTTTGGAAAGAAGAAGACGTTTCGTACTCGAGGAAGGGTTTCATATGGTGTAGTTTGTCAGTCATGCAACCCGAAAAAATTACTACTATGTCTAAATTTCCAGAGAAAAAAATCAGAAGACCCACCTGCTTGCTAATAGGGCACGAATAGACCAATTCTCATTTTGCGTCATATTGCGTCATTATAGCGCCGACGACAATATAAATTTTATGATCTAAAAATGCTACAGCGTGCTATTTAGAATCCTAAAAAATAGTGACATCACTATATATATAGAGAGAGAACAGTATGATAATATAATTGGTGGAGTCAGTGGCCTGGGCCAGCCTAGGCCCTGGCCCCCCCTTAGCCCAGAAATTATACATAGCCCCTTTAATAAATAAAAAAACTGGCTAGAGATTACGATTAATTCCTGGTTTCTGAGCCCCCCTACAGATCATTCCTGGTTCCTGAACCCTTAGACCCCCCCCCCCTACCGATCATTTCTAGTTCCGCCACTGGTCACTGTTGATTATAGCAAAAAGCGAGTCAAGTGACTCGCTTTACAATTGACCACTACATACAAACCTTGGTTCCCATCATGATCCACTAGATACGAAAACATAAATAGCATCTAATTCAAAATTTGGGCTCAGAGCCTCAGAGTCACATGCATATATAATATATTAATATATTATGAATAAGTGGTCTGACAAGATGCCAACTACGCCCTAAAAAATTGGAAACATAACAGCTAAAATCATCGGAAAATGTGCGACTGCGAAAGATGCTACATGCCTATATGCACGAATCTTCAAAAAGCAAAGTGTATATCGAATATCAGCCGTTGGATCCCGATTCATTCACATTCCCGTTTTCTGATCATGCGAACATGCCAAGGAAAAATACAAACAACTTTTCTACCGTTCACAAGTTCATAAAGAAATAAGCAGTGGGCTCAGAGGGCTTACAACTTTTCTCCTGTTTTGTATGTACTTTTAGTGGATCATATCTTAACAAATTATGCACTTATCAAGAAATTCTTGTTCTCTGAGCCAAACCATTTTCTCTTAAAAAAATAAGCACTTCACCCACTTGTCCCTTCCTAATCGGCTCAATAGTCAATAGACTTCATATTCTCTCACCTTACTTCCCAACCTCCTATCTCTCTCTCTCTCTCTCGTCAATTACAAGAAAAGAAAAGAAAAAAACTAACACTGTACTCCAATGGCAGAGGCGTTGGCACTGTCCATCGCAAAATGGGTGGCATCTCCAATCATCAGCAAGCTCCTCAACGAGGGCTTCTCCTACCTCGAGATGGACGTGGCTGCTCGGATTGAAAAGTTGGAGGCTACCATCCTTCCTCAATTACAGGATGTGATCGACGCTGCTGAGAAGCAAGGCTACAAGAGCAACATGGAGAAATGGCTGAGACGACTCAAGGATGCCATGTATGAGGCGGAGGATGCGCTCGACTTGTACAAGTTCCGACTTCACCAACAAAAGGTACTTTCCTCAACGAGTAAATTAGAGTACGTGGTATTATTCATTTTTCTTTTAATATTTACAAATGCAATATAGTAAAAAATAAAGAAATATATATATATGCCACTTATGGACAACAATTAGTTACACAATATAGCATAGTCTGCAAACTCGGCCGAGTCAGACCGGAATCGACCGAGTTGGACCGGAATCAGACCAAGCCGAGCTAATTTTTGACCGAGTTACGCGGTTGGGCGAGTTTTGCGGTGAAATCGGATAGGAATCGGCCGAGTTTTTGTCCGAATCGGACCGATTCTCACAGTGTCAGATCGATTTGAAGGAAATGGGCCGATTCTGCCCTTTTTTTTCATGGCTGGTCGAACTCATGGGGATTTGAGAAGAAAGTGCGGCTCACGAGAGGATGAAGTTTAAGTATCATAAAATATGAAATAAACATGGTCTACAAGTGGTGTATTGTTTTGTGTGGAGAATATTGCTTGATTCACAGTGAACCACGTCCGGACAAACTATCTGCTATTAGTTACCGGGTGTGCCTCACCAAAAAAATTTCTCTATTTCCAACCACAAAATTTTCAAATAAATTCCAAGTGTCAAATAGAGGTGGCAATGAGCTACTAAAGAGCGAGTTAGGCCTCACTCATAATCAGGTTGTTTGTGGATCAAGCAGAGCGAGTGAGTTTGGATTTTATGTCCCGAGCTGAAACTGCTGTTCAAGACTGACTCGTAGTTTGTCTGAGCGAGCCGAGCTAGCTCGTTACCAGCTTGGCTGATTCATAAATTTGTATATTTTCTTTTCTACTATATTTTAAATTTTCATAGGACATCTTATCAATTATAACTAAAACAAAATAATATTTATATGACTAATTATTGAGGAATACTCTTAATTCAAGTGAAACTAAGCAAATTAACTATCATAAATTACGTTTGCTGCTAGATTCATACATACAAAAATATCAAATTCCTAAATTCATACAAACATAGTTCACGGAATAAATTCATGCATACCAAATCAAACAAATTCATACAAATTAACTTAGTTGCTTATAATTAATTTACACATATTCCATACAAAATTACCAATCAACTTGAGCACAGTCAAAAGTACAATTACCATAACATTGGCTATAACATCCATAGACCATAGTATCCCCAACCCGAAGTGAACGGATCCGATTAAACTATTAAACTTTGTATATTATATAGCTCGTTAATGATCGAGCTAGATCGTGCCGAGCCAGACATAACTCAAACTCATTAATTCTGGCTCGAGTTTGTGGCGTGCGAGTTAGTTTTAGCTCAGTCAACTAACGAATGAGTTGTTACCGATCGAGTCACGGGCTGATACCAAGCAGGCCACAAGCCACGGGCTTTTTTGTCAGCCCTAGTGTTAGATATCACCAGAAAAATTTCGCTATTTGTAACAACAAAGTTTTGAAATAAACACTCAAGTGTCAGATATGAGCTATGACCATCCAATTAACTATATTATAGTGAGGGTATACTGTATACATATAAACAATTATAATATCAATAAATTTAACTATATTCAAATCTATGTAAAAAAAGAGATATTTTTGTAATGTCTCATTATTACTACGACTGTTACACCAAGTTGTTTATTGCAAAAAAATAACAATAATACTAATAAATATTGAGCCTTTTACATGACATTTTTGAATCGGCCAATTTTAAATATTTATATTTATTATATTAGTGAATTTTTTTTTTTTTTTTGTAAGATGTGGTCCTAACATTATTTTTTGACTAATTATTATTTTACATTTTTATTTTTCTAATACAAAGGACGATGAGCTGATCTAGCCTGGTTGACAAAGTTTATGAGAGTAAAATAGTGTGTTTTGGTTGTAATGCTTGTATTATATTATATTATAGGGTTATTTGAGTGTAATATTTTATCTTAACATATTTTTTTGACAATTTTAATTTTTATCAATTTTTTCTTATTTTTTATTATAAAACAAGATTTTGTCAAAAAAAATCCGAGTTTTCAATCCGATTCGGCCGATTCCGATTCCAGTCTGTCAAGTGACCGATTCCGATTCCGCGAACTATGCAATTTAGTTCTCTAGTTCCGTGTCAAAATATTTTAAGAGGATATTGGGGGCCTGTTAGTCAGTTAAATATGGGCCATTGGGGGCCTGCTAAAATGATTCAGACCTTTTTTAATTTTAATTTGGTAATTTGTTTTCTATTTGTATTTTTTTCAATTTTTATTCATCGTAAATGCTAATTGAAGTTTCCTTAAATTTTTAATAAGGTGAAGAATGATGGAACCACAATGAAGAAAGTTTCAAACAAACTCAGTAGCAGCTTCAATATCCTATCCACTGAACAGAGAAACCTAAAACAATGCCTCAACAAACTAGAAAAGATTGCTTTGGAGGCCAAGGATTTTCGTGATTTATTAGAGAGGCAAGTCAAAATTAATCCCAAGAACTCAACTAAAGAACCCATGGTGACAACCTCCAAACCTCCGCTACGTATCTTCGGGCGAGATGCTGATTGTGACTATCTATTACAAGAATTGTTGGAGCCGGTAACTTTTGAACCTGAGTCCAGTCAAGTTAGGAGTTACTCGGTTTATTCTATTGTTGGTGTTGGAGGGGCAGGTAAAACTACCCTTGCCCAGTTATTTTACAAACATGAAAGAGTAACTGCTGAATTCGATCTTAGAATATGGCTTTCTATGACCCGTGGACTTGATCTCTTTCATCATACACGGATCTTGGTAGAAGGTGCCTCGAAAAATGAGTGCCCGTGTTTAGATAATTTTGATATCCTGCAAGATTTTCTCATTGATTCGATTAATTCAAAGAAGATTCTGGTTATAATGGATGATGTTTGGTGGGATGAAACAATGAATGAGCAGAAATGGGAGCAATTTGTTGCTCCTTTGGCAAGTGCAAAGAGGGGCAGCAAAATTCTTGTAACAAGCCGTACCGAAAAGATGCCATGTGCGTTGCTCCCCCAAAAGATTATGCCTCTAAAAAACCTTGAGGAGAATCATTTTTTCTCACTTTTTATGCATCATGCTTTTGGTGGTTTAGAACCAAATAGTACTCACTCGCTAGAGTCTCTAGAAAGAATAGGGAAGCAAATTGCCAAGAAGCTAAGCAGATCTCCTTTAGCAGCAAAAGCAGTTGGCAGTCGTCTATGTAAAAATTTGAATGAGTGGTTCTGGAGAGATACCTTGGAAAGAGACATGTTAACTGATACAATGCAATCACTTTTATGGAGTTACCAAAACCTAGATGCACCGATCCAGCGGTGCTTCTCCTATTGTGCCATATTTCCGAAAGGTTATCGGTTTAACAAGGAAAACCTGATTTTGCTCTGGGTAGCTGAAGGTTTTATTCATTCTAGTACAAGGAGGATGGAGGATGTAGGGGATGATTATTTTCAGGAGTTGTTATCGGTTTTTTTCTTTCAAAAAGTGGGCAAAGGAGAATATGGCCCCATTGGCATGCATGATTTATTCCATGATCTAGCTGAAAGAGTTTCCAGGGACGATTGTTTCAGAATAGAAGATGGTAAATTAAGAGAAATCCCTTTAGTTGCTCGCTATTTATCCATTCAGGGTGAAAGCTTCAATGAATATATCACCAGTGTTGAAAAACTAAAGAACCTGCGTACTGTTATCTTTATTGACCCGGTTAGGGATGATGTTATAAATTCTTTTCTAAAGAAGATAGAAAAGTTCTCAAAACTTCGTGTACTGGAATTCTGCCATTGCACCATTAAAAAACTACCAAACTCTGTGGGAGAATTAGTGCTTTTACGCTACTTGGGTCTTTCTGAAACACTAGCAGAGTTACCAACATCAGTACAAAAACTTTACAACTTGCAAACATTAAGGCTGAGTGCCGAGATTACTCATTTACCAAGAGGCCTAAACAAACTTGTCAATTTACGACACTTGGAATGTTTTACATATCAGGCAACCTCAACACTCCCTGAAATAGGCAATTTAACCTCACTTCAAAACTTGGACCATTTCAGGGTGAAGAATGAGAAAGGGTTCGAAATTTCACAACTGAAGCACCTAAATGAGATCGGAGGATCGTTGGGAATTTGTGATTTGAAGAATATAAAAAGTAGGGGGGAAGCCACCGAAGCCCATCTGAAGGATAAGAAACATCTTCAGCATCTTTCACTTAGCTGGGGTCATGATGATGCTATGGATGGAAACTTGAATGCACACTTAGAAGTCCTTGAGGGCCTTGAACCACATTCAAATCTAAAAGATTTAGAAATAGATGGCTACAAGTCACCAATTCTACCCTCTTGGATGTTTCAACAAGGATCCCATGACAATTTGATATCTCTGAAACTGAAGAGATGTCCTTCCTTGGAAGTCCTTCCACCTATCAGCACCTTGTTTCCATGTTTGGGCACAATAATCATAGAAGAACTCCCCAAGATAACAAAACTCCCTGTGTTTCCTTCGAGCCTGAAGGAACTAAAAATAAGAGAGTGTGGGTCTTTTGTGTTCATCTCTGAGGAAGAACTGCAAAAAGGTGACTATGAAGTGAGGCTTCTGAAGGCAATGCAAGATTGTCAATTTAAATTTATTCTTGAAACCATACCGGATACAAAGTATCATGCAAAAAGAAAATTATTGATTGAGTGCTCAGAGCTAAGGAGTTTAATGGAAAGGGAGAGCCATGGCAAAGAAAACGATATGAGCGTGCTTGCCATGAACATAGAAAGAGCTGAGATAACCGGAGACGGTATCTGGGAGGCACATCTCCAATTAATAAAACTGAGAATGGAGTATATTTATAGCAAGAAAGAGAAGTACCCTTTGGTCGTACCATCAGGCCTTGAAATATTGAGCATTTCTTCCTGTTACATTACTGACGAGGCTTTAATGCATTGCCTTGCACAGCTCACTTGCCTCAAGTCCCTCCATTTGGGTGACATAAGAACAATCACAGTCCTCCCTCCAAAGGAGGTCTTATGTCAACTGGCGGTGCTCAATCACCTAAGTATTGATAGGTGTGACTACTTAATTTCGCTTGGAGGTCTACATGCTCTTGTCTCAATAAAAAACCTAATCATACGGGACTGCCCTTGGTTAGAGATTCCAGGAGAAGGAGGCAGGGGCACTCTTCCATCTTCACTGGAATATGTAGAAATCAGCGACTGTTATTCTATTAGACACTTTCAAGTTATAGATTTGCAGTCACTTTCTCGTGCCATTTTCAGTAACTGTCAACAACTAAAATCAATGGTACTGAGAAATCTTTCATCACTAAAAGACCTACACATAAGTAACTGCTGTGAGCTCGAACTGATTTACTCAGATACGCCAGTCTTAGAGAGGCTGAATGTTTTGCTATGCTTCGCCTTGCAGAAATACATCTCCAGTTGTAATATGTCATGGGCATCCTTGAAGGAGATTAGAATTGACAGCTTTAGCATTCTTGGTAAGTTGCCCTCGAGGGGTGAACTGGTTAATTTGGAGGTTTTAAGAATTTGTGAAGCATTCTTCAACGAAGATGAATTTGGGTGCCTCACCTCACTGTATCACTTCTCCTTGCATGATTGTAAGGTTCAAGCTTTGCCATGTTCTATGAAGAACCTCTCCTCACTGAGAAGTATAATATTGTGGAATTGTCATGAGTTGCTATCATTGCCTGACATGCCTGATACCTTGCAATCCCTCTCCTTGGAAATCTGCCCTGCTATTGCATCGCTTCCAGTTTTGCCAAAGTCTCTGCGGAATCTAAGAATATAAAAGTGCCCTATATTGAGTAAACGATGCCAAGAACCTGATGGGGAGGATTGGCCAAAGATTTCCCATGTCCGGTGGAGATATGTTAGATTAGATTATTGATCAAGTTAGTGATCCCATCAACTGCAGGGACTGAAGCATTGGTAACATCGGTACGTTTTGTCATTAATATAATTGTTCTAGAAAAATTCTTGTTTGTCCCATTCATTTGTTAGTTTGCTGATATGTTTTCCTTAACAGAAACTCGAGTTTTGATCTATTTGGAGCAAATCTTAGATGGAGTTAATACGGCCAGATCTATTGTTTATATATGGAGTAATAATTAATTGACTTCACTCTGGTAATTTATCTTAAAGTGTTCCTTTTCTGTATTTTGATATGTACATACATCTGTAGATATTTACTTGCGACAATAAGTTAATTATACAGTACACTGTTAGTTTCTTCATATAAATTTGTTCTCTACCTTGTAGATTTGCTATTTGCTAGGATACTCGATTAATGCTATATGAGATGGAGATTCACCGGTAACAAGGATTAGTCAAAGATTTACCAGTTGTGCTGGGGACATATAGTATGAACTGCCAAGTTATAAATGACCGTCAACTTAGATGCTGGAGCGTTAATATTGCTGTAATTTCTTCAATGCTATACACGTGCATGGTAAGCATTTAAATTAATTTTAAATTAAATAGAAGTACAAATTTTTTTATAGTTCTGTAACAATTAATATTTTATTGTTACATTTTACATTTTACAGTCAGGAACGGGTGGAGGTTGATAGGCAAGATAGTTTTTACAGTCAGGAACGGATGGAGGTTGATAGGCAAGATAATTAATGCGCCAGAAGCAAGAAGTACGCTGGATTCGAGCCGAGGTTGCAAAGCACATGTTGCCCCTTCATCGGCCTCCCTGATATTTATGAAGATATCTCCTAGACTGGATGCTCCAAGTAACATAGACCCACATCCCTGTCAGACAGAATTTGGACAGGTATAATGTTCATAACAATTGAAATTTAAATTGAAATCACAATTTTGTGTTAAACCAAATTTATTTTCAATTTGGTCACGCAAGACAAACACACGGCGGATTTTCACATACCAATCGAGCCTTCACAGTTGTGTTTGCCACCCGACATGGATCTGAGGTAGTCATCACAACAGGAATTTGATGCGTCAAATTATGCCTCACTGATCATCGAGGTGACGGCACAGCAGCTATGTATCACCGAGAAGACGTAGGAGGCCTCGGGTTAAATATACACCGGGCCAGTTAGGGTTAGATTCGGACCATTTATTTTAATCTGGTCTGGATTTCAAAAACCTATTATCTTTCTTCTTCTTTTTCTTTTGAAAGTTGAAACATTATTTCGTTATGTTGTTATCAACAAGTAAGTTTGAGCTTGGTTTTTGGGTTTGATAATGTACTGTGTTGTTTGCATGCTTTAGTAAATTTCTTTCTCATAATGCCTTTGTCTTCTCCAAATATAAAATGTATTGATTTGGATAATTATATGATGTACCTTGTATTTTATTTAGCCAGAAGATTGTCCCCTCCATAACGGAACCCTGCTTTAATTTTATAGGATTGAAGCCCATCTATCTAAGGCCCACTGTTGTTCCTTTCTAATATAAAATTGGGCCCAACCAATTCCTCAGGCAGCCCAACTACTCTTCGTGCGTTAATGTGGGCCTGGATATTTAGAATTTTGTTGGGTCAACTATTATTATTTATAAACTTTCTATTTAATTGGACTATGACCAAAAATTCTGAATTTCAACACAAATAAATGAATAATTAGCACGTACGCTTTTAGCTAAAGTAGAAAGTTTTAACTCAATTTAATATAAAAAAAGGTAAAAATGTTTCTATTTGATTCTTTTAAAAGATTTGGTACATTGAACAAAATCTGGTGTATACAATTATATAATATTTTTCATTAGCAAATTATATTTGACGACTAAACATAATATTGATCTGATGGATTATTTTCCTTAGTCCCACAATGAAATTAAATAAGGAGTTATCCTTGTCACAATCTATAAATATCCTCTCTGAGGTCTCCCAAGACACTCCACACTTTCTCGTACAAATATCAATATGCTTCTCAAAAATAATTATGTTTGAATTCTTTTGTGGATACAATTTAGCATGGATGGTCTAGGAATTCAATATTTTTCAGGTTCTCCATCTCTAGAAAGGTATTATGATCTTTTATAATTTTTTGCTTTTCATTATTCTTAGTTTTATTATATTTACTATATTAAAATATAAATTCGAGATGATGTATATTTTTTTAAAATTCCACACTTATATAGATCAAAAGATTTTATAGTGCTTGTGTATCATGTTATTGTTTGAATTCACACTATATTTTATAATCGCCAAGAAAATTAAGAAAACCTTTCACAATCACTTTTTACGGATCATGGAAAATCATGTCGCAATTATAATTAACGGTACAATAAATGCATGTCCATA
This sequence comes from Carex kokanica, assembly GCA_025461125.1. Classification (NCBI taxonomy): domain Eukaryota; kingdom Viridiplantae; phylum Streptophyta; class Magnoliopsida; order Poales; family Cyperaceae; genus Carex; species Carex kokanica. Next base: position 527,339 of record JAJGRX010001036.1, on the reverse strand, counting down.
TGTCTCGTAAAATTTAATGAGTGAGGCTATGGTACTATGCATAGCACGGATGCATCGGTGCTACGGCTCAATATTTGAGTTTTCAAAATCCTAACGGTCGATCCAACCGTTCAACATGATTATAAAATGAATATGTACTTGCAAACCAAATTTTACATTTTTTTTAAATTTTTTTACTATTTTTTTAGATAGCTAGAAAATCATTGTTTTTGGATGGTCCAGAATTTTCAGATCAAGTGATTTTCTACCTATCTAAAAAAATAGTAAAAAAATTCAAAAAAAATGTAAAATTTGGTTTGCAAGTACATATTCATTTTATAATCATGTTGAACGGTTTGATCGACCGTTAGGATTTTGAAAACTCAAATATTGAGCCGTAGCACCAATGCAACCGTGCTATGCATAGTACCATAGCCTCACTCTCAATTTGTCTATTTTTGAAAAAAAAAAAAATTAAATAACTTGATTTTCATTTTTTTGAAAAATTTAGTTTGGAAAGAGTCTACTAACTATTCTTGAAAGCAAGGACCAACTCAGAAAAAGAACGAACCGGCATCGAAGATCCGGTCACTGACTAGGTCTGGATCGAAACTCACATGTCCCTGGATCCAAAGTTCCAAACTACAGCCATACAGCTTGTAATCACTGACTAGGTCTGAATCCTCTAAAGTAACTCAAAATTTGAATTTAGATCCGGACCATTCGATGAAAATCCGGTCATCCGATCAGAGAAAAAATCACATGGCTCCTTTAATATTCGTGCAAATTCTGATTAGACATTGTGAATCCAAACTCACATTTTGAGTTACTTTAGGATCCAAATTCAAAAGTATCTAGGGTTTAGATCCAACATGCATTCATCCAAGAAAAATATCTCTTTTTGTGAAGGTACAACTCTGAAGCAAGCAAACAACAATACTTGAGTTTAATTTGACTAAATTGTATTAGATCATTTACTGTGCTAATAGGGACAAATTCACCGAAATTTTGTTGGTTACGACCTCAATTTTTCATAATTCGCATTTTATCACCGTTTGAATTAAAATTCAGAAACTAGCACGTGCGCAGATTCAATCTGCAGTCTGCGCACCGTTTTTTACGGGTGCGCTGATCAGGTTTGCACACTATTTTTTTATGTTCTGTTTTGGTTAACAATTAAGTAAACAAAAATAGAGATTGTGCGCAAATTGAATCTGCACCTAGTCTGTGCACCATTTTTTTTGTTCTGTTTCAGTTAACAATTAAGCCAAAAAGAAAAACAGAGATTGTTTTGTTTTGTTTTGTTTTGTTTTGTTTTGTTCGGTGTCTGTGCACGTGGCAATTTTTAAATTTTACATCAAGTAATAATAAAGTGCGAATTATAAAAGTTTGAGGTGGTAAGGACAAATTAATGTCTCTTTCCATGATCACCAGAAGTCTTTATCTCTAACTTGTGTACGGCAACGACAATAAATAAATAAATAAAATATATAAACACTGTCCCATTTTATCATCAAGAGAAAAAGAAGATATTTTTGAATTTTCTTCTACAATTTCTAGTCAACACAACTGCATTAAAAAGTTGTCATATTGAACTAAACACTTCATTAATTCAATATATATAGAGCAGTGACAAAATTTAGAATATTATAAATTTCATTTTTTTTTTTTGCCTGAGAGTCTATGGTACAATAGAAAGTGACATTTACGGGACTTTTAAAGTTCGTGTCCGATTAAATCGGACGGTTCGAATCTAACTCTACGGGATACGGTACCTCCCTGGATCCAAACTCCAGCCATATAGCTTGTAATCACTGACTAGGTCTGAATCCTCTAAAGTAACTCAAAATTTGAATTTAGATCCGGACCATTCAATGAAAATCCGGTCATCCGATCAGAGAAAAAAATCGCATGGTTCCTTTAATATTCGTGCAAATTCTGATCAGGCATTGTGAATCCAAACTCACATTTTGAGTTACTTTAGAATCCGAATTGAAAAGGTATCTAGGGTTAAGATCCAACATGCATTCATCCAAGAAAAATATCTTTTTTTGTGAAGGTACTAACTCTGAAGCAAGCAAACAACAATACTTGAGTTTAATTTGACTAAATTGTATTAGATCATTTAATGTGCTAATAGGGACAAATTCATTGAAATTTTTTTAGTTACAACTTCAAACTTCCATAATTCGCATTTTATCACTGTTTGAATTAAAATTCAGAAACTAGCACGTGCGCAGATTTAGTCTGCAGTTTGTGCACCGTTTTTGACGGGTGCGTAGATCAGATTTGTGCGCCATTTTTTTCTGTTCTGTTTCGGTTAACAATTAAGCCAAAAAAAACAGAGGTTGTACGCAGATTGGGTCTGCGACTGGTTTATGCACCATTTTTTTTTAGTTCTGTTTCAGTTAACAATTAAGCCAAAAAGAAAAACAGAGATTGTTTTGTTTTGTTTGGAGTCTGTGCACGTGGCAATTTTTAAATTTTACATCAAGTAATAATAAAGTGCGAATTATAAAAGTTTGAGGTGGTAAGGACAAATTAATGTCTCTTTCCATGATCACCAGAAGTCTTTATCTCTAACTTGTGTACGGCAACGACAATAAATAAATAAATAAAATATATAAACACTGTCCCATTTTATCATCAAGAGAAAAAGAAGATATTTTTGAATTGTGTTCTACAATTTCTAGTCAACACAACTGCATTAAAAAGTTGCCATATTGAACTAAACACTGCATTAGTTCAATATATATAGAGCAGTGACAAATTTACAATATGAGTGAGGCTATGGTGCTATGCATAGCACCAATGGCTAGTGTACTACGGCTCAATATGATACTTTTTAAAATTCTAACGGTCGATCCGACCGTTCAATGTGATATCCATATGAATATGTACTTGCAAACTAAATTTTATATTTTTTCGAATTTTTTTACTATTTTTTCAGATAGGTAGAAAAATCAGTGTTTTTTGAAAATTCTGGACCATCAAAATTCTACCTATCCGAAAAAATAGTAAAAAAATTCGAAAAAATATAAAATTTAGTTTGCAAGTACATATTCATATGGTTATCACATTGAACGGTCGGATCGACCGTTAGATTTTAAAAAGTACCATATTGAGCCGTAGTACACTAGCCATCCGTGCTATGCATAGCACCATAGCCTCAATCTTAGAATATTATAAATTTCATTTTTTTTTTTTGAGAGTCTATGGTACAATAGAAAGTGATGATAATATTTTGTGTTAAATTGTGAATTTAAATTGTTTTGAAGGAATAACAAACAACGAGAGAGGTCTTCTTAGTGCAATAAGCATGCTTAATTTAAAAAGAGTGAGTCTATGGTACTATGCATAGCACGGATTGGTTTGTACTACAGAGCCATATTTTTGTTTTCAAAATTCTAACGGTCGATCCGAACCGTTCAACATGATTTTCATATGAGAATATACTTGTGGACTAAATTTTCTATTTTTTAGAATTTTTTTACTATTTTTTTAGATAGGTAGAAAATCACTGTTTTTTTATGGTCCAGAATTTTCAGATCAATTGATTTTCTACCTATCTAAAAAAATAGTAAAAAAATTTAAAAAAATATAAAATTTAGTTTGCAAGTACATATTCATGTGGGGATCACGTTGAACGGTTTGGATCGACTATTAGAATTTTCAAAATGAAAATATGGCTATGTAGTACGGACTAATCCATGCTATGCATAGTACCATAGCCTCACTAATTTAAAAATGGCACTCAGAACTCATGTGATTAAAATAAGGAAGTCAAATATATGAACACTATTTCATTAAATCCATGCTTATCAGCTAGAAGCACTGGTTATATATATTTTTATATATGCACTCTTAATACATGCTATTTAATTTAATTTAATTACCAACTTGATGAATTAAAAAAATTATAGAGTTCTGATTAACAAGATCATTTTATATTTAAGGTGATTTTGTTTACACCATACAAGATCATTTTTTAAATGTGGAGATTATACATCATAAATGTCAGAAATTTACAAAAGATTGAAAAAAATAAAAATAAAAATGAAATACACACAAAAATAAAGAAAGAAAGCAATGAAGAAAAGAATTAAAACAACAAGAATTTTAAAATAAAAACTTCCTGCCTTACCTGTTTTACATGATTTCAAATCAATGACGATTTCATTTCTAATTTTTATTATTATCATACGAGATCATTTAATTTGCTGTTATGATCCAAATAGAAGTTAGCGCGTTACAAACATATAAGAAAAATTAAAATAATATTTACAATCATATTGATCTTAGTTTATATAATCTGAAATGAGCAAATAGAATTTGTCAAAATTAATTATCCAATGAAATTAGTAAAATTGGAGAGGATGAAATTTACCAAGTGATAGAATTCACAGCATGTGGGATGGAATAATGTCACAATTATAAATTATAATTATAATCCAGCAGTAGCAATTTACAATTTTGATTAGGAATTTAGGATAATGATGATAAGATTAGAAATCTTATCTCTCCAGATAGATGTGATGTGATCTTCTATGGCGTTAAGTTTATAGCTGCACATGCAATGAATTTGCTGCCAGCTTTCACAAAAGCGTAGTGACAACTTCATAATTCGGAAATAATTTGGCAAGATTTAAAATTGATGATTCGAATATAATGCAAATATAATTCGGAAATAGTTTGTTTTTATAATGTATATGAATATATAAAAAAATTCTGAAGTTTTAAGGAAAGAAAATGAATTTTATAAATAATTCGTGTAAAATTCAGAAAATTTCAAGAAAGAAAGTTCACAAATCCGTTTAATTCACTAGAATGTACTAAAAACGAATAATTTATTCGAGAATATATTATAAATATGCTCAGAAAAAGAAAAAAAATACTAAGAATTTGCAAAAATATAAACAAGTCAAAATGATTTAGACAATGATGAAATCTTTAATTTGCCAATGACTTACAAAATTAGAAGAAAAATAATACATGTTGCAATTTGGTGACTTAAACTTTTATGAGTTTTATTTCTACATAACCCATGACATCAAATTCATATGAGCATACGCTGCAGAGAATCACAGCTCTGAGCTCTTGGATAATTACTGGATAAATAATTTAAATATTACAGAGTAATACTATTACAGATCCACCGTACAAACTTTAGAGGAGGCAATAATTTAATGTTGTCTCTCTATGCTCATGAATCACATTCATCTCTTTCTCTCTCTAGAAGCAATAATATAAGTGGAAATGCCATTTATATCCTTGTTTGTCACCTCTTCAAACAGCACAAATGGATTCCCATGGCACCATCTAAGGGCGTGTTCGGTGGACAAATGTGCTGGGAAATGGACACAGGAATTGAAAATTTTTGAATTGATTTTTACTGCTCACGGAGTGAATTTTTTTCCCCCACGTGAATAGTAAACTGCCGAACAGGCCCTAAATATAAATCTCACAAAGATCATTTTTTATCATAAGGTTGTAGTCACACATATTTTACTCACTTATTTTTTTTTAGAATAAAATTGTATTTCAATAATATTTTTATTAGAATTTGCTCTATGAAAAACTATCAGAAAAATATTTTTTTTCAATAATATTTTTAAGGAAGAAAAAAATTCAGAAAAAATGTCAAAAAAGTGAAATAATTATAAAAAAAATTGTATAATAAAGAAAGAATGTTGTAAAAAAAATTATGTGTAAAAAAATTATTGGCCGAACCTAAATTGTTGTTTGGAATAAATAATGACGTAAATTTTATATTGTTTTATTTCATGTCGTGTCATGTCCCCTGTAGTATCTCACTTTGTCATTTTTAAAAAAAATGATTATGATATATGAATAGACACAGCACGCGACACGTGACCAGTACATATGCCGTATTGTTCCATAATGTGTTGGATCATATGGAGCCTGCATAACAATAAAATACCACAAAAATGCAGCTGGATTATTTCAAATAATTCCTTTTGGCCTTTTGCCAATGGATTTTGTTTTATTTTCCAAAATGTGGGGCTTAATTGATTCTTTTTTTTTTTCTTGCACTTAGGTCTAGGTTGCATATTACTTGAAAAAGACAGTAGGATATAAACAAAAACGGACCTAATAAAAAATTATTTAATGGTAAATATTATTTGCATCTTAATATTTTTTTAAAATAGTTTTGATTTACTGACAAAGATAATTTTCTTCATATGAAATATGAAAGATTGTAGGTTCAAAATGATTTTTTTTTTTTTTTGTTCAGTTTGAGATTTATAAACAGAAAAAATAATATATCGGTTTTCAAAATAATTATAAAACTATGATATTTGCTACCATGCATTAACAAGTTTAATTTGAAGAAATATAAAAATTTAGATGTTTTTATTTAAAACTCTAAATGCGTATATTAGTTGGAATTTCTTAGTATATATGAATTTCAAATATAATTTTGCAACACACCCAAAAACCAAAAAATATTAATTCCCGTTATTTACAAATTTTATTCTGCTAAATATAAAATTAAGTGCAAATAATATCCGGATTTTTCAAGTATGATCCGCATATTTACATGTTTAATTTTGAGCAAATTCTAGGTAAAACCATATCCATATCCCTTTTTAATTTTCCTGATACGGATAGATATCAGTCGGATACATATACGAATACGAATCGGATCGGATATTTATTAAAATATTATTAAAAAATACCAAAGTTTATAATATTTATCTAATTTTAATGGTGAATAACAATATTTTTTCACAATATATATTAAAATATATGATATATATCTACTATTCGGATACAGATAATTGAAACGTAAAACCATATCAGTATCCATATCCACATGGATATTCAGATATCGGATATACACATTTAATTTTTCGAATATAGATCGAATACGGATCAGATATTATCCATACTGTTTTCACCCCTACCAAATTCGCCTCTATGTTAAAAAATACAGAATAATGTGATGCTTTTTAAATGATGATAAATTCGAAATGAAAATATCTTAAACAATTGTTACTTGTTAGCAACACTCAACATTTTGAACCACAATAAAAATAAAGTCTTCGAATCTCATATATATATATATATATATATATTTTTTGTTGTTTACTATGAAATATCTCAGTATGACAATATTATACGCCATACGCTACCAGAAAAGAATAATCGGAAACCATTAAATTAACATATATTTTAAAAATAAGTTGAATTTTGTGCAATGATTTGGTCAAAAAAAATCAGGTAACCCAACACCAGGAAAATTTACAAATCAATAAAATAATGGGGGAATTTCATGTATTTCCTCTCTAATCTTCATTATATCATATTTAACCTTCTAAATTTCAAAAACTCACAAATTTATTGTCTTTTCTATTAAAACTCATTTTAAATTTATAAAATACCTATTTTACCCTTTATTAAAAGCATAAAAAAAATATGTAGCACGTTCAGAAAAATGTCAGTCTTATAATTAATCGGTTTTCAAGGGTAAATAGTTCATTTCTCTATTTTTGACGCAACATACACAAGCGTATACCTATATGTCACTGCGTATACGTCAGAAGTAGTGAAATGAGCCATTTACACTGGAAAATCAACAAATTATAAGACTCACATTTTTCTTAAACATGCTACGTATCGTTTATGTTTTTAATAAAAGATAAAATTAATATTTTATAAAATTAAAATGGGTTTTAATAGAAAAGACAATAAAATAAGTAAATTTATGAGTTGTTGAAGTTTAAAATTGTAAATAGAAAGTTTTTGAGAGTATACATGAAAATTCTCATAAAATAAAAGTACCAAATGAGATGAAATGATGAGGAATGGGAAATGAGGTGAGAGATTGGACCCCCTCGTGCTTGTCGTTTTCTTGTAATTTTTCTCTCTCTACATCGCGTTGAATAATTTATTTTATTTACGCTTTAACGGACCAATGGCATGAAGCCACGTAGCAGTGTGAGCTTCCGTCAAGATTCAGAACACCGAAGCACGGAGCAACTCCGGGAAGAATCTTTTTCCAATGAATTCTCAATTGAACCCGGTGCACGGATTCATGCAACATTGTTATGATTTTTTTTTTAAATAGAATCAATTTTAATTATTTTAACGGAATAAGCACTATTAGTTTGATTTTTATAAAAAACAATTCACCGATTCTAGGGATCGGTGGAGAGGAGAATAAGTAAAGATGGCCAATCGCAGATTCCTTAATATCAAATTTAATTTCTCCCTCCTCCACCTATTAATAGAATCGGTGGAGCTGTTTTTTTCATAAAAACTAAATCAATAGTGCTTGTTCTGTTAAAATAATTAAAATTGATTTTATTTAAAAAAATCCATTGTTTATATATTACAATTTATAGTTTTGTGAAGGATTTTTAATTTAATTTTTAATTTTAAATAATCTAAAGAATATTTTCGCAATTTCACTAGCTTTTTTTACTTTGCTAATGATGTATGATCAAGCGACTAAATAAATAGTGAAGTAGTTAAATTATAGTGTGTTCTACTTCTAAAATCTCTTGATCATATAGCACACAAACAATGACTCAGTCAAGTTTTAAAAAAAATATGTCCAATTACAATTATATCTTTGTAACTTCTGATATTTGTAATGTCTGTATTAATATAATCGGGTCCGGATCCTCTAAAGTAATCCGATTTTTTATTATAGATATGAATTGTCTGATTCGAATCAGGACAAATCTAGTCCGAGATGGGTGCACAAGGCCCTTTAATATTCGTATCAGATTCGAATCTGACGGTCCAGATCTAAACTCAAAAATTGAATTACTTTAGGAGATCCGAACTCAATGGATACTGGAGGTTTGACATTCACATTTTTTATATAAAAATTAGAAGTGCCTTAAATTTACCATATTTGCTGGGACAGAAATGAAGAAATTATGAATGAAGGAAATATATTTGTATTCATATAAAATAATATATTAACAACTATGACTTTCATGTCAAAAGTTAGTAAAAATTAAAAAGTAAAATCTTATCTTATTTTGATTATGACCCATTAGTCTCATGCGAATACAATTTATTAATATAATAAAAAATTTAAATACAAATGCACAATCAATTTCAATTCAAATCTTTATTATGAAAGCAAACAATACAGAAAATGCACATTAAATAACGAGACAATAAAAAGGAAAACAACATCATACTTGTAAAGTCATGAACATATTCAAATCATAAAAATTAGGTATTTTCAAATTTAAGCGTTTAATTTGATAAATATTATGTTAACTAAATTTGTTGTGATATATGTTATGAATTGAACTGTCAATTGTCCATATCTATCAAAGGACACAACAATGTGTACAAAATTGGAGAGGATCCCTACACCATGTCTACGGAGATTCAAAGCTAGAGAGAGGACCTATCATCTAATCTATTCCACCACTCAATCAGTAACTATTCATTAAAAAAATAGTTTCTAATAATATTTTAATGAATTACAAGTTATTTCTGTACAAACTGCACTTGTTAGAATATCAACCAGGAATTAATTTATCAAAATTTTTTAACTTCAAAGGGTAAAATAAAAAATGTTTATTGAGGCAACGTGCAACCATGAATATATTTCCAAATTTTTTATTTTAAAAATATAAAAATAAAATATGAGAAAGCATGTAGATTATTATTTTTGTACCACATTAATCCTACAATATTAAATTAATCTGTTGAATGATCCAAACAGATATATACATTTTTATATTTTTAAAATTATTTTATTTGTGAATATCTTCTCTTACTTGGTCACATAAAATTATTTATAGACATCATTGTCAGAGCAATTTTATATTAATGGGCTAGGTTCATGTGGTTGGTTCACCTCTTTCCAAGTCATTCCCGTATCAGTTCTCTACTTCTCTCTCATCCTTTCCAAACCTTCATCTCATCTCCAGTTGTTTAATTTTATCCTCTCCAATTTCATCACATGGACTGACATCAACATGTCTCCATTTTGAGGTGAAATGGATAGAGACAAAGGGGCATTTTTCTTTGCTTTTAAAAAACTATTTAATTTTGTCAAACAAGGCACAATCATGTGGTAGTTCCATTTAATTATGAACAACACAATATTTTTTTTTCTTTAATTGGCTACTAATTATTTTATACGAGAAGGGATTCGATTACACCACTTTTGAGTTACCACAAAGTTATCTTTCTTATTTTCTACATTTTCAAAGTCTAAATTATCGATCCAAATCGTTCAACATGATTATCTAAATAAAATGTGCTTGTAAATCAAATTTTACATTTTTTTGAATATTTTTACTATTTATTAAGATGGGTACAAAATTCAATGGTCTGAATTTGACTGGTTTTTGTAAAATACTTAATAAATAGTAAAAAAATTTAAAAAAATGTATAATTTGATCTGCAAACACATTTTATTTAGATAATCATGTTGAACGGTTTGGATCGACGATTTGGACTTTAAAAATGTAGAAAATGAGGAGAGTAACTTTGTGGTAACTCAAAAGTAGTGTAATCGGATCCCTCCTCATATTATATTATATTAAGAATATAATTCTTTGCTAATTGTATACATTTGTTTAAACATGTTTTGGTTCTAAATAAAACCTCTCTAAGAAAAATTAATTAAATTAGTCAACTAATTAATCAAAATAACAGTGCCCTGCTCACTTTCCCATAATAGTGTTACCATTAACTAATACCCAGAATTTTTTTACCAATTTTGCATTGATTTGCTAAAAAGTTTAATTGTGTATTTTAAATGAGAATCGCTAAAGACTTGGTCCATAACACCTTCATAGGGGAAATATGAAATTTCTTATTTATAATCTATAATAAATAAATAAATAAATCTTAAACTTGTTCAAGTCTTTCTAAACACTACTAATTAATTTTTGTTTGAGAACATTTCAAATCAAATATAATCATGTTTTAATTTGCAATAAATATTATAAATATTATATAATTAGAAGGGACCAATAATCATAATAATTGTCATAAATAGAGTATAAATATGTGATCCTATATTTGTGGACTCAATTAATATGATGCTTATGCCATACCTATAGAAATGATATGATCAAATTATTTTTAACCTGTTCTTTTGAAAATTTATCAATATGATTTTGAACAAATACATTGTTCCTTACATTTTGATAATTTTCAAAATAAAATTTTAAAAGGTAGAAAAAAAGTTACAGAGATGTTGTGGAACTATTGATTGGTTGTGTACCAACTTTCATATAATTTGAATGTCACTTGAAATTTTGATGCAAGTTTATATAATTTAATATCACTTAAATATAAACAATTATAATTTTTAAGTCATTTGATGAAAGGTAACAAACTTGCATCAAATTTCATTAATTATCAGGTGTGCATCCTATAAATATAGTACATAATTTTATTTTTAAATATCGAAATTTCAAATTGCAAATCATATTTTTATACTATGCTTTTGTAATATTTGACAATGATTCATTCTAAAGAAAAAAAAAAAAGAATCTTATAATAAGAAATCTACCTGTTATCATATGTTTCTAAGGGTAAATAAATTAACAGAGTATTTATAACTTCATGCAGAGCACAGACTATAGAATTTAAGCATTACTACATACGGTTAGTGCGCTGCATGAAGCCAAAAATGCTCTGTTAAACTCTGTACTCTGTTTCTAACAGTACGCGTCTACAATGTGTAGTTGTAGACCAAGCACAGCAACAAAACAACCAACCCAGAAAGATTCATTGGTCATCCAGTGAACCAAGAGAGAGAGAAAATCTTATCCTACCTCTCCTCCATTTTTCTATAAAAAGAAGCTCTCTTTCTTACTCCTTTAAACCAAACCCCTTCAAAAGTTTTCATCTTTTGATCTTCTTCTTCATAGATCCAAGAAAGAAAAATGGGTTCTTCCCCATGGCTAGTTATCTCTCTGCTTCTCTCTCTAACTGTAGCAGCTCTCTCTGACATGTCTATTGTGAGCTACGGAGAGAGAAGTGAAGAAGAGATCCAGCGTTTGTACCAAGCATGGAAAGCACAGCATGGAAAGTTGAACAATGTTCTTGGCCAAGATGACAAAAGGTATATATATATATATAATAAGTTGTTAAATTCTTAGATCCTTTTAATTTTTTTTTTGGGTTTTTTTGGTTAATAAGAAAAACAAAGAAGAACAAAAATAGACCTTTTTATCAATTTCATGTGTTATAAATATACAAATATTCTGGTAAAAAGAATTATTTTTTGTAAATAGATTTTAATAATGGAAAATAAGTAGTGCTAACTTTTTCTTTCCCACTTAGTGTAGTAAATTGTACCAATGACCTCTTTCATATTTTTTTGGTAGAAAGAAGAACATGTGTTACCTTTTCTCCATTTCTTTTGAATTTTTTTCATTTTTCAAACTTATGTAATAATTGATTTTTTACAAATTAAATTTAGGTATGAGATATTCAAGGACAACTTGAAGTATATCGACGAGCACAACGCAGCGGCTGATGCCGGTGTGCACTCGTTCCGTCTCGGGCTAAACCGGTTTGCTGATCTGACTAATGAAGAGTACCGGACAACATACCTTGGTACAAAGCCGGTAGGTACACGCCGCGGCAAGGTCGGTGACCGGTACAAGGTGCGTGAAGGCGAGTCTTTACCCGACTCCATTGACTGGAGAGAGAAAGGGGCTGTTGCTGAGGTCAAGGACCAAGGCAGCTGTGGTTAGTATGCAACTTTGTTTTTCATCATTTTCTCTAAAGTTATCTAATCACTGTTGATTTAAACTGAAATAAGGTAGAAATAGTGAAAATTGGAAAACAATAGTAACCTGATTGATTAATAAATCATTCTCTGTATGACCAATGATCATAATTTCACCTTTCCTCAATTATTAGTAAGAATATCATCATTTATATCAACCTTTTCATAGCAAACTAATCCTTTCATGAAATTATTGGTAGGTAGGAGATCATTTCATATCAATATCATAATAAGTTGGTCTTTTGAATCTAATTAGTGATTGATTTTATGTTACAGGGAGTTGCTGGGCATTCTCAACGATTGCATCGGTTGAGGGAATAAACCAAATCGTAACGGGTGATCTGATTTCGCTATCAGAACAGGAGTTGGTCGATTGTGATACTTCCTACAATCAGGGATGCAATGGTGGTCTCATGGACTATGCTTACGAGTTTATTATTAAAAATGGAGGTATTGATTCCGAAGAAGACTACCCCTACACGGGTTATGATAACCGTTGCGATGCCAACCGGGTACCTTTCATTTTACCTTCATTTAATTTCTTTTCTTTTTTGATATACATCTAGATTAATGGTGCTTGAGTTGAGAACTCTAAATACATATATGTAGAGATCACTATTCTTTAAAATGATTTATGACATATTTAATTATTAATTAAAATATGGAATCTAGATTAACACTAGTATGTTAAAATAGTCGATCTGATCTGTTCAACATTATTTTCATGTAATTGCACATTAAATTTCACATTTCACATTTTCTACCTATCTAAAAATAGTACAAAAATTCTGAAAATTGTAAAAGTTGATCTACAAGTACATTTTCATATGAAGATCATATTGAACGAACAGTTCATATCGATTATTTAAACCTTAGAAATAAAGATACTGATCATTACTCTTTTAAGTTGTAATGTCTTACCTTTGTTCACTATTTTGTTGTTAACAGAAAAATGCGAAGGTGGTTGCGATCGATGACTACGAGGATGTCCCGATTAATTCCGAGGCGTCTTTACAAAAGGCCGTTGCAAACCAACCCATTGCTGTAGCCATTGAAGGTGGTGGTAGAGCATTCCAACTCTACTCTTCGGTGAGTCTCAATACTACAATTTTGTAAAATAATTATCTTACAAATTTTGCATCATTCATCTCTTTCATGATGAACCTGATATTAGAAAATAATTATCCTTTTAGTGGCCAAAGAGGATTAGGTTCCTTTTCAGATATTTTTAGGTTTGTGAGAATCCATCTTTTTTAAAGAAGAGGGGGGGGGGGGGGGGGGGGGGGGGGGGGGACCAGGACAAGTGGTGGGGAAGTAATACTATCAACATGGGCCCACACAGAAAAAACCTCAATTATTGCTATGAAACAATTTTTTTTTAAATTTAGATCCAAATAAAGTCATACCTGTCATTGGGTCCCACCAACAGAGGAAGTGTCCCCCATGATATTTTTATTCATTAATTATGACAGTGTAGACAATTACTCAATAAAATATCATCATATCATACAAATAAATTATCTTGTACCTTTTACCAATCATCATCACAGTAAATTTTACATTTTTACCCCTTTCAGGGTATATTTACCGGGTCCTGCGGCACGTCACTCGACCACGGTGTGGCCGCGGTTGGATACGGTAGCGAGAACGGCAAGGACTACTGGATTGTGAAGAACTCGTGGGGTTCATCGTGGGGCGAGTCAGGATACATCCGCATGGAGCGTAACATCAAGTCGGCCTCGGGCAAGTGCGGTATTGCCATGGAAGCATCCTACCCAATCAAGAACGGCGCCAACCCGCCTAACCCTGGCCCATCTCCTCCTTCCCCGGTCAGCCCACCAAGCGTTTGTGACAACTATTATTCTTGCCCCGAGAGCACCACTTGCTGCTGCATTTATCCGTACGGCGGGTACTGCTTTGCTTGGGGATGCTGCCCGTTGGAAGGCGCTACTTGTTGTGACGACCACTACAGTTGCTGCCCGCATGACTACCCGGTTTGCGACATCGAAGACGGGTTATGCCTTACGGTAAGTTTATATTATACTTTTTGAGTGAGGCTATGGTACTATATATACATAGCACGGATTGGTCGGTACTTGGTACTATGAATCCATATCTTCAATTTCAAAGTCTAAATAATCGATCCAAAACTTTCATCATAATCTTCATACGAATTATTTTTGAACCAAATTTTACATTTTTTGACCAAAGTGTGCTATGCATAGTACCATAACCTAACTCTTTATATTTCCTTTTAGTCATGGTACATACATTCTAATACAGGCTTGGTACCAGTATGTACATTTTATATGCTGGTATTGATCAATTACTAAGATGTTTCTGTAACACTTTTATTCATCATGATAAACAGAGCAAGAACAAGAACAGCCCGCTTCGCACGAAGGCAATGACACGCATGCCGGCGAAGCCGTTCTGGGCTTTCCGTCTCGGTGGAAACAAGAAGGTGAGCAGTGCTTGATCAAGTATAGCGACGGCACGATCAAGTCAAGTCGGGCAACTCGGTTCACGGTTTAATGCATGTATGCACCATTGATTGTTGCAATTCTTTGGTGTATAGATCAATTTGAAAAACCCATAAGACTTTGGTCACTTTGTTGTTATTTATTTATTCAGGCAGTTCCATGTATATATAACTAAATTTGCCCTGAATTTAGAGGGGAACACAATGTGGTAAATTTGCTTTCAAGAAATATTATATTTATGTATATTAGTTTAGAATTTGCTTCTTCTATGCATCTCCATTTACACAAGTTGTGTTAAATTTTTGTATCATCTGTGTTGAGGAAACCTAACATTATCCTCGATTTGGCAAAGCCAAAAAAAGAAATTAAACAAAACCGAACATCAAGTTCGATTTGATAAATAAGAAAACGAAGATAGTCTTCGGTTTACTTTTAAATTGGAACGGATTTATGCCTGAATTTGTATCTGTGTGACAAATGTGCCGACATTTGAAAAAAAATGTAAAAATGGAGGTATAGAGATCGAGGTACAAATAAGAGAGAAGAAATGTAAATATTGCGTTTCGAGGAGTAAGGGACATATTAGTGGATTATTAATTTTGGATGATGATTTTGTGAAAAATCTCTACGGCTATTTTTTAAAAAAAAAAAAGTTAATTCAGAGCCTCCAGAATCGGACAATGAGTTCGTTCTGTGTACTTATGTTGGTAAAGTTGCCACTCTGTCTAATGTGACTGGTTCAGATCTGGTAGAATCCGATAATGACTTTGTTCTATATACTTTCAAGGCTCATTCTATGAAATAGAACTAATTATATTTTTTCTAGCTTGTAGTCCATTCTAGTATAATTTGTAGGCTCTCGTGGCTTTAAAAAAAAAAAAAAAAAAGGGGACCGGCCATTAAATGGCCATTAAATAGCCAATTTGGATATTTTTAATAAAAACTGGCGGGTTCAGGCATTTTTATTAATCTATAATTAACTTTGGCTATTTTTAAAAATGTCGGCAAATGTGTAACATTTAATACTGAGATTAATGACCGGTTTTCAAAATTCATACGGAGGATTATTTTTGGTGAAACCAACTCCGCTGTTCTCCAAATTGGAGAACAGGATCTTGTTATTCCGATCTGAACCGTTCAAAGTTTTTCATACCCGAATCTCGATAAAGGTGAATGGCTGGGATCAGAATAACAGGATCCTGTTCTCCAATTTGGAGAAAAGCGGAGTCGGACTCATTTTTGGTGGTGATAATTTTTGTCAAAAAAAATTGTAATCAAGTTGATTTTTAAATTATTTAGTGATGATTTCTAAAAAAAATTCTCAGGAGTATATGAAAATGATTCATGTTAATCAGGATGTTTCTAAATTTTACTAGATCCAGACAAAATTGATAAAATGATTGATTGTCAAAATGCAATAGCTACGTGCTGTTAACGTGGATTTTTTTTTTTAAAAAAAAAAAATAGAATTACTCTAAATTATTTGAACTAAACGAGCCTTCGTTGTTTTGATTTTCAGAAAATAGCCTCCACCGATCTCTAGGACCGGTGGAGCAAAAAAAACACAATCTACACCGGTCCTAGGGACCGGTGAAGTCTGTTTTGCGTCAGCCACACCTACCACACGGAAGACCACACGAAAAAACACCTGCACCGATCCTGTGGATTGGTGTAGCTGCAATTTACACGAAAAAACACCTACACCGATCCTGTGGATCGGTGTAGCGGCCCCATTTTTTTTTTTAGATTTAAGAGACAATATGAATGAAATTGAACCATAAAAATTCGAATTTTGTTTTTAATATTTGTTAGATTTCTTTTTTTATGTATCCGAATTTTTTTTAATTAATACTAAAATACGCTAAATTACTTGAAATTATATTGAATTATGCTGAATTACACTAAATTAATTGAAATTACAATAATTATGTAGAATTATGCTAAAATACGGTAAATTACGCTAAATTACGTACGAATAGGACCTATTTTGTGGCATCTTTCATAAATTATAAAAAATAGTAAAAAAAATTCCAAAAATAATAAAAATTGGTATTCTACAAGTTCATTACATAACTAATTTACTGAGCTACGTAGATTGGAGAATAGAAATGAAAATCTTAATCGGAAACTTCAACTGAAGTTTTGAGACTCTTCCCTTTGTTTTTTGGCGATTCTGAATTTGGAAAACTAGCAAAGCAAGTTCGGACGCATGCGCATTTTCACAAGCTTTCCGAAAAGTGGTCATTTGCTGAAATCAGACACTCGAGTGCCGTTTTACAACCGTTTGAAGTTTCGTCGTCGTTTTTCGCTTTCTCAGTGAAGATATCATCCCTATTCATACGTAATTTAGCGTAATTTACCGTATTTTAGCATAATTCTACATAATTATTGTAATTTTAAGTAATTTAGTGTAATTCAGCATAAATTAACATAATTTTAAGTAATTTAGCGTATTTTAATATAAATTAATTTTTTTTCAGATATATCAAAAGAAGTAATCTAAAAATTATTAAAAACAAAATTCGAAATTTTATGGTTCAATTTCATTCATATTGTCTGTAAAAAATTCGAATTTTATAAACTCTAGTTGACTAGATGTGACATGTTGAAAATGTTAGCAAAAGAAATTGGAAGTAGAGGAAAGGGAGAGACAGCTGCGGGGCGTGAAAATAGGAAACCAAGCCTCCACCGGTCCTAGGGATCGGTGGAGCTATGGATTGGGAATTTCTGCGGCGAGGTCAGCGGCTGGTGCAAAACAGACTCCGTCGGTCCCTAGGACCGGTGTAGTTTGTATTTTTTGTGCTCCACCGATCCTAGGAATCAGTGGAGGCTATTTTCCGAAAATCAAAACAGCGAAGGCTTGTTTGGTTCAAATAATTTAGAGTAATTCTATTTAAAAAAAAAAATCGTTAACGTGTCCCAGCAAAACACGTGACAATGTAGGTTTTAACAGAGTAATTTTGACTTCATGCAGCGTATGAATTATATATAATGCTTTTTCATTTTATAATAATGCGCTGCATGAAGTCAAAACCACTCTGTAAATATTTTACCCAAGACATCCTGGTACCCTACCATGTGAACTCCACCGTTTGCTGGATGGCACCACACCTCCGACTTGCGTTCTCCACCTACCAACTCATTTTACTACTTTCTACTTACCATCATATTGATCATCTGACGTGTCTAACGAGGAAACTTAATATGAATATATATGACATATTTATCAAAAGTCGTAGAAATAATGCGTGCCATCAAGCATTCCACAACATAACGAGAGACAGCGCGCCTTCACCTCAGCTTTTCTCCTCCATTCGTACATCCCTTCTGGTCTCGAGTGCATATTCTCTGAGATATCTCATATTTTGCGTTACCGACGTGTCCGGTGCCTATTCGAGGGTAGCGCGGGGGCTAGTATTATTTGTGCTTTTAGATGCGTGCAGAATATATTTGAAGAGTCGAGATTTTACAAGAAAACACGCAAAATATGAGATATCTCAGAGGATGCAAGTGCTCTTGTCCCTCCCCATTCCCTCCTTTCAATGGAAACTTGGAAAGCAACACGACGCACCGGCTGAGGCATTTCGTCGAACACATCATGTGCTTCTTTAATATTCGTGCGGATTCTAATCGGACGGTCCAGATCTAAATAGAAACATCATATTAAATTCCTCATTCCCTCCATGGAAAGCAAAGAATCCGTACCGACACGAACTCAAACTCATTGAGGCATTTCATCGAACACATCATGGGCAGTCTCTCTTCACCAATTCCCCCTCCGAAACAAACTGCCATTACCTCCTCCGACCTCTCTTTGCTGTTCGAGACGCAGCGAAGGCACCTCAACAACTTCTTTGATCGACTTGACCTCTCCCAAGCGGCATTCTTTGCCAATACCTTGTTGAATGCGCCTGGTGCCGTGTTCTTCACTGGAATTGGGAAATCTGGAATTGTTGCCCAGAAATTGGCACAGACACTCGCTTCTATTGGCCTCTCTCGTGCTTCTTTCTTGTCTCCTGTTGATGCATTGCATGGAGATATAGGTATTGCTGCTGTGTAATTTAGTGTTCTGTTGTTGAATTTGTAGATTAATTTTAGTATGAGATGGTACATTGCAAGAAATTTTTTGCAATTATTTATTGCAGGTGTCCTTTCCTTTTTCTGGGGAGGAAATTTCATGTATACCCCTCAAAAATTTGGAAATTACGTATTCACCCCTCTAAAATTCATAATATCATATTTACACTTCTAAATTTCAAAACCCCACAAATTTACCCAATTATTGTGTTTGACTGTTTTCTATTAATTCTCACTTTAAATTTATAAAGTTCTCATTTTACCTTTTGTTAAAAAATAAAATATGTAGTCTGTGTAAGTAAGAAAAATGGTTTATTTATCTACTTATAACGCATAGACAGTATAATGGATACTTTATAAATGTAAAATGAGTTTTAAAAGAAAAGTCAATAAATTTAGTAAATTTGTGAGTTTTTGGAATTTAGAGGGGAAAATATAATATTATGAATTTTAGAGGGGGCACATGTAATTTGGAGGTTTTTTGAGTGGCATACTTGAAATTCCCTCCTTTTTTTGGACCCAATTGTAAGTCTCACCAGTAGATTGTAGTACTATTAACTGTTTATTCTTCAAATGTAGTAATGATACAAGCTGGTACCAGTACATCCCAGTCTGACAAGCCTGGCACAGTCACACTGTCAAATTTTTAAGTCCTTTATTTTTTGTTTGCTGAGAGTATATCTTGATGAAAAATGCATTTTTCTAAATAATCACTATTTAATCCATTAAAAATTTGGGCTATAATGTGATGTTTGGAGGCCCAATTGAATAGACCTTATGAACTGTAGAAATTATTTCTCTTCCTATCAGTACATGCTTAATGCTTTCTTTAAGGTATAAATTTTGGATCGAATTATACACATTACTATCATAAAAAACTCGAATTTTTATCAGGTGCCATTTTTGAAGGCGATATTATAATCCTGATTTCAAAATCGGGCGCATCAGAAGAGCTTCTCTCTCTTGTTCCCTGTGCGAAAGCAAAAGGTGCCATTCTAATCTCTCTCACCTCAGTCGAAGGAAACCCTCTGTCGAAACTATGTGATGTAAATGTGCACTTGCCGATACAAGGCGAGATATGCCCTTTCAACCTTGCACCAGTCACATCAGCAGCCGTGCAGATGGTTTTCGGTGACACAATTGTGGCCGCTGTCATGGCTGCACGCAAGGTCGCACGGGATCAGTACGCAAAGAATCATCCTGCTGGAAAGATCGGCAAGAGTCTGATTTTTAAGGTAAAGGTGGTTGCAAAGATTAATCACTGTCAAGACTCAGGCTATGGTACAATGCATAGCGCACAATAGTCCGTACTATCGATTGATGTCTCCATTTTTAAATTCCAAACAATCAATATGAACCGTTCAACATTATTTCCATAAAAAAGTGTACTTGTAGATGAAATTTTACATTTTTTTTGGGAATTGTTTTACTATTTTTTTTAGCTAGGTAGAAAATCACTTGATCCAAAAATTCTAGACCATTCAAAAATAGTGATTTTCTATTTATCTAAAAAAATAGTTAAAAAAATTCTAAAAAATTCTAAAATTTAGTATGCAAGTGCATTTTCATATGGATATCACATTGAACGGTTCAGATCGACTATTTGGAGTTTGGAAACAAAAATATTGATCCATAGTACGGACCAATCTGCGCTATGCATAGTACCGTAGCCTCACTCTTAATTCAATGTAAAATCTGGTACGAATATAATGCACTCTGTTAAGGAGTACCAATAGGCTGGTACCAGTCAGCATCTATGATTTATTATTCCAGATTTTTGCAATTTTCGCTAAATATTAATGAAATTTAGAATTGCAGATTTTGGATTGTCTCTATGATTTATTCATAGTGCAATCTGATTGATAATTCTCTATGCTTTTGACTTGATTTTTAAAATTGCTTCCAAGTTCTTTAAATTGGCCATTTTCATTTGATATTTTCCATTCATATATTACTTTCTTTTGTCTTTATCACTTTATTAAACTCAATACATGAATTTATACAGGTGAAAGATGTGATGAAGAGGAAAGAAGAGTTACCGATATGTAAAGAGGGAGATATGATAATGGATCAATTATCAGAGCTCACTAGCAAAGGATGCGGCTGTTTACTTGTCATAGATGACTCATACCGGTTGATCGGTACATTTACAGATGGTGATTTAAGGCGTGCACTAAAGGCCTATGGGGCCGACATTTTCAACCTCACTGTAGGTCAGATGTGCAACCGGTACGCTTAGCTGTGTTCCCTTTAAATTGAAAATTAGGTTTTGTGTGGTAAATCATAGTTAGCTGTGTTCTAGTAGAAAAACAAAATGTGTTTATTTACAAGGCTTTGGTACCATGCATAGAGTAGATCGGTCCGTACTATGGATCAATATTTATATTTTCAAAGTTCAAACAGTCAATCTGAACCGTTTAACATGATCTCCATATGAAAATGTACTTGTCGAGCAAATTTTATTTTTTTTACTATTTTTATAAGATAGGTAAAAAGTCACTTAATCTAAAGATTTTAGTATGGAATTACATTTAAAAGTAGTGATTTTCAATCTATTTAGAAAAATAGTAAAAAATTCTAAAAAATATAAAATTTAGTATGGAATTACATTTACATATGGAGATCCTGTTGAACGGTTCAGATCGACTATTTTGACTTCGAAAATGAAAATATTGGTCCATAGTACGGACCAATCTACACTATGCATAGTACCATAGACTCACTCTCTATTTACTATAAAATAGTGAGATCAATTATTTAAATTTTTTTGAAAGTATGATTATTAATATTGATGGAAAATAAGTGTAGAAGACTCATTAGTCAGTAAAAAACTAACTGCTTTACAAAATTAAACATGATTATGACAAACATAAGTGCTAATATTTTGCAATGCTCTTTGTTTGTGTATTTATACAAGCAATTATGAAAAAGAAAGAACAATACCAACTGATGTAGCAATAGTGAGTCGTTAATGAATGTACCTTTACCAAATTCATGTTTCAAAGGTTATATCTGAGCAGAGAACTTCTTGAAAGTTGGCCGAGTGAAATATAAAAACTCAAAAGAGAAATAACTGAACGCAAAACAGTAAAGGAAAAAGGGGAGTTTCATGTATACCCCTCTAAAAACCTCGAAATTACCAATTTCCCCTCTAAAATTCATAATATCATGTCTTCGGAAACCGATCAGTTATAAGACAACATATTTCTTACACAAACTACATATTTTTATTTTTTTTAATAAAGGTAAAATGGCTACTTTATGAATTTAAAATGAGTTTTAATAGAAAAGTCAATAAATTGGGTAAATCTGAGTGTTTTAAATTTAGAAGGGTAAATATGATATTACGAACTTTAGTGGGGGGAATATGTAATTTCGAGGTTTTTGAGGAGTATAGATGAAATTCCCCTAAAAAAGAAAAAAATAATTTGAACCAAAATAAACTTGTTATTGTTCAATCACAATACTGTTGCAAGTTCCTCTCTAATCCTTGATGAAATTCAAAAATGAGTTCCTTTCAACTTTTTTTTTTTTCTGTAAACATTTTTTCATTTATTGTGCCTTGATAGGAACCCGAGAACTATAACAGAAGATGCAATGGCCGTGGAGGCGATGCAAAGGATGGAGTCTCCCCCTTCGCCGGTGCAGTTTCTTCCCGTAATCGACCGACAAAATGTCGTCATCGGCATTATCACTTTGCATGGTCTCGTCTCTTCTGGCTTGTGAACACCCCCGCCCCCCGTCATTTTTTTGTAAGTCAATTGATTCCATTCATGTGTATTTAGTTGCTTTTTGTATTATCATTTAATCCTTGTGTGATCGATGATCTACTGCTGGTAAGTGAGATAAGTCTGTTGTATTTTCATCATGGCCATGTCGATTTCACCTTGGCTTGTTGTATATTAAACAAAATTACATTGTATACCTTTGTTATACACTTGTTACTTTGCTACGTTGTTTTTAATAGCTTGTGAGCAAAATATTTTTTTTTTGTGTGTTGAGAGTTGTTTTTGTAGCAAGGATCTATCATCATCATAGTGTACTTGAAGCATAGTATTTTTTTTTTTTTTGCATTTTCAATGGTGTTTTAAAATTAGACGAGACGGTTTTTACATCATTCAAACATCCCAATGGCATGTGTTGACTAACAAATGTGTGTTTGTGTTTTTTTTTTTTTTTTTTAATTTATGGTCTCATCTACCTTGGGTAATATTTTCTTTATATTTGATACCACCAAAAAAAATATATTTGATATCAAAATGTTCTGATAATTAAACACCTACTGGCTATTGTATGTTGTGTGCACTTCAAGTTTTCATTGTGCAAAACTAAATTTTCTCTCTAATTTATTTTTGGGAGTTGAGAGTTGTGGAGGAATTTGATTTCTTGAAAAGATTGGATTAGAATTAGATATAACTAACCCATCAAACTTAAAAAGCAACAAATAGATTGGGACCAACGTCACTAAATTTTCAAATGATTGTGACAAATTGTAACATATCCTTAACTGCATGTCTGGTACTACCAATCATGGAAAATGATACATGTCAACATGAGTTAGATATTATAATGTGTCACTTTGCAACATATTCTCTTGGTAGGGATGCTATTTATGTTTCAGAAACCTCAGAAAAACAGAGAAAATAATACAGAATAGTTGTGACTTAAACCTGACCTGAACCGGTACCGGCATGCCTCGGTAACACTAACGAGTCGGTATCATCTCAAGTACTGTATAAGTGGGACCCACTACTTTATGGTTCAGATTTACTCCAAGCCGAGCCAAACTCAATTTGGTGCCTATTTAGAAATAGGAGGGTCCGCTTTAAGATTTGTGTCAGGTTAAAAGAACAGTCTGGATTTAGTAATTGGACGTGCGGTATCGGAGGTGGTCCGAATTCAACATTCGCTAGATCCGGGTCATATCAATTTGCAATGAAAAATGGAGGGGTTATGCATGTTTTAAACCCTTATATGACGAGTATGTTTGAAGACTGCAGAGTAGGTCCGATTGGCATCAGATCTACTTTAGTTTGGTGGGCTTTAGGACTGTCGGATCCGCTTTATGATTCGTGTGTTATGCTTTAATTTTCGTTTGTGCTTGCATAAAATTTCATGCGCATAGATCTTAAAATGGATCAAACGGTCCTGGAGCTCGTCAGACTCAAAAGTAGATCCAATACCCATTGGATCAGACTGAGTAGAATGAGATCTGAGTCGTTATTTTTAATCTAGCACAAATCTCAAAACATATCCTATATTTATAGGTGTGGAAGTGATAATTTGTGGAGATCCACATGATTTTATTTTATTTTTTCATTTTTATGGTGGAGAGGTTAGCAATATTCCAATCATACAGACATTCACCTGTGCAAGGCAGGTAATATGTTAGTTACAATAATCCAAAGTTACTGGTAGAAGATAGCCATCACATGTATCTAATATAATTAAAGAACTTGAAAAGATGCTCCCAATAAAGAGAACCTTTAGTTTCAAGTTCAATCTATCCTCTCCTCTAAGTCAATACCTCTCCTCTCCATTTCTTCTCTCCATCACTTTCTTAGCAACCTCTCTAGTCTAAGAGACACTGCCTAACATCAAGCAAAATAAAAGTGTGGAAACCGGCCTAACATCAACCAAAAAAATCATTTAATTTGATCCTAAATGACACTGCCAGCTGTAAAAAATATGTAAATAATTCAGCCAGAAACATAGTACTTTTCCACTGAAAATAAAATAGGGGTTGCTCATATGTTTGGTTTGGTTAAAATCAAAATAAAATAGGCAAACTAAAATTTTATTCGTTTTTCACGGACATTAAAATTGAACCAAACAAATCGAACTAAATTTCGGCTTGTTCAGTTGAACCAAAATAATAAGATTAATTATAAAAATAAACATATTTTTGTTAATTTTTTGAAATTTTTTAAGATGGATTTCAAAATTTTGTTTGGTTCAGTCTAACCCAATTTTAAACCAAACCAAACAATATACATTATGTTGTAATTTTGAATTTTTTTAATGTTTGGTTCGAATGGGGAACGAGTTTAAAAAATTTCAGTCGGTTCGGCCTAACTAGTTTTCAAATTTTCTAAACCGAACTGAACCGAGCCGAATTATTAAACTAGTTTTTTTTTTTTAAATAAACTGAACTGATCCATTTAATCAGAAAAACCGAACCATTTAAACCGAACTCCCTCGGTTCGGTTTAAAACGATTAAAATGGACCCGATGAACACACCTATCTTCAACATAATTAATACTAAAAATAGCTTAAAAGTATTTTTATTTTGGATGATTAATAGGAGCTACTAGAACACATCTCTAATCTAAGAGACAGTGTAAGAATGTAAATAGTTGCATTATATTTATTAATTTATATCTGTCTTAATTACTTGGATAGAGATTGAAACAAACAGTTGTACAAAGTGTGGAAACAGTCCTAACATGACATCAACCAAAAGATCACATTTAATTTGATCCTAAATGACACTGCCAGCTGTAAAAATTATATAAATAATTCAACCAGATACATAGACATAGTACTTTTCCACTGAAAATGTGGCCCCACCCATGTAAGATCCTGACTACACAACCACCTAGCTACTTCCTCTTGGGCCCCACCACCCATGTTATCTCCACGTTTATTTTCTCCACAAATAAGCGACAAAACTTTTCATATAAGCCCTCATATTTAAATAATTCCCTACATGCTCCAAAATTTTATCACATAATTAGTATATATTTTTTGGCATTTGCTTCGGTGGACATAAGGACCTATTTGTAAAATGAGTTCTATTTTCATTTTCAAAGTTCAAACAGTCGATCCGACCGTTCAACATTATCTCCATATTAAAATGTACTTGGAGGTCAAATTTTACATTTTTTTGAATTTTTTTACTATTTATTAAGTATTTTACAAAAACTAGTCAAATTCAGACCATTGAATTTGTAAAATACTTAATAAATAGTAAAAAAATTCAAAAAAAATGTAAAATTTGACCTCCAAGTACATTTTAATATGAAGATAATGTTGAACGGTCGGATCGACTGTTTGAACTTTGAAAATAAAATAGGACTCATTTTACAAATAGGTCCTTATGTCCACCGAAGCATCCCTCATATTTTTTTGGAGAAAATACAAAAAAATGTTCCTCATTTCCCATTCTTTTACTAAGAGAAAATCATGTATGTTATTAATATTTCATAGTGATACTCAAGAGAGATTTTCTATGTTATGTACATGGAAAGAGTATTTCTAGCTTCTTCTTTTTTTGGATAATATATGAAGTATTTTAAGTTGGTGGAACAATGTATAAACCATTTTTTCAAAAGAACAAAAATAATAAACTAACAAAAAAAACAAAGACTAAACATTTTCACTTAGTAATAAGAGGATGCACATTGGTCTTGTCTCTTAATCGACCAATATTAGCACCATCATCACTTGTATTAACACAAAATGCATCACGAGGCCCGCCACTTTGAATGATGTAATGGCCGAGAGAATTTGTGCTGGTCTCAGCAATGTAGTTTTCTTCACAAAGGAACTCACGAGCACATGTCTTCTCTAACCCAAATTGATAGTCATGTATAACTACTTCTGTCTTACCACCGTCACGTCTCGATCTGTATTGTACAACATAATTGTTTAATCTAAATTCAAAATTATACATACATGTATGCAATAATAGATATTTGAAGGACCATATTGCAAACTCCATTTTTCTTATTCTTACTTTGATGCTTTCATCATTGTCTAGAAAAAAAATATATATATATTCACACAGCAATTCTGTTATCTCAAAAACCATACAATGCCAGCATCTGAATTTGGTCAATGAACTCAATTTAGCTATCAAAATGGAGGCCCTAAATTTAGCTATCAAAAGGCGGCACTTTGTCAATAGAAAAAACCTAACTAATCAATCAATTAATGTGCTAGCCACTAAACACCAACTAGTAGTTGTACAATAATTGTACATTATTTCTTTTAATTATGTTGAATCCACTGGTTGAAACCTCATTCTACACACACTATCTATTGAACAATCAATGATTAATTTGTTTGAATAAATTGGGAGAATTACAAACCTTGCCATGACAGCAGATGAGAAGATAGATGCGGTGCGGCCCGGCGATGTCTGCAGCCAGCCGCTGGGACCGTCGATCAAAATTATATCCCAATCGACGTCGTACAAATGATTGGGTAGATCATTTACTGCTAACCGGCATTCAGAGAAGAGGAGATGCTGAATCGGCCGACAATCGGTCGCTCGTGTTGCACGTGCAGTAGAAAGCAGATCCTACAAACACAAAAAAATCTCTAATTAGAACCAAAAATTCTATGACAGCATTTTAAATATTTTGATTTCAATACCAGCATATCAAATTACCTGGAGGTCGCGCACCCGGGTTGTATATGTCACGTCATACGCCTCGAGACCTGGATGTCGGGGCTCGAGATACGCAATATAGTATTGATTCTCATCTAGAAACACCGTGCGGCCGCCCGAATTCAAGGCGATCCATAGCGGTGTTTCGGTTGATACACCAAAAACCAACAAATTGCACGGGCCACGTCTACGTAGAATATTGGCGACGGCTCTTATATCGGTCTCCGGCATGCGCACCGTGGAATTTGTGTTGGATGCATAATGAATGAGCGCTGCGATAACCGGTTCCGATAGAGGAGATGATTGTTTGGAAGCGGTGATTGTGTTTGTTGCGGCGGTGGTGGAGAAGGTGTCGGTGGATTGAGATGAATTGTAGGGAGAGGAATTAGTAGTGGTGGTGGAGTAGAGGAAGGTGAATAGAGAAGCAAAGGTGAAACAAGTTATAAATAGCAAGATAATGAAGCGGTGATGCGAAGCGAGGTACGAGAAGATGCCGTTCGACGAGCCGGAAGACGGTTTATGGAATGGATGAAAGAGGATCAATTTTGGGGTGATGTTTGGATTTTTCATGCTTTGTTAGAGAAGAGAATTGTTTGTGTTTTGGAAATGGCTGAGAGAGAGATGATATATGATTGTTGGGTATGTATGAAATGTTAAAGTGGTTCTTTGTTTCTAATATCTCTTTCAAAGGAGAGAAGAAGAGGTGTGGGAAAGGAAAGGGGAGTTGAGACTTGAGAGGGATAGACAAAAGAAGGGGGTGAAGGCTGGGTCTATGAGTCTATCAAATCATCATCGTTTGAGATTGTCTGAGGTGCTTCTAGTGTGGCTGCCTGTGTGTTGGGTTACAACTGTTCTCAGTATTTTGAGATAAAAGATGGAAGTCTAATCTTACAATTGTTTCTATTTTGTGTATTTTAGAAGGAGGTTTTAGTCTGACATTACATCCTTCTAATTTTGTATTTAATACTAGTAAGAATCAATATTGTAAAAAATGGCTGTTTAGATCGATTAGTCATTGGCGGTCAGGGGTGGCAAAAAAGCTCATAGCTCGTGGCTCAATCGTGACTCGCACATGACTCGCTCGCTAACAGCTCGTTCGTTACTAGACCGAGCTGTTAACGAGCCAGCTCACCACTAGCTCGGTTCAGAATTAACGAGTTCAAGCTGGGCCAAGCTTGTTCGCCAGCTAGCTCGGCTAGGCATCAATTTGTGAATTTCTATGATTTTGTGTGCATTTTATACTGTCTATCTCGGTCTAGCTCGGTCTAGCTCGGTTCAGCTCTATCCAAAAAGTTTATAGAATTTATTTTCTTCTTAAAACAAGATCCAGCCAAACCCAGCTCGCCAGCTCGTTAGCTTGCGAGCTAGCTCGAGTTGGCTTGTCACGATTTCAAGCTAAGGTTTTAGCTCGGATACCCTAGGTCCAGCTCGCTCGACTGTAGCTCGGTCCAGAATTAACAAGCTGAGCTAGGGCCTAGCTCGGACTGAGCCAGCTTGTTGCCACCCCTATTGGCGGTGATCAAATTGTCACGGATTTTATCGGCCTATTATTCTCGATTATGACCAATTATTTTCAATTATTCCTGATTAATTGCTTGGAGGTATCATGTTCGTCTGACGAGCGCATACCGTTATTTACAGCATTGGTAAGAACATTCAGGATGTACGACAATTGTCTTTTTTATGACAATGAGAATTTTTAAATATAGAATGAAAATATTAAATTGTTAGATTTATGGAAAAATTTAGAACATAGATGTATGACAAGTGAATTGGAATTTTTTCAGGAAGTTGGTTTTTTTTTTTACAATTTTTGTTTATAGAAGATGCTCTACTAACATCAAACTCTACAAAGTGCATTGAAACCAAGTATTCATTTAAACTAATATAATTATACATATCAGATTTAAAAAATAAAATTAATGTGCATTGACACATCAATAGATGTATTTATGAAATACTGAATTGACCATACAATACATAGTGTAATAAAAAATTAAGTAGATTGATTATGCATTACAAAATGATAAATAAATTTATTTATCTAAAAGTACACAACATAAAAAATATTAATTAAAATATATAAAATGACACAATTAGTACAGAAAAAGAGATACAAAAGATCAGAAAAAAATTAAAATAGGACGAACCAATTAGTTGGTTCTGCATTTATTGACAACACGGACATGCTGTTACCTAGTTCTCCATTTCAATAAACACTGCAACTATCCATTGCTAAATCAGGTACTAATATGGTGGGTCACTGGCCGTACATTTGGAATTAAATGGAGAAGAAATATGGATACAAAGTCAAGCACGAGTGCGACCTGTTCCAACTCGGATTGATTCTCCCTTGTATTTTGGATTTTTTAGGCGGTTTGGTTGACTCATTTCCTCTCCATTTCTGTTAATTTTTTTTAATATTAATGTAACATCTAAGTCAATTTCCATGAAATATCTTTTCTATCTTAGGCCAAATTTCTTTTAAAAAAAAGAAAAAATAAGTGTAATTTAGCAATATCTACTTGTAGAGCGGAAAAAAAGTGTCGTGACGTGACTAACACGTCGTGACTTTGATCTCGTGTCATGTCGTGTCGTGACCAAGTTAATTTTTCATGTGCCGTGCCGTACCGTGACCAAAATGTCAAGGGGTGGTCATGGCACGCGAATGGTTATGCCACGTGAATCACGCTGTGCCTAAACGTGTCGTAACCATACGTGACTCGCGTGACCATTTAATTATAATTTAGATTAGTTTATTCAAGATTCACTATTAAATCAATATCTAATGGTCCTAATTACACATGACTCACGTGACTACGTGCCGTGACTAAATTTTTCATGTGTCGTGTCGTGCCATGCCAAAGTTTCAAAAGATGGACACGACACGCGAATGTTCACGGCACGGGACACACGAGTCACAGCACGTAACTGTGTCATTCCATGACGGAGCCGGCTCCGCCGTGCCATTTTTCCTACTCTATCTACATGTGTAATAAATCTTTTTTTTAGATGTGGTTTAGATAAAATGAGTATGAAACTTTAGAATAAAATTGTATATTGTGCAATAGTTATTTGTGAATTTTGTAATAATTAAATGTTTTATTGAGGGGTGAGGTTTTTGTCCAAATAGTTTTGTAATAATAAAAACCATTCTATTAGTGTCAAATTTCATGCGGACGATTTAGATTAACTACTGAGCATTTAAATTTGTAAGTTTGAAATATGTTTGCACGAATCTCAATGAAGATCAGACGGTCTAACCTTGAATTATGGATTAAATTTGTCCGAAGCTCTTTGGACAAAATCCAATTCCTTATCTGAGTGGTTTTAAAAATAAGTATGTAATTTTAAAATTGTTGTTGACAATTTTCATCCATATTAATTAATTAAAATAAGTGATAATTGATAATTATCAACAATGATCTCTTAAGTTGAAATAACTTTGTATTTTGTAATAGTAAAGTCTTCATTTAAAATGTGTGTAAAAAATCATAAAATAATATATTTGAGTAAGTTCATAGAAATATTTATCTAGCCCATAAAATATTTTAAAATGTCTACAAACGGTCTTTTATTCAAATTTAAAATCTAGTTTAACAATTTTTGTTTTGATAAAACTAATTTAACAAAATAACATTTTTAAATGTGAATCCCTGATATAAACCGACATTTTATATTGATCCAAAACTTGCAATTCTTATTCTTGTCAAATCTATCCAACTAATTAATTTAAAATAGTACAATAAAATAATAAGACCGTTGGATTTGAATGTTTATTAATTTATTTGGTGTAACACTTGAGAGGAGTGGGACCCACAAATTAAAAAGCCTTAATTCAAGCAGAGAATCTCCTTTTCACTAACTAAAATTCAGAAAGCAAACAAAAATATTTGTTGGGAAAAAAGAAAGCTTTGCTAACACGCTATTTCCAGCACAAGAAATGTAAAAACAAAGAAAATAAAATAAAAGAAGGAAAACAAAATATTTCACTAGAAGAACTTTATAGAATTTTTTTTATAAACCATAATTAATTTTTTTTTTTATGAAACCAACATGATTATTTTTTTTTACAAAAACCATAAGAAACGAAATACCATTTCGGTCTGGTCCCCTTTTTGGATTTTTTGTGGTACTGGTTTCACAAGTTTTCATATGAGTCGCCACATAAAATTCAAAAAGGAGACTGGACCGAAATGCCATTTCGGTCCGGAATAATAAAAAAATAATGGACCGAAATGACATTTCGGTTCTTATGGTTTTTGTAAAAAAAAGGAATCATATTGGTTTCGTAAAAATATATTTTTTAATTATGGTTTATAAAAAAAATTCAACTTTATACCCCTCAAAAACTTCAAAATTACGTATTTCTCCCTCAAATGTTCATAATATCATATTTACCCTTCTAAATTTCAAAAACTCACTTTAAATTCATAAAATATCTATTTTATCTTTTGTTGAAAAAGGAAAAAAATATGTAACATGTTTCAGAAATTAGTTTTCTAATTTGACGGTTTTCGAAAACAAATGAGTAATTTCTCTACTTCTAATGCTTACACAGTGACATCTAGATATATGCTTGTGTAAGCCTTAGAAATAGAAAAATTACCCATTTGCTCTCGAAAACCATCCAATTAGAAGACTAACATTTTTAAATTAGAAGACTAATTTATAAAATATTGTTCTTGATAATTTTTTTTGCCGATGATAGTTATGAGTTTTTTTTAATTAAAAATAGAAATTAAACTATGGTTAGTCATATTATTCAATAAGAGAAAACAATATACGGAAAATAATATAATTGGGTCATAATACAATCTGAGCTCACCAAACCATGTCTAAATTAAAATACTATTTTTATCTTTGTGTTTCCCCATTTGCAAATTAAAAGACAAATGGAATAAAATTTGTGCGGTACGGAATGCGCCAAAAGACGTGCAATTATCAACATGAGATGGTGCTTTTTTTGTATGGTGGGTCATTGGTGTAGTCAAAAGAAAAAAAAAAAAAAACCATTCTATTGCTTTCAACTATAAAGTGATAGTTTTGAAATTTATATATTCGGAATAATATTTTTATTTTGTCGTATAATATGGAACAATATTTTTTGTTTTGTTGTTAAATTTATTTATTCTTAACAATAATTTGCTTTCAACTATAAAGTAATATCCTTGAAATTTATTTATTCCTAACAATAACTTTATTTTATTGCAATTTTTTATATATTAAAATACTGTTATTTTGTTGTGAAATTCGAAGCAATGTTTATGTTTTGTTGTGAAATATTGTTGTGAAATTTATTAATTCGGAAAAAAATTATTTTATTTTTTTTGTCGTCAACCAACAACAAAAAAACATACGAAAAATACAAAGGGGCTCCAAATTTATGAGAAAAAAAATGGTTGTTTCAATTATCACCAACCACATTTAGAAAATCAAACTTATCAAAAGTGTAACATGGAACAAATTTGCTTTAAATAGAACGTGGAGTGCTGATTGGGGATGATGGCAACATGCTATCATTCAAAATAAATAAAT
Organism: Carex kokanica; assembly: GCA_025461125.1. Classification (NCBI taxonomy): domain Eukaryota; kingdom Viridiplantae; phylum Streptophyta; class Magnoliopsida; order Poales; family Cyperaceae; genus Carex; species Carex kokanica. The sequence continues at coordinate 494,115 of JAJGRX010001036.1, read as the reverse complement.
AAATAAAAAGCTTAGAATTGAAGACATGCACCTAAAAAGGTCAAAACTAATTGATCTCAAATGCAACACTCAAGGGGAGGGAGCACTTCAAAATTGAACACACTCATTATACACCCACAACTTTTGGGGTCCGGATCCCTAAAGTAACCCAATTTTTGGGTTTTGGATCGGGATCGTCCGAATTAAATCCGTCGCTTGAGATCGTCTCGAGATTTGAACCTATATCTCGGGATGCGTGCGCTCCACTTTAGTTGGATGGCCACGGATTCGAATCGGACAGTTCCGATCCAAAATCCAATTTTTGAGTTACTTCACTGGATCTGAATTCCAACTTTTGCTTATTATTCTTCCAATTTTCTCATGTTTCTTTTCTTGTGGTCCTTTGTTTCTTTTGTTTGAAATATCAACTTAATTAATTCCTTAGTTTCTTGTTAAAGGGTTGCATGATTGATATGAGAGATCTCTAGGGATTTTCATTGATTTGGTTTGGTTAAAAAAAGAAGAAGGTAAATTAAAATTTATTTGGTTTTTAAAAATACAATCTAACTGATCGAAATAAACTTATCAATCGAATTAAAACCGAACCGAATAAACCGAACTAATTTTAGTTTGTTCGGTTGAACCGAAATAAGAAGATTAATCATAAAAATAAATATTTTTGTTAATTATTTTGAATTTTTTGTACGATGAATTTAAAAAATTTGTTCGGTTTGGTCTAACCTGTTTTAAATCGAACCCAGCAATATACATTATATCGTATTTTTGGAATTTATTAAAATGTTTGCTTCAGACTAGGGACGGTTTTAAAATTTTCGGCTAGTTCAGTTTAACTGGTTTTAAAATTTCTAAACCAAACCGAACAATTAAACCGGTCCTTAAAAATGAACCGAGCTGATCCATTTAATCAGAAAAACCGAACCGTTTAATCCTAACTCTCTGATTTGATTTACCGATTAAACTGGATCCGATGAACACATATGAAGATCTCCCAAAGCGTGTCAGACAAGAGTCTAATGTTTTTTTTTTTGCTTTCTTTCTTCCTTCCTAAATTGCAAATGCACCGTAATTTATAGTTATAATTAATCATTTTGATAAATAAGATTTCATGAATAACATGTACATATAACATGATATGCACGTGTTCGGACACCACAAATTTCATGAGATTTTTATGAAAATTTTAAATTTTTTGGATCCGTTCGTTGATCATTTTTATTTAGAATGATTTTGATTTATTTTCATCTTTTCTTCCGACTTAATTTTTTTCTCACATAATTATGATATTACCTATGAGATATAGCAATCAGATTATAAAGTACTTGTAGATTCGGTCAATTATTTAAATATATATAATATAACTGGTTTTTTTTTTTTATAAGATATGTTTTAACGACACAATGAAAATTGATGCCAATTGTTATTTATATTTAAAGAAAGAGATGTAAAATTTCATTTGCTCACTAATTGGAAAACAATTATAATGTCTCTTAATTGCTTATATTACGTAAATAACAATGTCATTAATTACATTTCGATCTGTATGTTTTTAAAATTTGATAATTAGACTTTTACATTGCAATTTATTATTTGTTGGATGCATTTCAATTTTCATCTATGATAGAAAATTAATTCTTATTTTTGTAAGGACATTATTTTTTTTATATCTTTGTTAATCATTTATTTTATTAGAAAATATAAAATCTCATAAATATTAGTTTTAAATTAATAATCATGCAAATATTAATCTACAATGATTAAATATTTTAAATATAACATATTCTATTGAGATATTATGAATTTAGTAGTTTGGTACCTTTAAATTAAAGCCACAATTATTAAACCCAATTTATGTAATTAATTCTCAATTTCAAGTGGTGGAATACCCACCTACCTAATAAACAAACAAAAACTTTTTTCATCAATTATGTCAAAAGTCATCAAAAGGAATAAACATCAAGTGGCACCTTAAACAATTCAAGAGCATATTTGATCCTCTCCAAATAGTTAGTATAATTTAATTGAGAACCCAAAAAAATAATGACTAATTTAAAAAGTGGAAAGATGTTGAACTTTAGTTTATTTTTTTTGTTTAAGTAAAAATGACATTAAATTATACTTGATTTATTCAGGATTTTTTTTTCCAATCTGAGAACTTGTGGTCCATTTGTTTGGTGGAGAAAAATTGCTAGATATTTTTTTTTGTTAAGATCTGATGGCGGTTGTTTAACTGATATATTATTAAACTAAGTTTATTTAGTTATATTTTATTATTATGAAATCTTTTAACCTTATATTATTTGATTGAATGTGTTATATTTGATTTTTTTTTAATCTAATTTAGTTAATTATAACTAAATCAAGATCAAAGATTTGACAAAGACTTAGTGACGCCTTAATTTTTTTATTAGAGTTGCCTTTTGGAGTTCGCATGGGAAATAGAATTAGTCTGATAGAAAAAACTGAATTAGTACTAATTGATTATAACATTTTCTTAATATTTAAGTTCAATAAAAGGACATCAAAAAATTCAAATTCAATATTATACTTGTCTACATTTAAAAAAAATAGCATGTTATAATGAGATTTTTAATGATTAATTAAAGTTACAAGGGTCAATACAATAGAACTGAAATTGGAGAGGTGACATGGCCTTGCAATAAAACAGTTCATGAAATTGGAGAGGATCCCATGAACCCAAGTCCTAGTAGTGTGGGCTTTTATTATGGGCCATTAGGCCCATATTTATTAAGTAACACCGCCTCACTGGATTTACATCTTTTATTCAAAGGGTTTTAAAATTGAATTTTTTTTGAGCAAATTTGATTCAAAGTAGGATCTAAAAAGTTTGATTTGAATTGAGATTCAAAGTAGTTTAGCAGATTTTGAGAAAATTCATAAAAACTGTATACACCAACGGCTATGTCCATATGCATACTGTACCTATAAGAGCTAGCAAAGGAAAATTTAATCTTTTATATATATTTTATCTATTTTATGTCTCAGTACAGCCTGATCAACTAATAATGCCCCTCATCGATCATCTGATACGCCAGATTTACGCAAAGTGAAATCTTCTGATTCAACTCCTTGTTCCTTCGCTTCAACAGAGACGACAACCTTCGGGTAGCGAACTCGTTATCACACGCGTCGGGTATTTTCCATACATCACTAGCGGCTTGATACGCCTCCTCAAATGATGACACCTTTACATTTTGAGAAAGCAGTCATTTTGTGCTCAGCTATGTTTATCTGATATAATGTAGAGCGGAGTAGGTCCGATGAGCATTGAACCTACATTAGATTCGATGGGCTCCAAGACTGTCTTATCCGCTTTAAGATCCGTGCGGCTTGCTTTAATATTTGTGCACACAAATTTTAAAGTGAATCGGACAGTCTTGGAGCCCATCGAACCCAATAGTAGGTCTGATGCCCATCGGACCTGCTCCGCTCTAGAAATACTGAACTGTTGGGTTTTAGATATTATTACTTGTTAGGCAGAAAAACTAAAAAAAAAATGATGATACCTTTAGCATGGCCTTCACGCTCTGCAAATCGATCACCAGCATCAGATACAGCTGTTCGCATTGCGCGAGCGGTTCCCCCTGTGGTGAACCCGAGTATTGCCCAGCCATGTATCCTGCATTCCTGTTTGCGGAAGTGGCCGCAGAAATCGTTGCGTCAACTGCCACTATTGCGAGGTCTTTTCGGGTGTGGGATAGGACGCCACGTGGGTCCGCGAGGAGGATCGATTCGCATGCGTCAGGAGATGGTGTCTCCTTGCATACGGTATGGATGAGTTGTTCGTCGGCCGAGGTGTTTCGGATGGACTCGAGGAGGAGGAGGATTAAGATGACAAGGCGTGCTAGGTAGGTTGTGTTTATCATGGTAGGACTAAATGGGGAAAGGGTACTATGTTGCATTTGTATTTGCATGCATGCTATAAATTGTTGGTTAATTTTGGAGAATTTAGAACAATAAATTGCATGTTTGTGTTGGAATGTATATAGATATGAAAGAAGGTGCTCAGATTGTGACTTGTAAAATAGGTTCTATTTGGGTGAACGACTTTTAAGTTTATTGTAAGATCATACTTATGTTGTGATCACCTAGAATGCAGCAACCGCATCAATTCAATTCACAGTTTCTCTATTTGATTTCTTTTTAAATAAATATGTCATTTGACTACAGGATTAGTTCCCTTTGAGGAATAGAAATTGTACCATTACCAGTAAATCTTCGGCTGGTACAGAAGCTCACTGTCTATGATGCTCCACGGGACCCTAGTTTTGTACCAGAATACTCAAGTAACTTTCTGAAATAAGGTATAGTAAAAGTTTTTTGTAATATATAAAACATGGAAATAAGTTTGTCAGAAAATGGTACGAGGGTTTGGCTCAGATGATAAGAATTTGTTGATCAAGGCAGTATGGCACATACATGAGAAAATCTCAGCAGAAACAATTTTTTAAACGGGTTACATACAAAAGAGGTTTTGAAATCCAGACCAGATTAAAATAAATGATCTGAATCAGTGGCGAAGCCAGGAATTCTCTGTCTTTTATATTTCAAAATTTTTCTTTGTCTTTTATTTTCTAATTATTTGTCTTTCTCATAAACAAAAAAGGCTCAGAGTGTTGAGCTTCCTGTTTTAAAATGTAATAGGTTTCAGTTAGAAACCTATAAACTGTTTTGCCTTCAATATATCAAATAAGGACTTCTTATTTTTACTAAAAAAAAAAAGTTACTATAGGATGTAATTTAAAATCAATTTTGCTAATTATAGAAAAGAAAGTAATAACCAAGGTTCTCTTAAAAATTTGATGCATTGAACAAGGCCCATTATATTAGCCACAAAACAAAACAATAACGCATCCTTATTGTTCTTATTTTGATGTTTCATCACCATCGTCATTATTTCTTTTCAAGAATTAATAATTCAAAATTTAATTTATAAGCAATCAATGAGAATCGTTGATCTTACTATATTTCTAAATTGATTAATATATTTTGTACTAAATTAAGAAGCTAAAAAGCTTTTACTATTATTCAACTTTTTATTATGTTTTTATATGAAGAGGAGGGATCCAATTACACCTTTTTTGGTGACACACTTTGACACCTACCATTTTTAAAGTCCAAATAGTCGATTTAAACCGTTCAACATGATGGATATATTAAAATGTGCTTGGAGATCAAATTTTACATTTTTTTTGAATTTTTTTGCTATTTATTAAGATGGTTACAAAAATCGTTGTTTTCAGACCATTGAAAAACAGCGATTTTGTATCCATCTTAATAAATAGTAAACAAATTCAAAAAAATGTAAAATTTGATCTCCAAGCACATTTTAATAGGGTGATCATGTTGAACGGTTCGGATTGGCTGTTTGGATTTTGAAATCGCAAAATTGACCTATATAAAAAACGGTGTCATGATGTGTCACCAAAAAAGGTGTAATTGGATCCCTCCTCTTATATGAATGCATTCAATTAAAAATAGAAGAAAAAATAACATACAGTTCATATTTTTATACCGTTGTTTGGTTAACTAACGCTGAGTTTCTCATTAACAAATTAAATAATAAACTCCTGAGATTGAATTGCAAGTTCAAAATCTTATGTGCATACTTTGATGACAATTAGCAATGAATCGTTAATTTTTCTCATAGAAAATGCGTATACGTGTAGGACCCATGATTTAGATCGTATGTGGGGCTCACCAAGAAATAACATTGAAAACACGGCATGCTGTAAACAAGTCTACAATAAGTCAATAATACACCGAGCAACGACAATAAATAACAGCGATAGATCCAAAAAGATAATTGAAGTCCAACTTTTAACACATCTCTTTGGCAACATATGGAAAAAAATAAAGCAACGCCTTGACTTGGCTAACAACTATCTAGAAAATGACATCAATTTTCTCCTGACAACCTCACCTTGTAAACTATTCTACTTGAAAGAAAAAAATATCTAATTCTTTTGTGAACAATAGAATTTTGTATAGTTCGCTCCCAATTATATTTATAAATTGGTATTCTTTTAAAATGAATTACGTACTACACAAATATCTGTGTGTAAAGAGTGTGAGATTTCTCCTCTTGTAGATAAAAGTGTGTGTGTCTCGCACCCTCTCTCTCACACACACACACACCAAATCCTTTGGTTTTGATTAAAGAACACATAGAGAGGAACAACTTGCCGATGGCGCCTGTCATTTTAACCATCATCATCTTCATCATGAGGAGTCGTCTCAGTACAGCCGGTGACACACTCCTGCCAGGTCAGAGTCTTTTGGGTAACCAAACCTTAGTTTCCAAAGATGGTATCTATGAACTCGGCTTTTTCGAAGATTATTATGCCGGGCATGATTTCTATTTTCTTGGGATTTGGATGGTAAATAATTCTGTGTTGTGGGTTGCGAATAGAGACAATCCTCTTCAATATCCTCTTATGTCTGAGCTGCATATTTCTTCTACTGGTAATTTAGTACTGACCCAATCTCAGGAACTGGTCTGGTCAATAGATCTTACAAGTTCGGATGAAACAACTTCTACCATTGCAGTTCTGCTTAATACCGGTAATCTTGTATTAAAAGAAGAGGATAACATTTCTAGAATAGTATGGCAGAGTTTTGATCATCTGACTGATACTTGGTTCCCGGGAGCACCTCTTGGATTTAACCCGGCCACGGGTAAGAACATTTACCTCACATATCTGGATGACTCCGGTTCTATTACGTTTAGATTGGAGTTAGATACAAGTAATGCTAGGGGGTTTATTATCAGACAATTATCTAGTAATGCCACATACTATGGTATATTTCCGCAATTAATTGATATAGAGGATTATGACAATGGTTTAGTAACATTTAAGGTTACCAACAAAAACCATTCATTCATACAATTAGCTGGAATGAAATATTGGGTTAATGATCCTCCCAATATTAGTACTATTTGGTTTGGTCCAAATACTATGTGTGACTTTGATTCATTCTGTGGTCCATCTAGCTTGTGCTCATTTGTTTATTCTAAAACACTTTGCTCTTGTCCCGATTATTTCCATCCTGCAAATCCAGAGGAATGGTGGGGAAACGGATACTACAGAGGTGGTTGTTCAAGAGATATATCATTCAATTGTCAAATTAGGAGTAGTTCCAGTTTTGATGATGTATTCCTCAAAATCAATAATATAAGTAAGTATCCTGATGATCCCCAATTGCTTTTGCAAAAAAACGAAACAGAGTGTGCCGCAACATGTCTCAGTAATTGCTCTTGTGCAGCTTATTCTTATCATAATAGATGTAGCCTATGGTTTGGAGAACTACAAAATACTGTCCTAACAAGAAACGGAAATAATATGGACGAAATGAACATTCGTGTTCATATTCCAGCTCCCAAACATAGTCGGAAGGCAGGTCGATCTATCATTATGTCCGCCATAGGGGTTGCAGCCTTATTGGTTGTTGGGTTATTGGTTTTTTTGAAGCACAAAGCAATAACTCGCTTTATCTTAAACCAAAAGGATGTAACTGGGGACCAACTGGTAGCATATTCATATGCAGAAACAAAAAGAATCACTAGGAATTTCTTTCAAAAGCTTGGAGAAGGAGGCTTTGGTACTGTTTTCAAGGGATCATTACCAAATTCAACTGTTGTGGCTGTTAAGAGAATGAAATCTGCTTCCTATGAAGAGAAGCAGTTCAGAACAGAGGTGCAAACGATTGGAATAATCCAGCACATAAACCTTGTCAATCTTGTAGGATTTTGTTCGGAAGGCACTAAACGGTTGTTGGTGTATGAGTACATGCCAAATGGTTCTTTAAATTCTCATCTCTTTTCAAATCAATGTGATGGTTTAAATTGGAACACACGTTACGAAATAATGGTCGGAATTGCCAGAGGTTTAACTTATTTGCATGAGGAATGCCGATACTGCATTATTCATTGTGACATTAAGCCTGAGAATATACTTCTCGATGCCAACTTTTATCCTAAAATTGCCGACTTTGGTATGGCAAAACTACTAGGTAGAGATTTTAGCAGAGCATTAACCGCAATGAGAGGAACAATTGACTATCTTGGACCCGAATGGATCTCTGGGCAACCAATCACAAAAAAAGCCGATGTCTATAGTTACGGCATGATGCTTTTTGAAATCATATCTGGGAAGAGAAATACAGAGAAATTCCAAAATACAGAATGCAGTTACTTCCCTCTTTATGCTGCTATGAAAACTAGGCAAGGAGAGATTATGTGCCTCTTAGATAACAGGTTACAGGAAAATGCAGATATGGGGGAGGTAAATATAGCTTGTAAGGTTGCTTGTTGGTGCATTCAAGAGATCGAAACAGATAGACCATCGATGCGGCAAGTTGTTCAGATGTTGGAGGGCGTTGTTGAAGTTCTGATGCCTCCGATTCCGAGTTTTCTCCAAAGGCTTGTGGATCTTGAGAATGATTCCATGTACTCTGTTATTGGTTGAATTAGGTGCTAGTTGAATTTTCATTATATTGTTAAGTTTGTTTCCAGTTTTCTTGTTGTTTTGGTTTTCTATTTCTGGTTTATGTAGTTATATTAAGTTATGCACTGCTGCTACATAACTAAGAATCGAACTTCGTTATTTCTATTGTTGAATCTGAGTTGGATGTTAAATTATTGTTGGCTGGTCCGGTAGGCTATAGTGTGTTTACCATTTTTACTAATACTGCATGCGTTATTTAAGTTTTTTCTTAATTAAAATGAATTTTATGTTTGCACTTGCTTGTCAGTATATATTGTTCTAATCAAAGGTTACCCAATTAGATCTGTATTATATTATAAACACGATATATTATTAACATTCTCCAATTAGATCTGTATTATATTATAAACACGAAATCTAGGCCAGACCGTATTATCTATTTGTACCAGAAAATAAGGATCAATCATGTGTAAAGTTTAATAAGTGATTTTCAAAATAAAAATTAAATACACACAATTTCTAAGTGAATTACTAAGTGATTTTCAAAATGCACAAAATTAAATACACACAATTTCCAAATTACAAATAACAAATTTGTAAATTTTTTTTTTAATTTTAAGAAGAGGGTTAAAATCTCTCCCCTACAACTCTATTTTTAAAACATTAATAAGGATCTAGTGGTCGTGTATTCAAACGAAATCATAAAAATATGATTTAAATCATGTTTTGTAATCCCATGTTGATAAAAAAAATAAAGTTATTTAGATTTTTTTTTCAAAAATAGAAAAAAAATTATGTGACACATGCACTTTTATATATTTATTGTACCGTTAATTATAATTGCAACATGATTCTTCATGATGCGCCATAAGTGATTGCGAAAGGTTTTCTTAATTTTTTTTGGAAGATTATAAAATATATCGTGAGTTCAAACAATAACAGGATACACAAGCACTATAAAATGTCTTTTGATCTACATAAATGTGGAATTTTTCAAAAGAAAAATATACATCATCTCAAACTTATATTTTAATATAGTAAAGAATAATAAAACCAAGAATTAATGAGAAGAAAAGAAAATATAAAATATCATGATACCTTTCTAGAGATGGAAAACCTGAAAAATATTGAATTCCTAGACCATTCATGCTAAATTATATCCAGAAAAGACTCCAAAAATGATTATTTTTTAGAAGCATTTTGATATATGTATGAGAAAGTGTGGAGTGTCTTGGGAGATTTCAGGTAGGATATTTATAGATTGTGACAAAGATAACTCTTAATTTAATTTCATTGTGGGACAAAGGAATAGGCACGAGATCAATATTATGTTTAGCCGTCAAATATAATTTGCTAAAATTATATAATTGTATACATCAGATCTTGTTCAATGCACCAAATTTTCGCATATAGATCCGGATCCGGACGGATAATATGCGATCTATGTGCAACCCTAAAATTGTCAGTTTAATTTGATAATTATAGCAGGATATTATTTATAGAATTTGTGGGATTTTATTCTTATTTAGTTTCCTTGCTGGTCAATCAATTGGCGTAGTCTATAAAAAGATGTGTTTAAGATAAGACAAATGATCTAATACAATATAATTGCAATCATTTTTTTTAATGTTTTCCAATATTCTCTAACATTATTCAGAATCCTCCTTTTGTTGGCTTCAAATATTATGGAAAAGCCTGATTTAGAGATAGAATCTCCTTATCTCCCTCATGATGTCCAGCAGGAGATACTAACTTGGCTGCCTGGCAAGTCGCTCATTAGGTTTCAAGCGACATGCAAGTTGTGGAACATCTGGATACACGATCCCGCCTTTGCTAAGAAACATTTTGACTGTGGAGGCCGTCGTTACAGATGCATCATCTCCTTCCTAAACTTTCAAGAAGGTATATCCCACATAGAGACCGTTGATGGGTTCATGCAGGGCCATCATAAGTTGTTGATCGATCTTCAGTCACTACCAGAACCTATGCGATTCGATTATAAGATATCTGATTCTTGCAATGGTATTGTTTGCATTTATAAAATGAATTGTTACAACAACATTGTTCTCTATAATCCATTGACCAAAGAAAGCATGCTTCTGCCAGAGCCAAGCTCTTTAATTTTAGGTGGAGATGAATGTTACGAGGATGTGTACATAGGTTTTATTCCATCAATGGATGAGTACAAGATCGTGGGTATCTATTCTGATAATCATTCTTTCACATTAGGGCATTTTGCTGTTTTCTCATTATCATCTTGGTCATGGAATAAGATCACCGACATCATAATTCCAATTGTAGTCGAGCCAATTTTTGCCAACGGGGTAATGTTTTGGCATAGTGATTCCAACACATCATCAGTTTTATGGTTTGATCTAGCTACTGAGCAATCGGGAATAATTGATCTCCCACCTGACGTAATATTTCCAAACAGTAACACGATATCATTATCTGAGGTGGAAGGAACCCTTGTTTTAATGTACTGGTATGCTGAAGATTATATGTCATTTTGGGAGCTTCAAGATGTTGCACGAGGTATTTGGATGAGGCGCACCTCCATTTGTAACCCAATTTTTGTGCCCGTGCTAAAATCCGATTCTTGTTTCCTGGATGATGTTATCTTGGATCAGGGAAGAGCATCTTTTGCCTTGTGGGATATAATCCTCTTTGCTTCCATATTAGGTGACTCCCAAAAGGTTTACTATTTGAATGTACATGATAAAAGATTGGATAAGGGAGTACCGAACTATTTGAATAGGCGTTTTCAGCGCAGTCTGCATGCGCATAGCTTGCTGTCTTTGAAGAAATATGTTCCTGCAAACTGTGGCAATTGACAATGCTTTCTTTTCCAGTTAACTCTTGTAACTTTCAGTTTATTTATATCAGTGTTTTCCTCTGTGGCTACAAGTAAAGTTTTCTGGTTTATTAGGTACTTGACAGTCTTCCTCTAATTAATAGTTGAAATATTAATTAATGTATCAATTGTTTGCTTTGTGGCCACAAGAAAGATTTTATTTTTTTAACAAGTACGTAGCCGTGCCTTTTTGTTTCAGTGATTATAGATTCTTTAACTCGTTGTATATACCGAAATTTTTTGATATATGTTTATTTAAGGATCAAAAGTAGAGAAATTACACATTTGTTATCGGAAATCGTCAAATTAGAAAATTAATACTATCTGAACATTTTACATATTGTTTCTTTTTTTAATAAAGAATAAAATATATATTTTATAAATTTAACATGAGTTTTAGTAGAAGAGATAATAAAATGAGTAAATTTTTTAATTTTTTGAAATTTAGAAGGGCTATTTCGATGTTTTTGAGGTGTATACATGAAATTCCACCTTTTTATATATATATATATATATTTTTTTTTTTTGATAAAAGGCTTAATAGCCCCTTTCATATATTGAAACTGATTATAGTACATACTAATATGAGAATCCTATAAAAAGTAAAACATCAAACTATACCAAACAAACTCTCATCCAAAAACTGCCTAAAATGTTTTATACATACAACTACTAACAAGGCATCTATGCAAAACTGAGCACTAAATTGACAAAGGGGTCCACCAACAGATAAGCTTTCTTTGTTTTCTTCTCTTTTCCAACTTATTTATATTTTTTAGCAAACTTTTTGTCATAAATTAAAATCTGAAGCCTTTTTTTTTTTTTTTTTTTTCCTTTCCTTTACTTTTATATTAAATGTAGAGTGCAAAATGTAACAAAAAAGGGAGCATACGAAAGTACTATAAACTGTACATTAATGAATTTTATAAATGTAAAAGAACTTTGAAAAAAATACGTAATAATGTTTTAATATAAATAAAAAATAATTCAAACTATGTCAATTAAAATTAATTTGATATATTGGTAATTGACCAGGGACTTTAAGACTTTAATTTGATAATTTGGTAATTTGGTAATATGTTAATTTGGTCAAGGACTTTAATTTTATAATTTGGCAATTATAAGTTAGGTGATTTGATAAATTGGTAATTGATGTGGATCTAGAATTCTATATTTTAGTGTATTAAAAATGAACAAGTACTTTAAGAAGACATCTAAACCTCCAATTGGTTCAACTTCACAACAACCAAGCCAAATCGAGTCTAATTTAGGCACCAATCTCTCTCATGAGGTTAATAATTTCAAAATTATGCAAAGATTTAAAAATATGAAGATTGGTAGAGACAATCTCGGTTTATTGTCATCGACTTGACTTGACTAGTTAGGTATTACTATATATATTTGTTATTTTTTATATGTAAAAGTATACTATTAATTAGACCTTTTAATATTTTGGACGAAATTTGTGTTGTTGTCAGTATTTTGTGCCTATCCCTAACCAAAATTTTGAATCTAGTTATATCTGGCATTGAATTGAGTTTGGAGGGCCTGTTTTGCTTGCTGGTTTTGGCAGCATGTCCTATAGTCTGAATTCATAAGTGTTTTATTCAATTTTGTGTTTTCATGAAAGGAGAGTACATGAAGGGCATGTAAACATCTTCGCCCAGGTCTACTTAAGATATAATTTAAGTGACAGGGCAAAACTATTGCACTCTATACCTGATGATCATCTCTTCTATTGCACTACTAGCATTGTCACATTTGCAAAGATGGCCCGGATCCCATTTGTTCACACATTAGAAAATATAGTTGTTGTTATTAGCACATTCAAACAATTATAATCCTGTCTTGCATTATAAAGTGAAAATGATCGATAAAACTGTATATGATAACTGTCACTTTATGATCATGAATTATTTTTAATCTTGCAAATAATTTTACTAGTCAGGAACTTGCCAATTATATAATATGGAGTTATGAAAGCATAATTAGAGAAAAGATACAAGTAGCAATTATACAATTGTTACGCAAAATTAGAGAAAAGGTATAAATGAGAAAAGTAAAACTATTTTAGCATTGTACCGAAAGCAATTACACTGGAAAAAAAAATTTAATAATACTATATAGTTATTTCCATATAGGATGTTCATTTAACATATGCAATGCCAAACCAGCTACTCTTTGATTCCATAAAGAGTGACAACCTACAAGCCAAAATAGCATTGAAAGAAAAAAAAGATCGATGGAAAAATCATTATCAAGGATATGATGATGATTTTTAAAAACAAAGAATTTAGATATTTTTCAAAATTGATGGACAAAACTTCATCAAATTTTGAAATTCATCTGTCTGTGCCACTGCTTTAAAAACCTCAGGAATGCTCATAAATTTGAGACACTCTGCTTTGAGTTGACTGCAATTGTGTTGCTCAGCCAAAATTAATGTAGTCGCAGCGTTGTTCACATCGAGATTCTTGCACAGTAAATTTTCACAAATCAACCTCAACCTCTCCAACTGGTACCTATTTTTTCAGTTATTTGTCGGTCATATAAAAATTGGTAAAAAGAAGATTATAAGAGAAAAACAAAAATAAATATTATACATACCTATCTGCTGCTACTAGCAAATGTTGAGCCATCAATCTTAGATCATTCTTTTCACTTTCATCATCACTAGGCCCTTCAAAATCAGGTAGTGAATCAGAATATATGAAGTAAAGCATGGATTTGAAAACTGGTGCTTCAATATCTCTAACTGGTATGATTTTTGTCCTTTTCTCTTTCATAAACCCGAAAAACTCAGCATCGAAGACAACCGACCTTGCTGCCAGAATGCACCGGTGAGCTTTAATCCTCTCTTTGTTCACTACAAATGTAACGTCCGCCCCCTTTCCGCTCTCTAGTAGGCTAGCCCAATTTTGATTCAAATTCGATGGTGGAACAATGATGCTATGAGAGTTAGTTTCTTCAAGCTTAGTTCCTTTAACAAGAGTAACAATACATTTTACTGTGAAAGCATCATCTTTCAGATATTTTGATGTCTCAAATTCAGTTATCTTTGCAAATTTCTTATAACCCCATGTATTTTTTTGAAAGTCCCAAGTGAACGTGTATGGCTCAACTTAGAGGGGTCACCATCCTGTCGAAGTATAGTGAAAGTTATTCGCGCCTTTACATCGGTGGCTTCACTTTTAAGTTGAAGGAAAATGGATAAATAATTTTTGTCCTCCATGGTGACTCCATCAGGACAGAATCTAATTTTCCATTTATATCCACCCACAGTAAAAATATCAGAGGTAATGTATTTTCCTATGCCAATTCCTTTAATCAGGGAATATCCGTAAATCTTAAACAGATGTGATCCTGTTGTGGTTTCTGTCCGAAATGCTGAGGCTGTCTCCATGTTTTGATGACTAATAGCTTGAGCGGATGAATCCATTTGTGTATTTATCTTCCACTGAGAGTGTACATAGATCAGATCATTTTCTTATTATATAGGATTTTGATTTATAGAATAATAATTAATATTGCCCATTCAAAAGGTCACCTATGAAATTGTGACTGCCAGTGTGAGCACATTAATTTAATTGCAGGGGATGTATCCGTATGGAGTAGAGCAACGAATCAAGGAATTTTTATCGTCACACTGTTTACATCCGTTAAATTAAGCTTTATTTTCCAAAGCTTTTCGTTTTTTTTTATATATATATATATATATATGAGTGAGGCTATGGTGCTATGCATAGCACGGATGGCTAGTGTACTACGGCTCAATATGGTACTTTTTAAAATCCTAACGGTCGATCCGACCGTTCAATGTGATAACCATATGAATATGTACTTGCAAACTAAATTTTATATTTTTTCGAATTTTTTTACTATTTTTTCAGATAGGTAGAATTTTGATGGTCCAGAATTTTCAAAAAACACTGATTTTTCTACCTATCTGAAAAAATAGTAAAAAAATTCGAAAAAATATAAAATTTAGTTTGCAAGTACATATTCATATGGATATCACATTGAACGGTCGGATCGGCCGTTAGGATTTTAAAAAGTACCATATTGAGCCGTAGTACACTAGCCATTGGTGCTATGCATAGCACCATAGCCTCACTCTATATATATTATTCACCACGTAGTTGGTTGTTATTATTCTGTCTTGTATTCATCATAAACTCATATGGGTTCAACTGAAACACATGATGTAAAAAAAAAATATTTTATTAATTAATTACACTGCAATTTTTTAATTATCTCTCAGAATTAATGTTGTGGCATAAAATTTGAGAAATGAAAGATTGTCAACAAATAGCAGAAAATGTGCTTCAATATCTTTAATTATTTTTTTTATACATGCATGTACATTAATAACACATTATCAATGGAAGTGCATGCTCACAAGGCGGCGATGAGAAGTGAAGGAAATGCAGGAGGGAAGGGGGTAGAGGGGAGGAGGGGGCAGAGGAGAAATCGCTTTGTTTTATTCTTCGACTCTAAAACCGGTAGTAATTTTTTTATCAACAATTTTTATTTCTATAGACTATATAAACGTAAGTAACGTGGATTATTTTTTTAGTTTAGTAAACGTTGGATGTCAAGTCACCAAATTTTATAATATCCACAAAAAATTCTCTTATCCGAGTTTCGAACTTGCAACCACCCACACAAGGAGCATTGTCGTTTCCACTATACCAAAAAGGAAATACATTTTTGTTTATTCCTTGGAAATAACAAGAACTGTTATTCCGATCCCAACTGTTGATCTTCGTTGAGATTTGTGCACGAAAAATTTACTTCATTTCAAATTGACGTATGGAAAAGTTTCAATAAACGTTGGGATCAGAATAACAAGTTCCTGTTATTCCAAAGGATAACAACATATTTATTTCCATACCAAAAGCTGGTTGTCCAAAGTGGATTATTTGTTTTTATTTTTGCATACAAAAGGCCGTAGGCCATGTAAAGTGGAATATTAATTAGAGAAGAAATACGAGAATCGGTTTAACGAGAGAGACTATTGTACCTCTTACTTCGTTGCTACGTATATTTCTACGTCCATGACTATTTTACATCTTGGAATCTCCAACATTTGTTAATGAACAACAATTAATAATAATTGACTTATCCACTGGTATTGATGGAATTGAATTTTTAGTTTTCTTTTTTTCTCTTTTTCTTTGTTATTATTTCTTTTAGGAGCTCAGTTTCTGCTGCTTGTTTTAATTAATGAAAATAAAAATTAAAGACTTAATGAAATATATTTTGATAAGCAAGGAAACAAGCATCTTTATGTATATTAAATTCCTAAACCACCTATGCCAAATTGTATTACTACATCCATGTATATTTTGGAAGAGGAGGGTTCACATTTTATATCATCGTTTTCAAAGTTCAAATTGTCGATCTGAACCACTCAATATGATATCCATATTAAAATATATTTGGAGACCAAATTATAAAAATTTTGTAAAAATTTTACATAATAGTGGGGCTGAAAATATCATTGCTTGCATGGAAGTTGGAAGTTGGATTTAAACCATGAGATGGAGTATTATTTTTTCAAAGCTTTTACATCTAGAGTTGCAAAGTGTTTGTTGCCACTTACATCTCATGTGTTTTCCTTTTTTTTTTTTTTTCTTTACTCTTTTTTTTTTAAAGTTTCATTAAAGTCCTAAAATAATTTAATCCTTTGAAAAATTCAAATGCACATTTGTTAAAGATCGCATCCAATAGCACTTCTATATCTTTCTTTTTTTTGTCTCTTTTTCTTTTCCTTCAGGCTACTTGTTGTAATTTGTACAAATTATTACGAATGAATTCGTGGGTATAATAAGCTTGTATAAAAATTACAGCAAGAACAAAATAAATTCCATTATGCTTGATCCCTGCATAGAGTGAAAAGAAGGAAAAAAAAAACACACAAGTTAAACCTGACAACTACTTTAATTGAACATATATTCATCTTACATGTATTACAAAAAATCAAAAATCAATACCGACCTACCCGGAGTATGATCAGAGAAGTGTAGTATAGATCCATGGCATTGTAGTATAGATCATCTAGGTTCTTAGGGCCTCTAGGTTCTTTTCCTAATGAGGGATAAATTTCAATAGTTTAGAAAAAAATTTAAGTTAATTACACTAATCGATCCAAGAAATTAACCAATACTTAGGGCTTGTGGGCTGCATTACCAAGATAATGAGTAATGTAAATATTAATAATCTTTTTCAATACATTACCGGATTTGTTCCAATGTCATAATAAATTGGAAGGTTACATTGAAAGGTCATATATCGGTGAAATAAGAGAAGTTTAATATGATGCTAATGGGCTGAAAAATATTGATTCTCCTTGTTTTCCTATGAGAATGAGAATCCTTACTGAAAGAATTTTTCTTTAATAATAGCATGTTTAATTCAAGACAAAATAAAAATGTATGTATAGAAGGAAAAACTGGTTAAAACAAGAAAAAAATAGAAAAAAAGGTTGTTCCAGCCCTTAATATTAGAATATTCTTATGCTGAATATAGCACCGCAATTATTTTTAAAAATAATAGAGATGTATATTTTTGTACATATCCCAAATAAATGATGCTCATATATCAGTTTTAATCCATTTACAAAACAAGTGCATATTTGGAAACAGACAAAATTAGATGATAATTTGTGATTTCCTTAAATATGAAGACAATTAGTTATATATAAGTGATAACTAATTCACAACTTTCTATACGTACCACCAGCTATACCGTATTTCTAGTTCCGGAGACGCTACATCAGCCTGTAATGGTTCCAACTGGTTCTCGTCAGTCAAGTATTCTAGGGTGGCAACGTAGTGCCAACATACCTAGAATACTGCAACGTCGTGCCAACATATCATCTAGGCTACGTCAGACCTACATGTCAGTTTTGCAAGGTGATCGGTATGGTGATCCAATTTCGCTTTCATATATTGATTGGGTGCAACCACAGCCGTCAGATGAGGCTGAGGTTATGATTGTTTACCCACCACCACAGGTGCAAGAGACCGACGACGTGACTGAGAGTGCTGGCACTCCTGCAGCCCAGCATGCGCTCGAGTCCTTGCCTTCTGTCCTTCTTTTGGATGATAATGTGGCAGAATGTGTGATCTGTATGGACGCGATGGTTAGGCAAGATGAGGCAAAGATAACAAAGCTGCCTTGCGACCACCTCTTCCACAGAAATTGCATCGTGTTGTGGCTCAACAGTAACAACACGTGCCCCCTATGTCGCTTCAAGCTCCCCGTATATGAGACAACACATCAAGCGTGAGGGATTGTCGGGCTCTAACAGGTCTTCTGCTGTGTGTTTTTTTGAATATAGTAATAGAAAGTTTGAACTGATCGATCTGTTGTTCTCATGTCATTGCACTATATCGATGTCAATTTATAATTATATATATGGATTGCATTTCTTTGATTGTAAATTATGCATTGTTTAATATTTCATAGAATTTTGAATGTGAATATCATATATCCTTTTTTTCTTTTGTATTACTGAATTTCTAGTTATGAAACTGTGTTCTGTCGTGATTTTATGGAAAAATAGTAGTGCATTTTAAGTTCGAGATAAATTAGAATCAGGCTATTTTTGTTGTACTGATTAGTAATTGGGTGACTTTTCTTTTTGTTGAATTTATATAGTACTAATTTACTCAATACCTATTCTGGGAAAAGAGTAAAAATATATGACAATATTGTTGGATAGTAAGCTTAATCTATTTTTGTTTAATGGAGATTGATATTGACGGAGTACCTAAAATTAGATGATAGAAATAGGAATGGCATGATACAGACAATCAAATGAGATGGAAGTTTTGATAATTAAATTAGGATAGTTACTTATTGAGTAGGTTACATTTTCAACATGTCATAAATAGTAATGAATTTTTTTTGACAAAGATATGGTAGCATACATTGTGTAAGAGCAAGCATCTAATATCATACTGGAAATATTCAAAAAATTGTTTTTATTCAAGAATCATGTAAATTTTTAACTTAGTGTAATTTTGGATAAAAAATAAATCATCCAAAAAAATTTCTTAGCAAATAGGATTTAATAAAGTTAACAACAATTTTTCGGAAATGAGCAAATAAATAACTTGATGGAAACGATGAAAAAATGTGACACATCTAATATACATAAATATATGGATTGCATTTTTTACTGTCATTAAATGATACATAATTAAAAAGTGGCACATATATGATACATAATTTTTCATTTCCTTGTACTATATTTATGTCAATTGAGTGATCGCCTATGGTAATTAATATGCATATTACGGATCGAACAGTTAAACATACATCTTCATATAAAAATGTATTTGGAACTAGACCAAATTTTACATTTTTGTAGAACTTTTTTCCTATTTTTTTAGATAGATCGGTAGAAAATCACTGCTCTCATATGATACAAATTTTTATCATACTTGAAAAATATTTGCGAGATATGGTTGTTTGTACATAAGATGAATTATTACTTTCTTTCTTTAATGAAAGTAATTTTAAAATGACTTTTTAGTAATGTTCTTATAGTTACTATTTTGTTAAGTTAAAGTGACGAGTTATTATTGTTTAACGGCAGTTTGTATATATATATATTTTTTGGAGAGAAAATAACTGTCCAGTTTGTATGGAAATTGTGAATTGTATCCTCACAGAGAGATAGCTTTTTTGGAAGTTTGATTTAAACCCTGAGATGGAGTATTATTTTTTTCAAACTTTTACATATAGAGTTGCAAAGTGTTTGTTGCCACTTAAATTAATTTAATTCTTTTGTTTATTCTGTCTCTTTTTCTTTTCCTTCAGGCTACTTGTTGTAATTTGTACAAATTAGTATAAATGAATTCGGAGGTGTAATAAGCTAGTAAAAAAAATTAAAGCAATAACAAAATAAATTCCATTATGCTTGACTCTTACATGCATAGAGTGAAAAGAAGGAACAAAACACACAAGTTAAACATGACAACTAGTTTAATTGAATATATATTCATCTTACATATATTACAAAACAAAATCAATACCGAGGTATGCACACAAGTGTAGGATGCCTCGGTACTATAGTATAGTTCCTCTAGGTTCTTAGGGCCTCTAGGTTCTTTTCCTAATTGTTGCTTCACTTCCTGCAAAACAAAACAAAATCACATCTTAACAATAAATTCTATACAAAAAACCAGTTTTCAATAATCACCTATATGAAATTAACCAATACTTAGGACCTGTGGGCTGCATTACCAAGATAATTAATAATCTTTATATATTCTAAAAAAAACTAATGTTTATAACTGCATTAATTATTATTCCTGTAGTGCTAGGATTTTTTATATCAGCTTTTTCAAGACATTACCTCAACTTTAAAAATACCAAGAATTCTGATTTTTCTATAATTGAATAATTTGGACAATATAAATTAAACTAATACTTACTGATTTACGCCATTTCAAACAACTCTCTGTTGTTTTTGATTTACTCCAATATCACAAGCAAATTTAGTCTTTCTTGGATATTAATATTATTTAATATTAATATTTAGTTCCACGGCTGTTTGTGTAGTTATCCGTGTATAATAGTTGAGATTGTACACGGACAAATGTCCGTGTGTAGTTATTGACCTATTTAAACACCCTCGATTTAAACACGGTAGGAAATCCGTGTAGCTCTTCCATTTTTGTCCGTGTATAATCTCCTTTTTTGTAGTAGTGGCAGTTCAGCTCTATTAGTAAAATTTTATGTAAGCAATGACATTATTAGGGTTTATAAAGTGTCACGGGGACATCTAATTGGAATGACTCACCTAACAAATAAATCATGCATTTGTTGTCTTCTATATGCCTCATAAATTTTGTGATTAGTCGTTTCTATTGTTTTAGTTGGTATCATGCATATTTTGCAATGACGGAGCACATAGAGAGAAGATTAAACTTGCCTTTCCTGACTTCAATTTTTTTTTTTTAAATATGGTGCTATTTCTATATTTTTTTTTTCAAAGAATTATATTTGATATTCAAAAAAATTATACTTGATGCTTGCATAAAGTTAGTACAAATCAATTCATTTGGTGCACCACCATTGCATATACATGCTGATTCATCCAGAAAATAGAGAAAACAAATATCATTTGCTGTTCTTTTAAAAAAAAAATCCCTTTTTCTAGTGCTTTCGGTGACATGGAAAATGAAGGTAATACACAAATCTTAATTGTAAAATTACAACAACAATCCTAATTAACCCATTACTACCATAAAAAGAGTCTCTCTGAAAATGAACTTGACCGGCCCTCCCTAAGCCCAAACTTGAATCAGTGCAGTTAAAACTTACGGGCCAAATGGGCCGCTCGTAACGGGCTCTGCCTCTTCCCAATTGATCACTCTGCTCTCCCTCTCTCTCAATTGGTCTCTGACTCGACTCTCCAAAAAGGGTTTTGAATTAAAAAAAAGCGCCCAAGCAGCTTAGTAGCGAAGCTCTGACTGACTGAATCGAAGCGACCACAAAGTGAGAAATTGAGAATCTCGCTATTCTTTTATCTTCTCTGAGTCGAATCACAGTAAATTTCGTTTTTCTCTAATTTTGTAAATTTACTTAAACTCTAAGTAAACTTGAATTAGGATAAAATTACTTGAATTGAATTTCTTGAATTACTTGAGCCCTAATTTACTTGAATTAGGATAAATTTACTTGAATTCCTTGAATTACTTGAATCCTAAGTTTCTTGAATTCATTAAATTAGGATAAATTGAATTGAAGCATAATTCACTTGAATTCATTAAATTAGGTTTACTTGAAGTAAATTAGGATAAATTATGCCTCAATTGTTATGTTTTTTGTTATGTTGAATTGTGCCCGATTAGCTAATGGGTTGAACCCAATAAGCTATATGAACTCGATTTCTGCTCCTTCCTGGCAGAAATCCTGCATCCGCCCCTGTCTCTCTTTCTCTCTCTCTATTGAGTTGTCACTGGTTTATTTGATTTCAGTTTGCATGCTAATTTTTGTTGCTAATAAATGTGCTTCCTTCATATGTGTAGGGGTGGGAAATCATAGCACTGGAAAAAATACCTGAAATAATGGACTCAAAATCCATGATTGTTATTCGTTGTGAGATGGTACCGAAGCACTGGTACGGATTTGTTTGTGCTGTTGATCAAAAGTTGGAGGTCTGTAGTTTTATTTAACTATCAACTTTTTTAATATTGTTTATACATGGTTCAAAACTCTTAATCTGACTGTTCTTTTTGTAGATCATAATGGATAGACTAGTAAACCCTACTAAATCAGTTAAAAACTACAGAGCTGCCATTACTGGTATTTCTGCTAAAGACTTGGATGGAGTTACATGCTCATTAACTAATGTACAGGTATACAATATTTGTTTTAGTAAAAATTTTGTTGGAACTGTCAGTACCAGATTCTTCTTCTCCAAACCAGAAGATAAAACTATTTATTGACCATAAAATACCCATTTTACCCTTTTTGAAAAAATCTTGTAATAGTCGGTTTCCGAGGGCAAATTATTCATTTCTCTACTTTTGTGAGTTTTTGAAATTTACAAGGGTAAATATGATATTATGAAGATTAGAAGGGGAAATTGGAAAGAATTTCTAAAGGGTAGTAAAGGAAATTGGAAAGAATTTCTGACAAGTCACGATAAAAAACTCGGTAGTAGCCTATCTGACCCCGCAAAAAGAGACGAGAAAACTCTTACAGCTTTTCTCAGTACCTTTTCTTCCCATCTCCAAAAGGTATTTTTTATCTATAATTCTGATAATTTAAAGACGGAGTTTTTTCCTGTTCCATAGGGACCTTTTTAGTTATTTTGTACTGAATTTTAACATATTTCCTTGTCATGTGCTTGTATAGTATTTTGATAAAATGAGGAAAAGACACACCCGGCTTGTGGCTTTAGAGGAGCATATCAGCAAATTTCCAGAATCAGAGTCCTCTGAACTGGTAAGTAAATTGTATCTTGGTACCAGAACCGATTGGTACATATGACCAGTACTGCTATGCTCCTTCTTTCCGGAAGTTTTTTATCTAACCCTATTTGATTCCAAATTTCATTTAGAATTTATAAGCCATATTTTGATAAATAGGAGGGACAGGAACAATGTTCCCTATTTTTTTTTTTCTTTTGACATCAGCAATCTTACAAAAAAATAGGGGGAATTTCATGTATACCCCTCAAAACTTTCGAAATTACGTATTTCCCCATCTAAAATTCATAATATCATACTTTGAAATATCATAATAAAAAATATGATATTATGATTTTAGAGGGGGGAAATACGTAATGTTGAAAGTTTTGAGTATACATAGGCACATCTGGTGCATGTAGGTATTAGATCAGTAAAATTTTGCTTTTTTTTTATCTGGTCTATGCTGGCATCAGAGAAAAATAGGAGGAATAGCAATGTCCTGGTCCTTCCTAATTTCTAATGTAGGTTGATTATTTCTACAAATGGAATTGTGAAATGAAAATTTATGTTCGGTCAAAATAAGAATCTGTTCAAATAAAATATGGCATGATTTAGATTTTTATATGTTTATTGAAAAAAATCTCTTTTAAATAAGCAGAGGTTGGCCCGTTTGACAGCAGAGTACCCAGATTATAGAAGAAATTATGACTTCCCGTCTTATAATGAGGTTTCTTCTGTTGCTCTCTCATTTTATATCTTTTCCTTCCCAAAAAAATGTGCTATTTATTAAATGCTTAGGATTATCTAATACCAGCAATTCTTATTTCCTTAGGATTGGAAGGTGATGAAAGTTGGTTCAGTATCTAATATAATAGAATCAAAATCCATTGTTGCTATTGATTGTGAGATGGTTCTTTGTGAAGATGGTACTGAAGCACTGGTACGAGTTTGTGCTGTAGACTGAAATTTGATGGTATGAACCTCTCTCTCTCTCTCAATACATTGATCATTTATCTATCTGTGGTTAAATAATTTAGAAGGAGATTTTGTTTTTTTATAGGTACTGATAGATAAACTTATATGCCCTGGTAAGCCGGTTAAAGACTACCGAACACACATAACAGGTATGTCAGCTGAAGATTTAGATGGAGTAACATGCACATTAGCTAAAATACAGGTGTTAATTTGCTATTGTTTACATTTTATATAGTTATCCTAAGCATTTAACATTACTGTAAATTTTGTGGATCATAATTGGAATTTTTTTTGCTCAGAAATCATTGAGAAAGATCTTGAAGAAGGGGACTATATTAATAGGCCATAGTTTGTTTTTTGATTTACGAGGTAAAAATGAACAACAAATTGCTTTAACTCTTACATATCTATTATATTTCAGTTTTTCATTCCGTTTGTTTTGGTATTGTTGTAATTTGGCAGGCTGTGTTGAGTAGAGCAGTGAGAGAAGAAGGTGAAACACATGACTGCTTAAATGATGCAAAAGCAGCAATGGAAATTGTTCTTGCAAAACTCAAACACGGTTTCAACCAACCAATTAAAGTTGCCTATGTAAGTTACAGTATTTTTACTACAAGGGAATTTCATTTATACCCCTCAAAAACCTTGAAATTACATATTTCCCCTCTAAAATTTCATAATATATATTTACCCTTCTAAATTTAAAAAACTCACAAATTTACCCAATTTATTGACTTTTCTATTAAAACTCATTTTAAATTTACAAAGTACCCATTTTACCCTTTATTAAAAGAATAAAAAATATGTAAGCATGTTTAAGAGAAATGTTTTGTCCTTTTGAGGGGTATACATAAAATTCTCCCTTTTTACTATTATAGTTCTATTATGTAAGATTTATTTCTTCTGATCGATTTACTATAGTGAGATAAAACATAGGACATGATATAATACCTGATATCTGACAAAACAATTTTATACCTGATATGATGTGATAATCAGGTGTCAGAATCTGACTTGGCGAAGCTTAAGGTGCATAAGGTACCAGTCAAGGTGTATTGTGAAGAATTGAGTAGATTTCTACCCGGGAAACCAAATGTTGATGTAAGTGATTCACTTCCCCTTGTCTTAATTAATATCTCTAACATTTTGTTTGAAATGCAATTGTGTAAAATTCATTTCTTTATTTGATTTCTTTCCTTTTCTTGCTAATTAAATAAACAGAAGGATATACGAGTAAGTGGTAGTGGTAATGTATATGCTACATTAGTAGAATTTAGAAATGCAAAGGAAGCAGAGAAGGCTTTTGAAGATTTAGATGGAGATTTAAACCAGGTAATATATTCATTTGCACCCAAATTTGATAATAACAAAACTAAAATCATGGACTCACCTATATTATTAGGGTTTAATTAGGGGTGTCAATGGTACCCTTTTATCCGTTTACCCGACCCGTATCATATTCGATTAGACGGGTAAGGGTATTGGTACAGACTATTTTGTACTAGTTACCCTATACGGTAATTATTAAAAATGAAATTATATATATAGATATATATATTTATAGGGGGGTGATGCATGATATGATATAGTTTTATTCATGACCCATATATATATCTATTTAAAGGCACCCTTTTGTCCGTTTCCTCGACCCAATACCCCTTTTATCGGGTGCGGGTAAGGGTAAAGTTTTTTTTTCGTTAACCTAATGGATAAGGGTATGAAAATGCTTCCACCCGAGCCGTTTTCTACCCATTAACATCCCTAGCTTGTACGGATTTCTGGTATGGCATCAGTCAAGTAGAAAACCTATTTATCTCCCTTTCATTTTTGTCAGTGAAGAAATTTACTCTACATATTTAAAATAGGATTTATGTGGAAGATTGCAAAAACGAGTTTCATTGAGGCTTGGAAATGGCGAGATCATGACCTTTTAATATACGCAAAATGTCACATAACTCATCGAGTTAAAGGTGAAAAACACAAAATCCAGGAGAGAAGATGTAATCTTTAATTTGCAAAAGAAACACAAGATTACTCATGGAATGATTAGTGTTTTGTATTTGAAAGCAGTAGTTTTGTGAAGAAATTTTGTTAGGAATCATTGTTGTATCCTTATTTGTTTAATGTTGAATCTGTAAAGGACGAGATTATTTATTTTTTTGTATATTTATTTTGAAAGAAACCCAATATTGTTTTTTTTTATATATCCTCTATAAATTAAAAAATTCCAAACATGTCCTTGATTATTTTTTTTAAAATTGCCCCAATTGTCAGAATTCCTGGTGGTTTGCTAGAAAAATGGCCCACACACTGTACAGACTTGTTTTCTTTCTCTTTTCTCACTCATAACTCATTCAAACCCAGCAAAAGAGGAAGAGAAAAGATTAAGTGGAAGCATTTTCCTAGCAAACTGCCAAGATTTCTGGAATTTTTTAATTTACGAAAGATAAAAAAAAAGAGTTGGTGCTCTGCTCACTTTATATTTTTTGGTATTAAACAAATTGACAAGTCAGGTAAACATATGGTACAACCAATTAATATTCTTTGAATAATTATTAGTTTTACTTTATTAGATGGAATCTTGAGTCAAATATTTCTTGGCCAATTATTAAAAGAATAAAAGGTAGAACTAGTTGTTGTTGGGTCTAATTATTAAAGAAAAAGTAATATACTTGTTAAAACTTCCTAGTTTTACTTATTAGTCAAAAAATTTCTTTATTAGTACTTAAATTGAAAAGATGAACTATCTAATCAGTACAGTCAAATTCTTTATTAACTTATTATTATTATTATTTTGTTTAAATACATGAGTTCAACTTACAAGGAGATCCTTAATCATCAATTAATGATACATTAGAGAAAATTGTAGTTCAATTTACAAGGAGAAAGCAATTTTATTAGATTTAAATATATATATATATAGAGAGAGAGAGAGAGAGAGAGAGATTGACTATGGTGAGTTGCGAAGTAAAACGTCGTTTTACTTCACGCTCATACTCCATTTTGAAAATCCAAACGACCGATCCGAACCGCTCAACATGTTCTCCATATTGAAATGTGCTTGGAGACCAAATTTTATATTTTTTGGAATTTTTTTACTATTTATTAAGCCACTTTGAAAATCTCAGATCCGGGTGAACAGTAAAAAACAGTAAAAAATTCTGGACCATTCGATCAGCGATTTTCAAAGTGGCTTAATAAATAGTAAAAAAATTCCAAAAAATATAAAATTTGGTCTCCAAGCACATTTCAATATGGAGAACATGTTGAGCGGTTCGGATCGGTCGTTTGGATTTTCAAAATAAAAATATGAGCGTGAAGTAAAAATGACATCTTATTTCGCAACTCACCATAGCCCAGCTCTATATATATATATATATAGAGAGAGAGAGAGAGAGAGAGAGAGAGAGAAAGGGCCTATAATATCAAAATGTTTGCACCAAGGCTCTCGTGCAACCAAGTCGTTTATGGATTTTCAAAGTCTAAACGGTCGATCTAAACTATTAGATGTGATCTCTATATTAAAATGTGCTTGGAGGCCAAATTTTACATTTTTGGAATTTTTTTTACTATTTATTAAGCCACTTTGAAAATTACTGATTACATGGTCCAGAATTTGGTTGGACTGTTTTTACTGTTCGCTCAAATCAACAATTTTCAAAGTGGCTTAATATATAGTAAAAAATTTCAAAAAATGTAAAATTTGGTCTCCAAGTAGATTTTAATATAGATTGAACATCTAAAGATTTTGATCGACTATTTGGACTTTGAAAATCCAAAAAACGACTTGGTTTTACGAGGAAATTGGTGCAAATGTTTTGATATGAACCACTCTATATATATATATATATAGATATTATTTTGATCCATATTAGATTACTTTAAAATGCATGTGGCATCAATATAAAAAATTCTTGGTAAATATCCCACACATTTGTATATAAATATCTAAATATGATAAGACAACTGTAATGTCATGTTAGGTACGACATGATAGACAAAAAAAAAATGACAAACGCAAACAAAAACACAAATGACAGCATGTAAAGGCCACAGAGAATCCGGAGTCAAAGGTTGCATGGATCCTAAGCTAAGGTCTAAATTATAAAATTAATATATTATGGATTGATGGTGTCATGTTCATGCATTGACAAATAACCACGTTTTCATTCACCTGCCAGCTGTTTTGCAAATTTTGGTGTACACTCCCAACGCGTAGCACCGACGTTTTTTTTTTTTTTTTTTTTTTCTAATTTTTCGTTTTAAATATCAGAAGGAAACTTATCAAAAGATAAAAATATCCGAAATTTTAATTTATACCGACTCGAAAAAATAATAAATCAAATAATAACAATTTCTGAGTATTTCTATGTTCTCAGTTTGAAACTGTGAACAAAAATTAAGTATATGCTGTTTAGCTCATATATATATATATATGAGGAGGGATACAATTACACTTTTTTTGGTGACACATCATGACACCGTTTTTTATATAGGTCAATTTTGCGATTTCAAAATCCAAACAGTCGATCTGAACCGTTCAACATGATCACCATATTAAAATGTACTTGGAGATCAAATTTTACATTTTTTTTGAATTTTTTTACTATTTATTAAGATTGTTACAAAATCGTTGTTTTTTCAATGGTCTGAAAACAACGATTTTGTAACCATCTTAATAAATAGTAAAAAAATTCAAAAAAATGTAAAATTTGATCTCCAAGCACATTTTAATATATCCATCATGTTGAACGGTTTGGATCGACTAATTGGACTTTGAAAATGGTAGGTGTCAAAATGTGTCAGAAAAGGGTGTGCTTCCTGCAATTATTAATTTAAATATTAAAAAAGTTGAAATTGAAATTATGAGCATTTGACTATACAAGTTAATTTAAACATCTAATTATTCATAGTTGAAATATCCGATTATTAAAATTTAAATATTTGTCTGTAATTTAAATTTAAACAACAAAAAGTTTAAAAGTTAAAGTATTTGTCAATATAAAGCATTTCGGAAAAGAGTTACAACAATAAAAAAATATTAAGAGTTGTTAGTTGTCATTTTCATACTTTTTGCATGGTTAAAGAAAACGAAAGGAGTCTATTTTTCTAATAAATTTAGGGCAATTAAGTCAGAAAATTAACTATTCATCAGCAATCAACATGCTCTTAATTGGAATTAAATGAACTTAAATGTGGTCTATATTGAGGCATTAAATAATTATAAAATGCTCTTTTCCTTCTGACAGTAGACCAATCAAAATTTTAAATGTGTTATTTATTTCTCAAATAGTATGTGTTTAAAATTTGGACCGATTTTAATTGCTTTATGATAAATGACTAATCAAATCAAATTGACTTAAATTTAATATGAAATTTTATTTAAATAATCGATAACATATCTGTTAGGATTTCTCAAGATAAGTCATAAACAAAAGAGAAACAAGAGACATAATTTTATAAAAATTATTAATTATATTTCTTGACTTCATATTACATAGAGTAGAAATAATTTATTTATAACAACGCAAAATTTCTAAAACGAGAAACTTATAAATAACTCCTTCGTAAAATACCCTACATACTACATACTAAATACTAAAAACTTTTTTCTTAATATAGCCCGCCAAACATAAGCTTATTATTTCTGACATCATGTTAAATTAAGCCTGATATAAATAGATGATGAGATGAGAGACATACACAAAACAAATCTATTATATTAAAGTATTTTTCAAAATATTGAACAAATATATAATGAATATTGTATATATGCTAAATATATCTTTTTTTTTAATACCATTATGTGAAGAAAATATCCCATGAATGATGAATTTCTTTAGTTTATAGTTTGTTTCAATTTTTATGTGCTTCAAAAAACATCATTAAATGCTTTGTAAGAGAATTTAACATGGCTTCAACTTTCAACTTGGTTTAGAGTATGAATTCTTGAACCAACTCTTAAACCATCCATCACCTACAACTCAAGAAAACCATAGAAACAACAAAAAAGAATAATTCTTTTCTTGTCTTCTAGCGGTGCTTCAATTCGGATTCGGTTTGCCTTCAAATCCAATTGCAAATATTCATCTGTTAAAAATTAAAATCATCTTATCTTATGAACAGTAATACATTCAATAAATATCATTATTTTTTCAAGACATGAGATCTTAAATGTTAAATTTCAATAAGTTTAATTCTATTATTGTCAATTATTATCACAATAATTTCACCTGTAATCTAGCATTTCGCGCAGACTGCGGAGTAGGTCCGATGGGTTCCAGAACTGTCCGATCCGGTTTAAGATTCGTGCGTTCCGCTTTAATATTCGTGTGTGTTTGCATCAATTTTCGTGCACACATATTTTAAAGCAGATTGGACGGTCCTGGAGTCCATCAGACCTACTCCGTTCTCTTTGACACAATGTGAATAGGTAAATCTAAATACATAAATATCATTTGAAAGAAAACAATTTCTCAGAATCAAATAATTATTTTGAACGGCTAATTGATTCAGAGTATTGGATCAAACTAAAAAAAACTCAAAATTCCCAAATTATGTTGATGTAATTTTATTCTCTTGTTATATTTCCGTTGCAGAAAAAAGGTGCCACAACTTCATATATAGTTTAAAATAGCGTGATATAAACACAACCAACTAGGGGTGTAAACGGTCGGATACGGATCGGATAGTGGTCAAACCGTATCCTTATCCTATAATTTTTCGGATACGGATATGAATACGGATAATCTCGGATACAGATAAGGATTGGATATTAAATGGATACGGATAGGGATCGGATATCAGACGGATACGAATACGGATAAGAATATAATTCGGATAAGAATATAATTCGGATAATTAAAAATAAATTATTAATGTACATTCTAGTAAAGAATAACATCTAAATATATTTTTTCATTCATAAATTGGATCTAATATTTTTCATAATAAGTTTGTTGGTTACAAAACATATATCATATTATCAAAATATTAGTCACTAATCATGTCATAGTGTTTTATTGTTCATTAGAATATATAAATGAATATGCAGTTTATAAAGTATTGGTATGTATATGCAATTTAATAAATCAATTTAAGAACATAGAGTACATTTGTTGTGGTTTAGGGGTGTAAACGGTCGGATACGGATAGTTAAAAATCTTACCGTATCATTATCCGTTATAATTTTTCGGATACGGATACGGATCGGATAATTTAAGTAATTTTCCAGATTCGGATCCGGACGAAATCGGATAATATCCGATATCCGATCCGTTTACACCCCTACAACCAACCAAAAACAAAAATGTTTTAATGGTGGGTCGTTAGGAGCATATTACAAGTTATCATGATTGTTAATATAAATACAAATTTTAATTCTATTATTGTCAATTTATCATGATTGTTAATATAAATAGTTTCAAGTAACTCTCCATGTAATCCAAATAAAGAAAACAATTTTTCAGAATCAAATAATTTTTTTAAACGGCTAATTGATTCAGAGTATTGGATCAAATTAAAAAAAAAAAAAAAACTCAAAATTCCCAAATTATGTTGATGTTTTTATTCTCTTGTTATAAAAAAGTGCCACAAATTAATAGGTTAAAATAGCATGATATAAACACAAAGAACCAAAAACAAAAATGTTTGAATGGTGGGTCTTAATTAGGAGCATAAAGCCAAGTGTGTATATGAGTTGTATTTTGTGTGTTGGCAGGGCAGCAGATGTGTTCCTCATGTTTTCATTTTGGTTGGTAGAATTAGAAATCTGTCTCTCTCACTTTCACTTTAGACCGTCCGATTAAAACCAAAATTAATAATTGGTCCCATTTTTGCATGTGATCAAAACCGTCCA
Source organism: Carex kokanica (assembly GCA_025461125.1). Lineage (NCBI taxonomy): Eukaryota > Viridiplantae > Streptophyta > Magnoliopsida > Poales > Cyperaceae > Carex > Carex kokanica. The sequence goes on along the minus strand of JAJGRX010001036.1, from coordinate 462,027 downwards.
AGTTTAATTTCACATCTCTTTAATTACCTGTACCGACAGTTTAAACGAATTCATTGTAGAAAACAGTTGCATGGAGTAGAACTAATTCAATGAAGTGGTAAAAATTTGAAATGCATCATTGGTTTTGTGCTTCAATCATACTTTATATTTTTATTTATATTTTTAAAGTTTAAATAGTTGATCTGTACTGTTTAATATAATTTTTATATTAAAATGGAGTAGGATTAGTATGACATCAGTGTCATTTTCAGTCTATATATACCACCAACTTCAAAACCTATTAAATCGACTTTGAACGGTAAATCCAAACCGTTCAAACCGATGTACTTCATTAGTTGTGCATTTACATACAAAATTTATAAAATTTTGAATTTATTTAGTATCAAGTCAAGCGGTCAAATGTGAGAGTTTATACGTTAATTTTAATGCATTCAATTTTCAACATTTTTGACCGCTTGACATGATACTAAAATAACTCGAAAAAAATAAATTTTTTGCATATAAATGCATCACTCATAAAATAAATTAGTTTGAACTGTTTGGATTAATCGTTTAAAGTCTCCAATAAATTTTGGAGTTGATGTCATATGACACAGATATCATACTAGCCAGACTCATTAAAATATGTTTGGAAGTCAAATATTATATTTTTTTTAGAGAGATACAATATCACTTTTTTTTATATGGTTCATAATCATCTGAAAATACATACAAAATCATAATTTTGAAATAAAGATTTTTAACATAATAATTTTGAATTCATTCTGATATTTTTAACATAATAATTTTTTTACCGACAGTGGACATCAATTAAAATAAAATATTTTTAACATAATAATTTTGAATTCATGCTGAGCACAAATTATATATAATGCTAGTTTAATTTTATAGTAAAATTTTAACCCTACCAATCCACTGTATAAATAAATAAGAACAAAAGAAGGAAAGAAAATAGTTGGATGTAGTAAAAATATAGAATTGAATGAAATGATGAAATTTAATTAAGTAACACGCATTCATCATTCTATGAACACTATACTTGTGCTTTATATTTAATTGACCGCACCAGAAATCAGGGGACAACCCACTGGCAATCATTTGTTTAATTTCTCTTTATTTTTATGTTAGTAGTTAATATTCCATTAAAGAAGGCAGAAAGAAACCTAACCCCACCAACAGGGCAGTACCAATTTTCATCTCCTTGATTTGTACTTATCACCCAACAATCACTCCCTTTCTTTGGCTCTCTCTCTCTCTCTCTCTCTATCCTCTCTCCTGGGTTTCATTGGTTCGGTTCGGTTCAAACCGAACCAAAATAGCCAAACTAAATGTTTTATTTGGTTTTCAAAAATCAAACCGAACAGAACTGAAATATAATCAAAACCGAATAAGAATCAAACAAAATAAACCGAAGTAAATTTTGATTTGTTTGGTTGAATAAGAAAATAAGATATTAATCATAAAAATAAATATTTCTTTACTATTTTTTGGAAATTTTTAAAAGTGAGAATTAATGTTTTTTGTTTGGTTCGGTTTAACAATATACATTTTTGTTATATTTTTCTAAACCAAACCAAATCAAACCGAACTATTAAACGGTTTTAAAAAATATACCGAACCAATCTATTTACCTAGAAAAACCAAACCATTTTAAAATCACCCAACAATCTCTCTCTCCGGCTCTCTCTCTCTCTCTCCCCTCTCATGCCTCTCCACCTAATTTTCATTTCATGTTCTTTCTTTATTTTGTCTTTTTAATATAATACATATTTCTTTTTCACCAACTAGATTAAAAGAGCTTGATAGATAGACCTCTCTTATCAACACACCCTGCTCTGTCCTCTACCTTTTGTTAGCATAGCAATTAGCATCTTTTGATGTATCTCTATATCATCTAGTTCTTCTCTCTCTTTCTTTGTTATTTTCTGACTCATAAGCTACTACTACTGGCAGCTGCTCTCTCTCTATAGTCTATACTACCTGGGTTGATAAATCACTGTACTAGAAAACTACAACCAACTACCAGCCTGGCCTGGCCTAACTTGGTAAAGACACTAAAAGTGCTCTCCCCTCCTCTCTTTCCCTTTCCCATCTCTCTCTTTTTTTGCCTTGGTTTTTATAATTAACAATCAATACCAAACCTACATTGCTACTACATACAGCAAGCAAGTAGAGATCCGATTCGGATCAGAGTAAGCAGAGGAAGGGATCTCTAATCTGTTCACTGTTGAGCAACAAAGGTGAAATCAATAAAGGGGATTCATTCATTCATTTGTATCCAATCAACCAAGCAAAGCAAAGGGAAAGACAGAGAGATGAAGATGGCGGTGTTTCTGCAGCAGATGCAGAGTTATAGAGAGAGGGAGATAAAGGGGATCTCTCCTTTTTGGTTACTGATTCACCTCTTGTGTTGCCTTGTCAGCACTGTCCTCGGCTTTCGGTTCTCCCGGCTTCTCTTCTTCCTCTTCTTCTCCACCTCTCCTCTCCTTTCTCCCCACAACCTCTCCACCATCACCACCACCACCACCACCACCACAATCACCACCATCACCACCACATTCTCCTCCTTAACTGCCACCAACTCCACTACCTCCCTCCCCCATTCCAATTCCCTCAACACCACTACCACCCCCACAATGACTGCCTTCTCTCAACCCGTTACAACCCACCCAGTTGTTGGTCGGCACGGTATCCGGGTTCGGCCGTGGCCCCACCCCGATCCGGTAGAAATGATGCGTGCCCACCAGATAATCCGACAGGTCCAGCTGGAGCAAAGGAAGATGTTCTCTCCTACCAAAAACCCAAGGCCAGTTGTTATTGTTACACCGACTTACTCGCGGGCCGCACAGGCGTTGCACTTGACTGCCCTTGCACAAACCTTGCGGCTCGTGCCGTACCGGGTCACCTGGGTCGTGGTAGAGGCTGGTGGGGTTACTAATGGGACTGCTTCCATTCTCGCAAGGTCCCGGGTCCCTTTTGTGCACATTGGGTTCGATGAGTCGATGCCTGATAGCTTGGAGGCACGGCGATTTGTGGAGGCCAAGATGCGAGTTCACGCTCTAAGGTGATTTAAATTTTGATTATTGATTTTGGCTTGCAGGCATTTTAGCGAACACTTTGGTTGTGTTCTTGTATTACAATTGTTGCCCTTATTGTTGGTCATTCCAGAGATATGAAACTCCATAGTATTTATTTTTTTATCAAATTTTTTTATCAAAATAATGATTATTTCTCAAGGTAGTAGATATCTTTGAAATTGACCCTTGTGGTCTTAATTAGGTATAATATATTTCCTCATCTATTATTCTCAAAACCTGTTGCAGATTGATTAGTGGACAAAAGATGGAGGGCATAGTCGTCTTTGCAGATGAGAGCAACATCCATGACCTCAAATTATTCGATGAGGCGCAAAAGGTCAAGTCAATCGGTGCCATCCGTCTCAGTTTTCTCACTGATCCCAGAAACCCGTACCAAGAAAACAACTTACAAGCCGTACCACCAGTACAAGGTCCAGTTTGCAATTCTGAAGGTCAGGTGTCAGGGTGGCACACACTAGATCCCTCTAATGATGGTTTTAACCCTCAAAAGATGGATTGGACCGGGTTTTTGTTGGATTTGAAATGGTTATCTGAGAAGGATTTGGATAAGATCGATGAGAACTTGAATGGTTTGTTGGGTGATAACGGGTCGGGGATTGAACCGCTAGGGAATTGTGGGGAGAAAGTCTTGGTTTGGTGGATCCGGGCGGAGACACAACCCGATACGAAATTCCCGTCAGGGTAAGTTTGTAAATCCCTTTTTAATTAGTTCTTAATTTCTTTTACTCCTTGAAGTAAATTTCAAGTTATTGTAATGTTTCAAGTTAGAATGCAGTTATTATAGCTTTTCTTTCAAGTAATAATTGATCACCTAAAATGCTTTATTGTCATGATAATTGATGCCGATTTGGTAGGTGATCACATGGTCCTTGTTTCTTTCTACTTACCTAAAACCTAATTGTTCTGTCTTATTTGGGTCATTGAAAGAAATTGCTTTAACACCCACTAATTTATGATAATTATTTCTGCCATGAGCTGTAGCTAATTAAAAATAGTTGGTAGGTTTAGGTTGCTTTCTTGTTTGCTTTCTACTTTCTCTGTTTCTCATGTAATATGGTTTAAGTATACTTCAAGAGATGCTAAAATGCAAGAGATAAACTTTCTAGAATAATGTATTTCCTCTCTCCCTTGATTTGAAGGCCCTAGTTCCAACTGGTACAGACTTGATACCCCTAAGAGCTTACCAGTACTGGTACTTGAACATCCAAAGAACATTTATATATAATTAATACTCATAAAAGTTTTTTTTTTCCTTCTTTGAATCAGATGGGCAATTGAAAATGGTTCCCTCAAAGAGTGAAACCAACTCAACTGCTAAAAGGAGATGAAATTAAGATACCATGAACATCGACTGGTACCTCCTTACCATCCTTGTTGTTTATTTGGATTATTTTTTTGGGTTATTCTCGGTACTGCAACTGTTTGCTTTGTTGTTTAAATACTATACCAGGCCGTACCCAGTAAGGCCCAGCTCTGGATTTCGAATAGCAATTTTTAGTGCATGTATTTTTGGGCTAGTGCCTACTTCTGGTAAACAAATTTGCCTACCTGTGGACCCACCGACCCACTATCTATGTGAATTTTTTTGCATATACCAGATATAACAGGGACTGTGTTTCTGTTTAGCTCGAAAGTAAGCCACTGTACTGTACATCGGTACCTAACACACTACACCAATGCATTTACGTCCCTTGAAAATATGACGAGTAACCTTTTTTGGTTTAAGTAGAAAGCTAGAATTGTTGAGAGATTGATTGGCATTTTTAAAAGTAAATCTGGAACGATGTTTGGTAGACTTGTTTGCTTTCAATATTTTGTTGGGTATTATAGATATACTCATTTTTTGTAGCTTATATTATATGCAGTACTGGAATGCTGTTTTTCTTTTCCTGACATTTCTTTTTTTTTTTATATATTTTTTTCTTTCAGGAAATACTGATCCTGCTTTAGAACTTGTATTATGTTAATGCACGCCAAAACCAGTTTTGGTAAATGTAGAAATCTCAGTGCAAGCATTTATTCTGTGTTATTGAATCTTGTAGAATTCTTTAAACAGTCAATAAACCCTCTTAATTATGGGTTCTTTTTTTGGGGGCGTTCCATGCCTTTTGATGTACAATTTGTAAAATTTCACCTTTTCTTTGCCTAAATATATATAGAGCAATTATAGTAGACTAATCAGTGTTTTGTTTTCTTCATAATGGTACCACAAATGCTACAAAGTGCTTTAAGATTACTTTACCAAATTTGTAGGATATTTATCAGTAGTTGTAATTAGAGTGGGAAAAATGGCACGGCGGAGCCGGCTCCGTCACGGAATGGCATGGTTACGGCACGGAATGGCACGGCACGCGTGTCAGTTATGTGCCGTGACTGGCGTGTTCTGTGCTGTGACCATTCACTTGCTGTGCTCATTTTTTGAAACTTTGGCACGGCACGACACATGAAGATTTAGTCACGGCACGTAGTTACGCGAGTCACGTGCAACTAGAACCATTAGATATTGATTTAATGGTGAATCTTGAATAAACTAACCATAAATTATGATTAAATGGGCATGCGAATCACATATGGTCACGGCACGTTAGGCACGGCGTGACTCATGTGACTTGACTATTTGCGTGCTGTGACTACTTCTTGATATTTTGGTTATGACATGATACATGAAAAATTAATTTAGTCACGACATGGCACGGTACGAGACCAAAGTCACAGTGTGTTAGTCACGACACGGCACGTTTTTTCCACTCTAGTTATAGTTATAACAAGACCAAACCTCTATTTAGCACTTGATTCTGAATTGTTGATAGAAGATAAAAGTATGATAAAACCTTTGGCTACAAGCTTTTGTTTAGCCTAATTATTGTATACTATCACATGTTAATGTTTGACTAGTGAAATTTCATTCCGAAATGCTAGCTTTTACAAACATAATTCATGGACCATATCTTTTATGAGGGCTCAAATGCCTGTCTTTTAGTTTTCTAATAGTAAAAGATATAATTTATAGGGGCAATTTCATGTATCCCCCTCAAAAACTTCAATATTACGTATTTCCCCCTCTAAAATTTGAAATTACATATTTCCCCTTCTAAACTTTCCAAACTCACAAATTTACCCATTTAATCAATAAAATATATTTAATATATTTAAAAATACTTAAATAATATTATTTCGGATTCTAAATTTTTTTCAGACCATTATACTCCTTCCTCCTTCCAATCTCGTTCTTTCTCTTCAATTCATGAGCGTCTCACACCGTCCCCACCTATGGATTGAAGCAGCTGTGTGACATCTTTCGCCGATTCGACATGGATGGTGCAGCAGCCTGATGCAGCTGGAGCTCGCCGCATTACTCCGATCCATAGGTGGGGACGGTGTGAGACGCACATGAATTGAAGAGAAAGAACGAGATTGGAAGGAGGAAGGGGTATAATGGTCTGAAAAAAATTTAGAATCCGAAATAATATTATTTAAGTATTTTTAAATATATTAAATATATTTTATTGATTAAATGGGTAAATTTGTGAGTTTGGAAAGTTTAGAAGGGGGAATATGTAATTTCAAATTTTAGAGGGGGAAATACGTAATATTGAAGTTTTTGAGGGGGATATATGAAATTCCCCCTAATTTATATTATTTTCTAATAAGATAGGATTTATATTATTTTCTCTACATGCACATAAAAAATCATTATTTTTCGATTTTGGTTTTAATGAATCAATAAGTTGAAAAATCAACGTTCGTAATTTAACCACATCAGTCTATTTTTGCAAGCTCTTGATACTAATCAAAACAAAATTAAAATGTCATGAACTTTTATATGTGTACAGATAAAATAATATAGATCATATCTAAAGGTTTTAATTTTAAAATTTAAGTTTTAAATTTTATATAAAATGGAGGCAAAACAAATAAAAACATTTAAACCCTCCTCATCTTTTATATTCTTTTTACAAAAAGATACTTTTATTATAAAGAACCATAATAATTGTCATGTAGTCTCCATTAAATACTTTAAATATGAGATGTGGCGGTAGCATAGTTGATTAGAAAAAAAATCCTAAGATTGTGGTTACTGAAAAGTAGAGAATTCAAGCTCACTCACAACTTCGCAGTTTTTGCGAAAATTTAAAAAAAATACTTTAAATATGCCAACTCCTTTAAATACTTACAAACATACTCTGTGAATATTATGCATTGATAATAAAAATAACCCAAGCTGAGACATACTTCCGAAATTTTTATTAATACCCTAAAAAAAATATCAAATCTGCCCTCTACTTTGAAATAATTTCAAAAATGATCTAATAGCTCCCAATTCCAAACTGTCTTTCACTGGAGCGGTCAGCTCAAGACCAAACTGCCCCCCAGTTGGGCGGTTTGGTTATTGCCTATATACTGGAGGGTACCCCTCCTGTGTTTCCCCACTCATTTCAAATTTTCACTCTCTCACACTCCTCTCTTTCTCTCTTTCTCCAGATTTTCACCTCCATTTTTCATGTAAGTCCCTCAACTTTTTTATATTTTATTTTTAGTCCAAAATTGTTAGAAATTATTTAGGAATTGTCCAAACTTGTTTAGAATTACTAGAAATTCTCCAACATTATTTAGGAATTGTTAGGAATTGTTCGAAATTAATATAAATTGTTAGAAATTATTTAGAAATTGTCAAAAATTATTTAGAAATTGTTAAAAATTAATATAAATTGTTAGAAATTATTTAGAATTACTATAAATTGTCCAAAAATGTTTAGAAATTGTTAGAATTGTTCCCAATTAATATAAATTATCCAAAAAGGTTTAGAAATTGTTAGAAATTGTTTAGAAATTGTCCAAACTTGTTTTGAATTATAAATTGTCCAACATTATTTAGGAATTTTTAGAAATTGTTAGGAATTAATATAAATTGTTAAAAATTGTCCAAAATTGTTTACAATTGTTAGAAATTGTCCAAAATTGTTTAGAAATTGTTAGAAATTGTTAGAAATTGTTTAGAATTACTATAAATTGTCCAAAATTGTTTAGAAATTGTTAGAAATTATTTCCAAAATGACTATATTTTAATTGTCCCTCTCTTTTTTCGAATCAAGTGGTACCTAGCTTCTTTGAAAATGATAAAGAATATGAGGTGCGTACTACTATCCAGATAAACAAAGCCAAGGGTGAATTTGGAACAAATTGTAAGATTAGCAATTTATTCCGGTAATATTAGAACTTTACTGTTTTGAAATTATTGTTTCTTTCTATACATTTTAAGTCAATTTTTTTTTTTGTATGTTTGCAGTTTGAGAGAGCATGGGAAAAGCACATTCATGCGCCACTTATATATATGGTTGTTCATTCTAAATTTTTTTGTTTGATAGTTATCACCTGAGTATCTGTGATAAACAAAGCTACCGGTATCTGTGATAGTCATCACCTGAGTATCTGTGACCGGCAAGTCCGAATTTGCTGCGATCTGAGAGGGATCGCAGGATCCTGAAATTCCGAGATCAACAGTTCAAACTTTTCCGTGCGCGGATCTCGGAAACGTTCTCAGAAAAGTAAATTTTCATGCACGCATCTTGAGAAAGACCAACAGTTGAGATTGGGATCGCAGGTCCTGTGATTCCCGAGAATCACAACATATTTATTTTCGTGACCGGCGCCGTTATTATGAGCGACCGAATCCAGGTCACAGATACTCTTTTTTGATGCAGTGGTCCCTGTATTTTATTTTGGAGACTTGGGACCTTTTTGTATTTTTCATTTTATTAGTTGTTTCTTTGTAATACATTTTTGTATATATTAATTTCATTTTTGCTGGATATATATATGTTCTTAATCGATGTTACTAGCCGCTTGTTATAAACCTGGGACAGATCTATCTTAATTTGTAGACTACGGAGCATATATATATAAATAAGTTGTCCCCTAACCAAGTTTTACATTTTGAAGAAAAAAAAAAAAAACAAAGGCTTAGGATTTTACTTAATGACAAACTTTTTTTTTTTGAAAATTTTCGCAAAAGCTACGAATTCGTTAGGGGGAATCAAACTTTCGACCTTTGGTTAACCAACAGTTGTAGGACTTTTTCCTAACCAGTTGTGCTACCTCCCCTTTCAATTAATGACAAAAAATTTGCTAAACAAAATAAAAAAAAGTTGGAAAACAAAAGAAAACAAAGAAAGCCTATCTGTTGGTGGACCCCTTTGCCAATGACCCTGCTTCTTCAGTTTTATAGGATTGAAGCCCATCTATCTAAGGCCCACTGTTGTTCCTTTCTAATAAAATTTTTGTCGGGCAGCCCAACTTAGACATATTATATAGGCCCCAATGTATTTTGGGTTTTGTTGGGCCGACTATTATCATTTTTCAATTTTCAACTAGAATTTTCCAAAATAACAAAGAATGTTACTATACAAATAATTAACATCCTTTTAACTGAATTAGATTAGAAATTTTTTAACTCACGTTAATATAAAAAACAATGTATTTCACTAAAAAGTTTCTGTTTGATTCATTCAAAAAGATATGGTACATTGAACAAGACCCGGTGTATACAATTCCATATAATATTAGCAAATTATATTTAATTAATGACTTCCACATAATATTGATCCGGTCGGTTATTTTCCTTGGTCCCACAAATGAAATCAAGATCTTTTTCATGCAAATATAATTATCTTTGAAATCTTTTCTGAACACAATTTGGCATGGACGGTCTAGGAATTCAATATGAGCCAGGTTTTCGATCTCTTGAAAGGTATATATCATGATCTTTTATATTTTTTTTTTCTTTTCATTGCTTCTTAGATTTATTATTTACTACATTAAAATATAAATTTTAGAGGATGTATTTTTTTTTTTTTTAATTTCTACATTGATTAGATCTTTTTAAGACATTTTATAGTGTTTGTGTATTATGTTATCGTTAGAATTCACATTATATATATTTTATATCTTAAAAATAATTAAGATAACCTTTCGCAATCGCTTTTTGCGGATCTTGGATAATGACGCAATTATAATTAACGGTACAATAAATGTATAGATATGCATGTGTCTCATTAAATTTTGTTCATATTTGAAAATATTCTGAATAAATTGAATTTTTTTATGGGCATATAAAAATGATATAAACATTCTGAGATATCAACCTATCATTAAAATTTGTTAGTCTATCGAAATGAGAAAAACCGGAGCGATTTCTAGCTTGCATGACAAAAAATTAGAAAATAAATACAAAGAGCTAACCTTTCTTGGCATTTTATACCAAACAAAAATCTGTACTTATATTGCAACATATATATTAACCTCTGATTATCATACATATATACTGTTTGGGATGGACCTCGTTACATGGAGTCCGGATCTCGAAGTAACTCAAATTTTGAGTTTACATCCGGATCATCGATCCGATCAGAAACGAGAACAATCTGACTAGAGGTGGAATGCACAGGGTCCCTTTAATATTCATGCTAAAATAGATCTGACGGTTGAGATCAAAACTCAAAATTTGAGTAATTAATTACTTTAGGTGATATGAATTAAGGACTTAGCAGGAAAGAGAACACGATTGGAATGGGTTATCAAGTAAAATTAAGGACTTCAATTAAGTAATTAGAATTGCAATTTTGTGAGCCTTAAATTTGTTTGTATATTCTACAGGTACAACTTTTTAAGGCTAAGTGTGAGACTGCTTAAAATTAAAATTATACTAATAAATTAATAAAAAGATGTAGTCCTGAGCTTTTGCTTGTTAATTTGTTGGTTAAGTTAAACTTCTGGTTATTATTCTTCAACATATTTAATAAAAAAGTATAATATGCTCCATACTTTATTTTTTGCTAATATATAGCTTCTGTTTTCATTTGTCTTATCTTATGTGGTCATGATCAGTGGCTTCTCGAAGTCAGTTATTTGGTTTAAAACATTCAAAAGTCACACAAAAATTGAGAACTATTGTTCAGGCCAATGGAGAAGCTGTACAATCAAGCACCATATATAACATTTAAAGACGAGGCCTTGCATTGGGCAAAGAAGGATAAACCGCAGAATTTTACATGTAGTTTAATTACCGAGTTGTTGATTTAGACAAAACCATGAGGTGTGTCCTTGAAGTGTGATATATTTACAATTTTGGTTAACAAATTATGTTGAATTTGGGGCCCAATAAACCCAATAAAGAGAGACTCTTTTTATGGTAGTAATGGGTTAATTAGGATTGTTGTTGTAATTTTACAATTATATAAGATTTGTGTATTACCTTGATTACCCATATTGTCACCGAAATCAATAGAAAAGTGATTTTTTCTTTTAAAACAACAAATGATACTGTTTTTTCTATTTTTTGGGTGAAACTGTATGCAATAGTGATCATCATGGAGATTGCTTCATCAACATAAACATACTGAGAAATGCTCACGCAGCTACGGAATAAAATTGATTTGTACGAACTTTTTTTTGTAATGTTAATGTTTGACTAGTGAAATGTGATTCTGAAATGCTTTTACAAACATAATTCATGGACTTAATCTTCTATATTCTTTTCCCAATAGGAAATAAATCTGCTGCGATCCTCTGGGATCGCAGGGTCCCTGCGATTCCAATTTCAACCGTTCATATGTTTTGAGATTCGTGCATAAAAACTGATTTCTCAAAAAGATCCTGGTTTTTATCATTTGAATGGTTGGATTTAGAATCGCAGGGTCCTGCGATCCCTTAGAATCGCAGCCCTTCCCAATAGGATATTTTAATTATTCAAGGAACGTAATAATTATCATATAGTCTCCATTAAATACTTTAAATATGCCACTCCTTCAAATACTTACAAACATACTCTGAATATTCTGCACTGATAAGAAAAATAACCCAAGGTGAGACATACTTCCTATACTTTTAATCTCTATAGCCCATTCAGCAAGAGTGTGAAGATTAAATTTTAAGCTGCACTAAGGAGAACCCGTTCGTAAGGATATGAAGATTAAATTTTAAATTGCAACAAGGAGAGCCCGTTTGACAAGGATGTAAAAATTAAATTTTAAGTTGCACTAAGGAGTAATAAAGTTGAAGAGTTACTTTCTTAAGAAGATTTTAAGATGGAGAAAATGCTTTAGCATGTAGATATCAAAGCTTAAATAATGAACAGGATACTGGCTGAGGAAAATAGCTATTATATTGGGCCATATATTTAGGGCTTTTTGGGCTGACTATTATTATTTTTTATAAATTTATTTAATTGGATTATAGCCCTGATATTTATAATTTTAATACAATTTTATTAGGCAACTTCTTTCCAAAAAATAAGAAAAGAGAATTTTACTAGACAAATAATTAACATGCTTTTAACTAAAGTAGAAAGTTTTAACTCACTTTATAAAAAATGGAGAAAAAGTATTTCACTAAAATGTTTCAATTTGATCCTTTTAAAAACATTCGGTCAATTGAAAAAAGATTAATTTGTTCAAGTGGTTGTCATGTTTAACTATGCAATTATCAAGAATAAGGGAACTTATTTTATTATTGCTGTATACTTTACTTAAAAAAAACAGCCACAATAAAAAGGGTACTATAAAGTAATTTAAAATCACCTTTAGTAAAGAAAAGTAAGGCCCATCTTTTTAAGTAATAGTTATCCTCTGCATGTGCTGTAAAGTGATAGTTATGCTTTTGCCACTGATAACTGGTTAGTGTGTTTTTTTCCAGATTCTTTTTTTTTGAAGGTCAGCGGATAACCGCCGACAATTTAGATTAATAAAAATAAGGTTTAAACAGTTTACACAGTTTACAATACGGAAGTGAAAAGCGAACACAAACTAGCTCTCGGGAGAATCAAAAAGTAAAGGTTCAGTCTAAACAACTAGACCGTACACCACATGTCTCAGTCTGTGCCCTATATTCCGTGAGAATCACCCGTCGTTTACCCAGTGCATCACGTCCATCACTGTCCCCTCTATAATTTGTTGCACCAGTCTGCGCTTGTTTGTAAAGAGCCTTCTGTTGCGCTCCTTCCACAGCGCCCAGATACCCGCCGCCCATGTTGCGTCCCAAAGAATTTTGCCTTGTGAGGATCGATTCCTGCCATGAAGCCATAGTCCCGGGATGGTGTTTACCTGACTTCCCAAGGCCCTGAAATTGAAGTGCGCACACAAGCCCGTCCAGAATGCAACTGCATATGGGCAATTCCAGAACAGATGGTCTCTTGTCTCCACTGTCGTCGCCCGACACAGGTGGCAGCCCTGCTCCACCAAGCAACCTCTCGAAAGCAGAACTTGTTGTGTTAGAATTTTGTTGTCTAACACTAGCCAGCTGAAGATCTTTATTTTCATCGGTACTTTCATTTTCCACAGAGGTGAGTGGTATGGTGAGATGAGCCCTGAGTTGTGCTTGGCTCGGTAAGCCGATGCCGTGGTGAAGACCCCCATTGGTGTCCATCGCCATTTGAGGCCACCATCCCATTCAGTAGAGACCGAAAAAAAAAGGTATGAGAGTTGCCAAGTCCTTCATGAAAAAAGAATGTTCTTGGTTGTGCCCCGCTTGGTTCGGCATGGAAATGGCGTACAGCCTCCTAACGGTTGCCGACCACAGTCCGTTGGGGTTGTTGCCTATGATCCAGAGCCACTTGGTGAGGAGGGCCTCGTTCTGAGTTTGTATGTCGATGACTCCCAGTCCTCCGTTTTCTTTTAATGCACAAACTCTCTCCCAGTTCACCAGGCAGTGTATTCCTTTGCAGATGTTGCCTCCTCTCCATAGAAATCGCCGGCGCATTCCGTCAATTTGACGGATAACTCCAGCCGGTAGCTTGAGAGCCTGCATGAAGTGTAAAGGCATTGCAGACAGCACGGCCTTGACGAGAGTGATCCGTCCGCCATAAGAAAGGAATTTGGATTTCCAGCCTTCCAGTCGTCCCTGAAGCGCCGCCAGCATAGGCTGAAAGTGTATTTTCCTGGGTTTGTTGACCGTGAGAGGCAATCCAAGGTATTTGAGGGGTAGCTGTGCTGGCGGCGAATTGAGTATGGATTGGATGTAGGAGGTGATGTTGGGTGGAATGGCAATGGGGACAAAGGTGCTCTTGGTCAGGTTGATCTTCAATCCAGATATTTCTGAGAAGAATGTCAAAACCGAGCGCACGATCCGGAGCGTCCGGGGGTGTGCCTCCGCAATGATCAATGTGTCATCTGCAAATTGGATGGCCTCAGGCATAAAAAATACCGGAGCTGGCATTTGTGTCTCAGCATTTTGTAGGAACCTTTGTAGGGCGTCTGCCACCAGGATGAAAAGCATTGGCGATAGGGGGTCACCTTGGCGCAGTCCTTGCCTGTGTGTGAAGAAGGGGGTTAGTGAACCATTAACTCGGACCGCTGAAGCCGAGGTGCGCAGGGTTTCGAGAACCATTCCCAGCCACTTGGGTGGGAAGCCCCTTTCAATTAAGAGGTTCATTAGAAAGGTCCAATCTACCGTGTCAAAGGCTTTCTCGAAGTCGACCTTGTAGAGAATTGCCGGTAACTTACGTTTGGTGCAGAAGTTGAGAAATTCCCGTGCCGAGAGGAATGACTCCATGAGTGATCTGCCTCTAACAAAAGCTGTCTGGTTGGGGGAGACCAGGTATTGCAGGTGTGGTTGTAATCTATTCGCCAGGATTTTGGTAATTATTTTAGAGATTGTGTTGATGACACTAATTGGCCTGTAATCGGAGATCCGTTCCGGGTTGAGCTTTTTCGGGACCAAAGTGATTGCGGCTCTGTTGAGAACTCGAAATAGTCCCGGTGTTTTGTTGAAATGAGCGATCATATCCATAATATCCGACCCGACCGTTGTCCAGAATGCCGTAAAAAATTCTATGGGGAATCCATCCGGGCCACTTGATTTCCCGACGGGCATATCCTTCATGGCCCGGAGCACCTCTCCTTCTGAGATCGGATCGTCAAGTGATTCCAGCTGACTGGCGAAGCTGGGCCCCACAAGGCCCGAAAGGTCGAAGTGTCGGCGGTTTGCCAGGTTCGGATTACAGCCCAGTAAATTCTCAAAGTGTGATCGTAAGTGCTGAGGCATGCTATGAGCAGGTATTGCGGAACCATCATCGTTTTGAAGCGAGAGGATAGAGTTTTGGTTTTTACGGCCATTTGCTACGGCATGGAAGTATTTGGTATTTTTATCCCCAAGTTTGAGCCATGTGCACCCAGAACGCTGCTTCCACCTAGCCTCCTGGTCTGCAGCCAGTCGAAAGATATGTTCTCTGAGTTTGATTCTCAGTCTGAATTCAATGGTGTTCAGCTCCCTGTGTTCCTCCACTGTGTCCAATTGCCGGAGGACCCACTTTGAGCGTGATAAGTAGGTGTCTTTTTTCCGGAATTTTTCCTGCGCCCAGTTGCGCAGCGCGCGCTGGACAGCATATGTTTTCTGTTGTAGTCTTCGAACCGGGTTATGTATTGTTACCGATTCCCAAGCTCCCGACACAGTGCCATGGATGTCTGTGTATTTAAGCCAGTAGGTTTCGAATCGAAAGGGCCGTCTCGCCGGGTTGACATGCGGAGCCAATGTTAATAATAGGGGTACATGGTCAGAGGCAGTTGCCGGAAGGTCCCGTAGGTCAAATGAGGCCCCGATTTCATTCCAATGTGGTGACAGAAGCGCCCTGTCAAGCTTTGAGAAGGTTGGGCTGGGCCTTCTGTTGGACCAAGTAAAGGATCTGCCCTGTAGTGGAACATCAGTAAGATTAGTGTCATCAATGAAATTATTAAAGTCCTGCATTGTTCCTAAGTTGGAATCTCTTGCCGTGGTATCCTCCAGGGATCGGATTAAATTAAAATCTCCCAAGATTAACCATGGCAAGTTATTCTTTGCGCGTATAGTCCGAAGTTCATGTAAGAATAGTCTTTTATTACCATCCTCCTGGGGGCCATAAACACCCGTGCACATAAAAGTAAACTGTCGTCTCTTTAACACTAAAGTTACAGAATAAGAAGAAATGAAGGATTCTTGAAGAGAGAATACCTCACTCCACGCGAGCAGGATTCCTCCTCTCGAACCTTCCGCATTTAAAACTTCAAAATTTTTAAATTTAGAAGGGCACACTTGCCTTACTCCAAAAATATTACAATTACTCAATTTAGTCTCTTGGAAACAAATTAGATCCGGTTTGTTGTCAGTTATCAATTCTTTAATGACCGCACACTTACTCGGATCCCCCAAACCCCTCACATTCCAGTTAATAAAACTCATAGGAAATGTAAATTCATTCATATTTGAAGAGGTAGTACACAAAAAGCACCTAGTCAGAGTTACAACATCCAAAAACTACTGCACTAAGGCATAAACTACCCTAATAAAAGATACTCGGTGGCCTAGAGAGCACCACCCGTGTGATCGTCTGCATCAGACAAATCATCCCCACTGTCAAACTCGAAGGCACCCAAAACAGACGGATTATCCTCATTTTCTTCGCCACCTTCCCCCTGCATTTGGTCACCCACCACAGCCGAAGTTCCCTCATTGGGATTGGCTGCAAGTTCGGCTTCAGTAGGGACCGAACTGTGTCCTTCCAGTGCCGCTGCCCTGTGGGTCCCGACGGCTGAGAGAGGGTCCTTGAAACCACAATAAGCGGATATGGTTTCTGTAGTTGCCTGATTGAGGGGGTTGTTTGTAAGTGAGTCTTCCGTTAGTGCCCGGAGTAGGTTTGCTTGACGGGTCGGATCGAGTTCCTTGAGCTGTGAGAAATCCTTCCCTTGCTTTTTGAGTGTCTTCTTGGGACTGTAGTGTTTAACCGGCTTTTCAGCTAGTCTAGCCGATCTCCTTAGCTTTGAGGCAGTTGTGACTAACTCCACATGTCCTGGAGGGGAAGGCTCAGCCCGGCCTTGATTCTCCTGCTGTGTTTGGTCCACTTCCTGATCAAACAGGTGTGCCTGATTCGGGTCTGCTAAGGCACTCTGCCATGCTTCCTCTTCGTCGACCCTTTGCTGTTCCTGCCTTACCAGTTCATCCCTACATGCCTCGGCTTCTGCAATCAGTTCACAACAGCTCGACGGGGTGTGATAAGGCTCATATTGTTGGTTGAAGTTATTGGAGTTTGATGCCGAGTGGATAGCAGGCCGAGCCTCTTCTCTGAGGTATCTTGCCTCCTCCTCCGTCAATTCTAAGTCTGCCATGATTTCATCGTAGTTGTCTTCTTCAATGTGCTCATATGGCAGATCTTCCATGTAATCACTCAAGTTGTCCGCCTCTCCTTCCAGAGGGTCCTCCTCGTGCGGCTCCTCCTCGTACGGCTCCTCGCACGGCTCCTCCTCGCACGGCTCCTCCTCGCACGGCACCTCCTCGCGCGGCTCCGCATTTGACTGCTGGTAATGCTGGCCGTGGTGCCCGGCCTCCTCTTCTTTCAGGGTTTGGGCCTGGTGTCGGCCCTCTGAGGAAACGGCGCATATCCCTGGCTCGATCAGAGGTTCATCTGGCGAGATTGGGATTGGATTTGTTGATGATCCTAGAGCTGCCGCTGCTGAAGGAGGATCTGGGGAGGGGATTGGGTTAGCGGGTTGGGTGGAGGGTAGCGGTTTGTTGGGTAGGGGTAAGGGATAACGGGTTTGGAGTTTTGTTGCTGGGGAGTTCGGGTCCGCGTGGGGTGAAGTGGGGTGAAGGCTTCTGCGTGGTTGGGCTGGTGGGAATAAAGAAGGTGTTGGGATGTTGGGCTCGGTTAAAAGAGATGGGGAATCGGTTTTGGCCTGGTTTGATTTTTGTGGTGGCCCTTGTATTGGAGCAGGCTTGGTCCGTTTAGGAAAGAGGCCTGGTGGATGCTGTTTGGGCTGAAGGCCTGGCTTGGAGTGTGCTGGGATGGGAATGAGTATTTTTGAAATTTGAACAGCTGTCTCTATTTTGCCCGTTGCTGTCCCTGTCCTTTCAGGGTCCTTGGAATTATGAGAAGTCAGAATATTCTCTGTACTGTGTACTGCATGAGTTTGGGGATGTTTTACTAGAGATGAGTGCTCTCCTGTTTTGAATTCACTGGATGCCTCCATTTTACCTTTTTTCTTGTCATGCAGCAGAAAAGTTTTTGTTGGTGGCGGTTTGCTTGCCATGGAAACCGGCTTTCCTGAGAGATACTCTTGGAATTTGGTACTGTGTTTGAGCACCTCCTCGATTTTGGCTCGTTTAGGACCCGAGGGTAGACCTTCCCATACAATTAAAAGCGTTTCAAAATCTATTTTGTGCATGTGGTGTTCATTGGAGTTTAGAGTTAGTGACGCGGCTTTATCCTTGTTCGATTGCCGGACTTTCTCGAAGAAATCCTTAGTGGGCGTCGGGTCAAATAGTGGTGCAAGAGGGAGGGGCTCTTCAATCCAGCTGCGGATGCCCACCGTAATGTCGCGTGAAATACCTCTTATCCACATTCGCACTGAATAAGGGATATCGCTCAAATCTGGAACCGCAATAACCGCCATCATTTTGTCGAGGGAGCTGACCCGCACCATTGGTGTATGGTCGAGGACGATGCCAAAGGAGCTTATGGCCGCAATTAGGTGTTCGATGCACCAAGTTTGCGGAGACATTCGTTGAAGTTCGAGCCACACTTTGTATTTCAAGCGCAACGGGTATCCATTTACAGCCGGAGTCCATGGGTATGTGATGTAGCTTTGGTCCTGAAGCTGCTTGCCAAAGGCTTGGAGGAACCGGTGTCGGTCGTGACCCACAGGTAGGAAGAGTATGTATTGAGGTCCCGACATGTGCGTGAGCGGGAATGGGACATCAGATTTGCATGTTGTCATTAGGACCGTTTGGATGGTGTCATTGCTATGGGAGGGTAGTAGCCTTGCGTCGATGACGATAGCTCGGTTGAGTTCGGATGAGTTTTGCTTCATGGTTTGGGTTTCCGGTATGTAAACTGTTGCGACAAGGGGCCGGTTAGTTGGTAAGAGAGACTCATCCGTGTTACCTCGCGGGGTGAGCGGGTCGAAAGCCTGCGCCATGAGAGTACGAGGGCATTGCTTCGCCTCGTGACCTTTCTTCCAGCAGACGGCGCACACCCTCTCTTTGCTGGGGCATTTGGTTTGGTCATGCCCCCTTTCCAAACAGTTATAGCATCTGTTTCGCCACTCTTTTTTTGTCTGGGTGGGCGGCAAGGGGAGAGGAGCAGGGGTGCTATTCGCATGGTTGAGGAACCGGGGGGAGTTAGAGGGGTGGGAGGGGATGTTGTGCCACGGGTTATGATCTAGGTAATGCGGCCAGGGCGGGGACTGGTACCTTTGTGAAGAGGCCGAGAATAGGAGTGGTGTTAATGAGTTCTGGTGGTGCGAGTGTGTGGTTTGAGCATAAGAGAGGGTGGGCGAGGTGTAGGTGGTTGGGGGTGCATTCAAGGCTAAAGGTGGGTCATGAAGTTTGACAAGTGGAGTAGGTGAGTGGAGTTGCTGGTGCTTCATTGTATTTGGTTTTGGCGTAGGGCTGCGATTCTCCTCTGTCATTAATGGCTGGTGGGTGGAACAGGGTTGAAAGTTAATGTTGTGGGAGGGTAGCTTTTGAGGGAGCTTATTTGTAGCGTTTTTTGGAGAGGAAACGCCATTAATGGCATTAATGGTTCCGTACAGGCGTGGAAACAGGGCTGCCATGTAGCCTTCGCGTTTTTGTACTTTGGCGGCATGCTGATGGGTTTGGAGGAGATGGGTGGGGGGCTTAGGGGCGGAATACTTACCTTGGGAGATGGACGCATTAATGGTGAAGAAGCTTTTGTTCTTTTTGCCGTAGTGCTTTCTTGGGAACCTTCCCTTTGGCCATGCTGTCTTCTTACCCCTGGGAGGGTGTGCTCCTTCATGCTGACGATGGTGGCGCGGCGCCACCTCGAACCAGCCACCTCCAAGTGGGATAGCTTTCCTTCTCATATTGTATTTCAGCTCTTCCAATCTTATTTTTCCAGATTCTTGCACCTATTATTGTCCTCTCTCACATACTTTTCCATATTCTCGTACGCAACACCAAGCTTTGCAACTAGAGCCGCACTAACTCGAGATGTGTAGTTCTCTAATGCTTTCAAACATTTTCAAAGGATTCAAGACAGAACCAGTTTTTAGTCTAGTGGTAAAAAATAATGTTCTCCGTGAGAGATTGTAAGTTTGAAACTCAGAAGAGACTATCATTTGTAAATATTAAATAGTTGGATAACTTGACCTCCAACATTTACTCAAAAAAAAAAAAAAATTCAAGATTTACAAACTTGAGTGCCAAAGTTGCTAGGTTTGAAAAGTGGTCTTAGTGGTTCTAGTGAAAGCGGTTAGTCTAGGAATTTTACCGGGAACCACATCCTAAATGATTAAAAATTTAGATTAATACTTGATAGGTTTACAGACTTATAATAACCAATTTACATACTTGTGAGTGAAGCAAGGTTTACAGACTAAAGTACCAAGGTCCTTAGCTTTAAAATGAGTACAGACTAAAGTTCCAAGGTTTACATACTCATAAAAAGTCTAGCACCTTCTAGAAGTGGTCCAAGTGAAGCATTTATTCTAAAATTTAAAACAATATTGTTATAATAAAATTGTTAACATTGACGACTTGACTAAGCAACCTCCTCTCGTCGTCATGTATATATATATATATACCCTTGAGACTTAAAACAGATCTGGCTTAGTTTTTCAAGAGTTGCTATATACACAAATAGACAGTAAAATGAGTACAGTAGCATCCATGAACATCCAAATGGTTGGCTCTGATGAAGTTCTTCTCGAAAACATGGTGATGAATTTGAAAGACAGACTTCCCGCTGATGAAAAACTTACTGTGGTTTCCATCATTGGACGCCAGAATACTGGTATATATGTCTCTTCCTGTCCCCTTTATCATAACAATATATATATATATATATATTTTGCATTTGTTTATTATCACAGCAATTTTCTTGGATACGATATATTACAATCCCTTATTTAGTCATCCTGATATATATGTTCGAGCTGGACATATATTCAAGGGATCGAATTAGAAAATTGAGAGGCGGAACTAGAAAATTAAAATTGGAGGTGTTGAATAAGTTATTGTTGTGTATTTTTATTTTATATTTAATGGATTAAAATAAATAAATACTAATAAAATTGATAATATATAAAAGATATAAAACTGTTAATTTTTAATTAATAGGGGTGCATGGATTAGTCACCATAAACCATTAATTAAGTTTTAGATCCGCCCCTTGCATATTAAAGGTTTTCTTAATTTTAAGTCGCTTCATCTGGCTTCAGAGAATGAGCTATAGCTCTGCACAAAGCACAAGACTACCGAATGAGATAAGGTATTCTGATCATTTAGAGTTCTATTAAAATTTACAACCCATCCATTCGTTTACAGGAAACAAGGTGTACGGATGTTTTGATGAATATCAGATGGGACTTAATGAATAGAATTCCCAAAAAATTTCGTTGGAGATAGATCTCTAGCAATTGAGTAGTACAGAGGCAAATATTTTTGGCCGGTGATTTGGAACAGAAGAGGGAGAGATCAACACTTTTATTCATTTGATTTGATTTGATTTTCTTATTTATTATAATTGGTATCTTTTTGCTCTTTTAAAAGAGAATATATATTTATATTTCTCTATATGAATTTTAATGAAACTAATCGTGTTTTTTATAATATAAGTTTATACAGTTTTGAAAAATATATAATAATATCTAAATTTTCCTTCTATAAGAATATTTTATAAAATAATAAGTGCAAAACGATTTAATTAATTTTAGAATAGATATAATTTATTTTGGAGTGTGAAGTCCGTGATAAAAACAGCGTGCTTTTAAGGAAAAGAAACCAGAACACAACATTCTTTCTTTTTAATTTATAAACATATTTTCTTCTCTTGTTTCGATAAAAAAATTCGTACAAGAATAGAGGTAAAACAGAATTCTAATCAGCAGCCCTTAATTCTGACCCTTGGTTAATAAAACTGCCATAAATTATTATAGGGAACTCCAAATGACTTGAAACCTTCAACATTAACTAGACTTAAAGACCATTAATTCCATAGGTCATACACCCATATTGACCAACGTTTGCCCTTTCAACTTCGCATTTAATATCGTCTCAAAATCTGATTGTGTTTGAGTTTATTCTTTAACAATCCGAGGAATAATCCTTATTCCTGTGTATTTTTTACAGTTTACTAGGTGTTAGATTTTGGTTGATCTAGGAATGTAATTGAGATTTCATGTTTCAATGAAAAGGGCATATCCTTACTGTGATTTCATCTAGGAATGTAATTGTGAGTTTCGACACTGAAGTTCAACATTATTAGTGTCGGTTCCATCAGGGAAGTCTGACACTAATGACACAAAAAATCCGACAATGGTTGCATATTCTGTACAAGTGGAAGATCACTGGCTTTTTCTTTAAAAAAAAGAAGAAGAAGAAAGAAATCTTTTGTATTTGAGTCGATAGAAAACTAATTAAGGTGGAGCTGATATATGGGCATGAATACTCCTTTTTGTTGAAACAGGGAAAAGTTACTTGCTTAACTGCCTCTTTGGGACGGACTTCAGTGTTTTGGATCCTCAAGAAAACCAGTACTTCTCTGATTCTATGCCTTTTCTTTTTCTTTTTCCTTTTTCATTTCAAGTAAGAGTAAAAAAATAAAATTACACAGCAGACACAATTTTCTGATGTAACAATTTGATTCAGCTTTTTTTGTTTTTTATTTTTAACCTTTTGAAATTAGTGGACAAACTACAAGGGGTATATGGATAGCACAGTGCCCAACCAATCCTTCCATCGTTGTAATTGATATAGAAGGTTCCGATTCAAGCACCAATGCTCAGGTGCTCCTGTTAATTTACTTTTCCAAACTTCAGTCTGTAACTAATATTGTTGGTTTTCAGGCTTTTCATTCTGTGTCCCCAATATATACCTGTACACAAACAAATCCACAGTAGAAGTAGAGAGCTACATTCTTTTACATGTGCATACAAGATTTACAATTCAACAAAAATGTCACGTAAATACCCTATTACTATTGAAGATATTGAGAATATCAAATCAGATCCAATATGTGACAACCCTTAGCAAGTTTGGAGTGTACAAAAGAAAGGGTTGTCACATATTGGATCTGATTTGATATTCTCAATATCTTCAATAATTACCTAACAACTAAATATAAGTATGATGTTACACAAATTAAGTCAGATATATGAAATGTTAGAACGATTTAAATTTTAAGAAAGGAAAAAAACTTTCAAAAAGAAACAATTGAAACAACAATAGGATAATAGCAAGATGCTAGTTAAGGTTTCACAATTGGATAACAGGTCAAATTATAAGTCACTCTTGACTTAAATTTTTTTGAGTAACGGCTAATAGACCTTCCTTTTATAGAATGGACCATCATTCGCGAACCGAGCTGCTTTATTTGCTTTGACTATATCAGATGTTTTATTGCTGAACATGTAAGCTGGAATTTTTTCTTTTAGAGTCGCAATCCGCTGCCATTGAATTTAATAGCAGTGGGTCCCATTAGTTTATTGACATGCAAACTTCACTCATCAACCTTTAAAGATTTTATGGCAGTTGATTTGGACTCCCTCCTTTTATATAGTGTGATGCATAGCCTCGCAGGTCACTAGTATAGCATTGTCTTCCAACCAATTTCTGCATATATATTAATTCAATATTAGCGTTATACAGGGAAGCTAGGGGGCTTGGCCAATATGAGGGTGGTAGTTTGCCTCTACTTCAGACAATATTCATGGTAATCCCTCTGATGATATAAAAATTACATTTTCTTATCATCACTGGCACAAAGTAGAAAAATGAGGTCTTTTAGTATCTACTATGATATTACAGTTATGAGAAAAACAAAATGTTCAAATTTTCATAAATTTTCTTTGCAATATATATCTGTGGGATTCAGAGCCTATCTGACATGGAAGAAATCAATCCATTTGTCTATAGCTTCTACTGAAACTGATGAGTTTTGTAATTATTTGCATCATTTATTTTTCGCTTCTGTGGTTTTGTAATTTTGTACATTATATTTCAGGAGAGAATATCACTTTCACGGCGCAAAACTAGGGTAGAGGTGACCCTTCGCGACTGCAGAAATCTAGTAACTTTTTTTTTTTTTAAATTCATTTCTGCTAGGAAAAGTACAGTGAAAGTATGTATAAACAATTTTTTTTCCATGTCACAGACAAATGAGATAGATAAAGAGAGAGCAGAGGAGATCATAAATGAGGTATGATCAACAGTTTCACACAAGCCTATTTTTTTCCATCAGCTTTTACATAGGATTTCATATATTGAGAATTACTTCCTGTAATAATAGTGTTGGAATTCCGGTCCAGCTACAAACGGAAGGCTCGAAGACAATATTGAGGTGCGATATTACAATTGATAAAATTTTCCGTGCATCTCTAAATCAAAGTTGAGCTGTATTTATAAGGAAACATGAGCATCCAACCCACCTGTGTACCTCATAACCATCTACCCTTTTGTTTATTAACTAGACTTATCCATATGTTAAATAAAAATACATTTTGTTAAGCTCTAAAAATTTAACCGTTTTATATAAAATCTACATGTGTATTAAACAATTATACTTAATTACTAAAGAAATAATATATTTTTTACTTAAGATTGATAATGGTAGTTGACAAATAAGAAAGTTGTTAATAGTAAAGAGATTTACTTTGAGATGGACTCTATTTATAATGGAGTGAAATAAGTAGTTTACAAATGATTGATTAATTTTATTTATCATCCAGTCAGCAGAATGGCATTTAATTGAACATACGTGTTTTGTTGCTCGCTCATGATCTACTTAACCTCCAGCGCAATCAATCTTTTTAACAAACTGATTTCGATTGATTTATTGCAGGTATCAGTTGTAAGGTTTCCAAATGCAACGGACAGCGGACAATCTGTTCAGAATGAGTTTCAAAGCAAGGTACAGTACAACATGCAGTTGGAAATTAATTACTTGATTTTGGAATCATGAGAGGATTATGTAAATTTTTTATTTTAAAGGAGAGTATAAGGATGTGATTTATATTTTCTTTCACTATCAACTACGACCAAAGCCCTTAGGTCCTATTTAAACCCATCATAAGATAATTTTAGAATATGAATGCATCTCCTACACAAGCTAGCATATTCTAGAATAAGTATAACCTAGTATATTCAATATATATCTAGAATATTCATACACCTATACATACTACTATACTCTAGAACATTCTAGCTGCTCAATCTTCCTACACAAGTTCTTTACTTTAAGCAAATACTCACTTCACTTTAGGTTTAAGTGTTCACAAACTTTTAGGGGTGCCAACACGGTACAGGTCATATAAATGCATTGAGTGATCCTGCCGTAAAGCTTGATCAAGAAAATTCATAATGTGAATCTATGTTACCAATCAATTGTCTTTTCTTTTTTTATTTAGGTGGCTCAATTGCGGGAGAAGCTTACTACGCTCACACCTTCACAATCTAGAGACACATTTGTTAATAATGTGCTGACTATTTGGCCTGTAATCATAAGCAACCAAAATCTCAACATTCCTTCTTTTAATGTAATGAGCTACAACTTAATTGCCGTTTGATTTCTCTTCTAAACTAAGCTTTCATCCTTGGTTTGCCCTTTTTTCTGTCGCAATTTAATTGGAAGTTCAATTTGTGCAAATTTTAGGAAACGCTGTCCACACACAGGTGCAATACAATAATGCAGCAGGAACTGAGTTCACTTGATTCAAACGAGGTAAATTTATTTTCACTGACGAGGCTTGTCAACAAATATAACTAAACCGAAGTTCCAGATGTGAATTTCTGATCTCTATTGTACTGTAGGGGTTTTCTCAATTGAGGGATATGGAAGATACCTCTTCAGTGTCGTTTCAGAGAAGACTGGCTGAGTTTCTTACTTTTACATTGGAACGGTAAGACTTAAACAGAGTATAGATCTACTTTAACTTAATTTGGGAAACCTATAACTTATATATAAATGTTGTATTAATTTGTTTTTTATTTGGATTGGGAAAAACAAAATTGGAGCAAAAAATAATTGTACTAATGGAACATTACAAGAGTTACAATAATACAAATGCCATGAATAATAGTAATAACAATAATATTGTTGTGAGAAATTCATGGAATAATATATTCAGGAAGAAAATATTTGACTGTAAAAGATAAGACTTTACGGTTTACAAAAAAGAGCTTAGTCAATATGGATCATAGCAACACCGGGTACACCGCCACCAACCAAGTTATTTAGTTTTCTAATAAACTGCCAGTTTCTTATCTTATCTTCAAAATGCCAGTTTCTAACAACAATAAAATAAAATGTTAGTGCAACAGCTCCAGAAGAACTAGAAATGTGAGGATCGAACATTTACTTTATATCTAGAAAGAATATTCAATAGTGGATACTAGCAAAAATGCTTAAATCTATGATATGCTGATCAGAAGTCTGGTAAGTTCGAAATTTAATGAACCTGCTCCTATGTTCCTAGGTTTGATGAAAGTGCAGATGGATCTATTCCAGAGGTTCAGGATGACTTCAAAGCCAGATTAAAGCAACATATAATTAATGTGAGAACTACAAACACATTATTTTTGTTTTAATATCATGCGCTTTCTTGGGTTTTTATGCTTGTTTGTTCAATTATTCTGACTTTCTGTGCTCCAAGTCAAATTTAGTTAAGGCCTAAAAATACTCTCAAGGTATTATTAGCACTTGTCAAACATTTAAATTGTTGTGAATTCTGGTAGGGTTTATGTTTATATAAATCTTCAATTAACATTCAGAAACTGGAAGAAAAATTTTCAAGTATCTTGTGGACCGAAACAATCAAGAAAGTTGAACAAAAGAAGAAAATAATTTCCAGCGACTTGAGGGCAATGAAGAAAGGCATTGTTTCAAGTATTTTTATGCTCACATTAAACTTAGACGCATTCGAAAGAAATATTGATGTTGACAGTATTGTTAATCATCATGTGGAAGAGTTTGATCAACTATTCGAAGGTAATTTTGTAGTACTGCATGAAATACATTTTGAGTAACACTTTTGGTTGCATAGGATTCTCAATGAAATATTAGACATTTCTGTGAAAATGGTTATCTAATTGCTTTAAAATTCCCTGATAGAAAATTTGACACTGGAAATAATGGTTCGCAACAATAGATTGATCTGTAGTAATTTATATGCAGAGAAGAAATTTAATATTGGATTGTTGTACGTGGTCCTTAAATAAGTATTGTAACCGAGTTGCAACCATCTGTTACTGTTAGTAACCTCAATTCAAGTGGAACTTTAGTTTGCTCATACAAGGCTATCTTTGTACCACTCAACTGAGATAGAAATCTGCGGATAACATGTTCCTGTTATTCCAATTCCAACCATTCAAAGTTTTCCATGCGCGAATCTCAATGAAGAAACTTTTTCATGCAAAAATCTCAACAGAGTTGAATGGTTAGGATCAGAATAACACAAGAACCTGTTATTCCATTGGAATAACAGCAGATTTATTTCCAATGGAATGCCGTCGTGGCCCCCCAGCAGCTGTTTACTTGGGCATATATATATGATATGCATTTATCTTTCTCTTTGACTAAATTTATTGGCTACTTCTACAAATGATCAAACCATGAAATTCATTTTGTTTCAGGTTGCCGTGAAGAATACAGGAAATTTGTTCCATTCTGCAGAGCAAAAGTTGACACTCTAAAGTACTATGCAGAACGAGAAATAATGGAAATTGAGGTATACAATCTATTTCATAGAACTCGATTGCTAACATGCTGTCCAAATTTATTTTTAATTTATCAATAAAATATAAGATTAGGGGCTTGACCCCTACCTTATTTAAAAAAAAAAAAAGTGCTGTCCAAATAAATTGTAGCTGCATCTTGAGTAAAATAAATTTCTTTACATAACCACCTATGAATTAAGCTGCATCTTGAGTAAAATATGCAGCTTGACCCCTTCATAACTTACTATTTTGACCATACTTCCTACGAATTAAGTTTATAGTTTAACACTATTAACTTAATTAATTTCTTTTCATAGCACATATTTAAGCATTTTCATATCTTTGACTGACAATATTTCAACTATGCCACCATACTGGAGGTTCATTGGACAATATTGGATTCTTAAGTGGTTTGAAAATATTCATCAAAAGAATTGAAAGGTTTCAGTTCAAAAGCAATATTAGTCCTAAACGCCAAATTTCAACTATGCCATCATGCAATATTATTTTGTTTTATTTGTATATTTATATTGTTGATCTTGTAAATATACTCTCATTCTCTATTTAATCCCTGCCCCCCCAACCCGCTCCTTCATAACAGAAAAACCATAAATATGGGCAATATATTGGCAAGGGTCTAGTATTGGCCATTGGAGCAATCGGGATGTCAAGGCGAGCATAATTATTATGTTGTCACTTCGTTAATTGTTTTTTTTGTTGCTTGAATATATAGAATGAACATGGCTCTGATACCACTTCGCTAGAAATAAGATAAATTTTGGTGGAATTTAGAGAGACAAGTTTACCACAAAGTTCTGCAATTTCTCATTCAAGCAATGATTTTTCTCTATATCAAATACAAAATAACTCTCTCATGTATATATAGATCTAAGATAATTTTTAAACATTCCAACAAAATAATTCTCTCATGTATATATAGAACTAAGATAACTTTTAAACATTCCAACAAAATATTAACTGACCATTACACTCCCTTTTTTTTTCTGAGCAACACATAGATTACCAAATTTCAATTTTTATTTCCAAGAAAAAACTTCAGGATTACCTTCATAAATTACTCTTTTGACCAGACTTCCTTCCTACAAATTAAGTTTTTAATTTAATACTCATAACTTAATTAACATCTTTTCACTGCGTACTGCTTTCTGATTTCTACAAGTGTTTTCAAATAAGAACTCAAAAAATATAATTTATGCATATGTTTTCAGATTATATTCACATATTTAATCATTTTTATATCTTTAACTGACGTACCTCAATTCTTTGAGGTTCACTGGACAATGGATTCTTGAGTGGTTGAAAAATATTCATCAAAAGAATTCCTTTGGCTATATAAATAATTTCTTTGTCAGTTCAAAACCAATAGTCATACACACCAAATTTCGACTGAAGTGGTTGCCAATTATATTACCTTATGTAGCTTTCTTTGAAGTGAATTTCACAACTTCAACTATAAATGCCACCATGCAATATTATGTTTTATTTGTAGGTTTATACTGTTGATCTTGTTTTAACATACTCACATCTTCTATTTAATCCCCTTCCCCCTCATACACCCATAACAGAAAATCTACAAAATTGAAGTTTCCATTGGAAAAGGTGTGTTAATTTCCATTGGAGTAGGCTCATTAGGATATCTGTGCAGCTGGGGAGCGAACATTGTACTTGCATCATTTCGCCCCGCACTTGCTGCTTGGAGTCAAGCAGCCTTGTCAAAGATTCCTACTCTTTTGGAATACATATTACAGAATATAATCACCCCGGCTGCAAAGATTTGTGTGCAACATATGATGGAACATCGGAAGATTATTGTTGCGCATCTGGGGAAACAGATGTTTAATCTTTCCATGGCGATGGTTGCCTTCTTGTTTAAAATTATATCGGACCAACCGCATTGTTATGGGTTCAAGGATTGATTGTTGCCCCTTCGATTGTTTGGATAAATTTATCTGCAAGTTTCCCATGTTCACTAATTTATTGTCGATTTTGTGAAAGAACTGAGACAATGACGTGTTCAGAACTGTTCTAAAAATTATATCAAATTGCAATGAAATCTGCAATTCTGCAAAGAACCTGGAAACTTTTAGTTGGAAAAGTTCATCTTTATTAATTTGAGTGCCATATGATATCAAATTTATGAAGATTTCTCTTTACAAAGTTTGCTTAATGTATTTGTTATGCTATGAATCAAATTGATTCGGATCCATTAGTATTTGTTTTGTTTATTTTGTTGTTATATGTTAAGACTCTTTGTATAGAGAGATTAAGTAAATTTAGTTTGCACCAAAATTGTCTCTAATTTGTTTTTCTTCGTTCTCCCCTATGTTACTCGGATACTCCAATATAGGCTCCGTACCCGTATCGAACACGTATCGGATACCGATACGCACCCGATACAGCACCGATATGTATCTGATGTGCCAGCTGGCATATCCGTTACGTGGCGTATCCTAACTCGGCCGATACGTCGCCCGTGAACCGCGCATGGACCAGCGAAATTGAAATTTTTTTTTGCCCAACGCCGTGACTCGAACTTGGGAAGTCCCACATAAGTGCTAAAACCTTTATCCACTGCACCAAAGTTCGTTTGTGTTATATTGTAGTAACTATAGTATTTAATATATTCTTATGTTAAGCCTTTAATTTTTATACAAATTTGATTTAAGTTATGATTATTTAAATACAATATATAAAATAATAAAAAATAATTTATTTAATTGGTTTATCGTATCCAGGATTTTTGAAAATTGCCGTATCACCATATCCGTATCGTATCCGATACGATACCCGTACCCGTATCCATGCAACATAGGTTCTCCCTGTAGAAACCCCTAAACGTAAAAACTCTAACAAACTCACCAAAAATCATCCAAATCATCAAAATACCACAAAACCCTCGAATGAAAGTTTCCAGTTCAGAAAGAAATTACAATTACAAGAATACTCTGACCCAATTGTACAAAATGAATAAGAAGAAAAAGACTTGCCAGAATTCTCAGGGTAGTATTAATTGTCTCTACTATAAATGTTTTAGTGCCTACAAAACGCTGGACTCTAGAATAACTAAATATACTGCAGATTAATAGAAAAGAGTTTGTAGGAATTACAAGGTTACATCCTAGTTACATCTTCCCCCCTCTCTCTCTTTCCCTCTCTGCTAGGGTGTAAGTTGGGTTCAGTTCTTAAGGCACTTTTAATCTCTACAGATTTTTTGTTCTATTTTTTTTTCTAACTTATTACAAACCCCTATTCTATTGTACCATAGCAAGCAGTAGTCGATTCCAATATAAAATGATTAGATAAAAGCAGAAAAATATATAAATAATGAACAGGCACAGTTACTCAGCTGCTGATGAATATAAGCTATTATATTGGGCCAGATATTTAGGGTTTTTTGGGCCGACTATTATTATTTTGTAAAATTTATTTAATTGTATTAAGGCCCAAATATGTACAATTTTAATACAATTTCATTAGGTAACTTATTTCCAAAAATAAATAAGAAAAGAAAATTTCACTAGACAAATAATTAAAGCGCTTTTAACTTAAAAGTAAAAAAGTTTTAACTCACTTTAC
Organism: Carex kokanica; assembly: GCA_025461125.1. Classification (NCBI taxonomy): domain Eukaryota; kingdom Viridiplantae; phylum Streptophyta; class Magnoliopsida; order Poales; family Cyperaceae; genus Carex; species Carex kokanica. Next base: position 430,639 of record JAJGRX010001036.1, on the reverse strand, counting down.
AAAAATGAAGTAAAAGTATTTGATTAAAATGTTTCTATTTGATCCTTTTTAAAAACCTTTAATTGGTCCATTGAAAAAGATCTAGTCTATACAATTATATAATGTTAGCAAATTATATGTTATGACTTGAACATAATATTCATATGACCGGTTGGTTCTTTTCCTTGGTCCCACAATGGAATAAAATGAGGAGTTACTCTTATCCCAATGTATAAAGATCGACTACAAAAATCTGTCACTATCCGTGAGAGTAAAAGTACTTTTATCGTCAATATTGTCGCGGATATTCCCGTCGGTAATTGCGATACCTTCGGAAATAACAATTTATGTCACCTTCCCTAGCGGATAGTGACATACCAATAGTCACTTTTACCCTCAGCAATAGTTACTTTGTACTTGAAGTCTCTCAAGCTACTCCACAATTTCTCTTGCAAATATCAATATGCTTATCAAAAATATTTTTATAAAATAGTAATGTTTGTGTTATAAAATAAAGATAAACAAACAATAAACAAGATAAAGAGAACACACAAAAGATGGCAAACATGATACTGAACAACACTAGAGATCCAACAAAGTGAGAAAGAGATTCATGGATGAAGGAGGTGATATATATAGAAAAACACTACAGATCCAACGGAGTAATTTGGATTGGAATAGGATTATGATGCTGGGATCTTGGGTAGAAACAGGTGATATTTTAGTAGGTAAATTAACGCCAACAGAAGACAACTCAGGATTTCAATATTCTAAATAAGCATGAAATCGTCGATCGAGTTTATGGATTTACCTAGATTTTTTTGTGGCTTAATAGAAAAAACGAACTTATACTTATATCTTCGAAACCCGTTGTAAATAAAGAGGTGTTGAAGGAGAAATCGTCCATAGATAATTGAACTATCATATGCCTTAAAATTAACATGAGATGTTCGAAAATGGTTAAAGTAATTGAACAGGAGAATCACTATGACTATAGCCCTTGTGAGTGAGAAGGAGATTTGTGGATAGAGGAGAATAACACAAGAGAGACAACAGAGTGATAAGGAGATTGGCGGATAGAAGAGGTGATCCAGAACAACACTAGAGATTCAACGAAATGAGAAAAAGATTTGTGGATGAAGATGGTTATACAAAACAACAATAGAGATCCAATATAGTAAGCAGAAAATTTGTGGATAGCGGTAGTGATCCAGAACAACACTAGAGAGCTAATAAGAGGTGATTCAGAACAACACTAGATTCATAGTTTGTTTCATTAGCCGTTGCTTCATGCATTAGATTCATCTAATAGCGTGGAGAACCCCTTGGTAGCCACTACTAAGTCCCTCAAAAAAAAGAAATTCTTTACAAAATGAACACTCCTGACCAATAACGGATGCCAACAAATCAAACTTCAATTGCCCTCAGTCTGAGTTTGATTAGTAATTTTATGAAATCGTGCTAGTTCAAATCAAATTGAATTTTCAAATTTATAAGCTAGCTTGAGTTTTATTTTTGAAGGACTCAAGCTAATTTGTTCAAATCAAGCTTGCTTAATTTAATTAAAGAACGAACATTCAACACTTGAATCAGCCTAAGTTTCGAAACTAGGCTTTGGTAGTTAAGTTTAGGGGTGAGTAAATCGCTCATAACTCGTAACTCGCTCATAACTCGCTCGCTAAATGCTCATTAACAATTCGCTCATTAACAACTCGTTATAACTCACTCATTAACAACTCGCTTATTTACTTAATGAACCGAGCATGAGTATACCCCAACTCGCTCATAACTCGCTCATTAGCTCATTAAGAACTGAGTTACATAAATTCTGCCACATCTAATCCCTTGATTCTTTTTTTTGGAATGGCCCAAGAAGCAAGTTTGAAGCATACATGCCATAGGATTGCTGAGATAAAGAAAGCAAACCCCAAAACCATCCGTAATATCCATTAACATATTAACTACAGGCCCAGATCCAGCTATTATAGCTTGAAGCCTTGAACGGGAGTGAATAATAATGAATATTATTTGGTTTTGAACTTTTAGCTGAAAATTTTGGAAAGTTTTCGGCGCGGTTGCAAAATCTCATAACTCGGCAACTCGCTCATAACTCGCTCATTAACAGCATGCTCATTAACAACTCGCTCATTAAGCTAATGAGCCGAGCATGAGCATACCCTAACTCACTCATGCTTGCTCATTAATCATCCCTAGTTAAGTTTACCAACGGTTGAGATTGAAGTAGAAAAATATTAAAGGACTGAATTTAAAATTTTGTTTCAAGTGTAAAATATAGGGGGAATTTCACGTATACCCCTCAAAAACTTCAAAATTACGTATTTCCCTCTCTAAAGTTTGAAATTACGTATTTCCCCCTCTAAACTTCAAAAACTCACAAATTTACCCATTTTAATGTCTTTTATATTAAAACTCATTCTAAAATTGTAAAATACCCATTTTACCCTTTATTAAAAGCATATAAAAGCCCATCAAACTCAAATTTGAATATGAAGGGTTCCTCTACCGTCCGATCCGCGCGCATCGCATTAAGATATGTGCGCGTTGCTTCAATATTCGTGCTGATATAGCATGCATGGATCTTAAAGTAATTATAATACATGCGCATCGCATTAAGATCTGTGCATGTCACTTCAATATGTGTGTGTGTGTTTGCATCAAGATTTGTGCCGATCTTGTGCGCACAGATCTAAAAGCAGTTCGGACGGTAGATGAACTGTTCATATTCAAATTTGAGTCTGATGGGCTTTATATGTTTTTAATAAAGGTAAAATGGGTATTTTATAAATTTAGAATGAGTTTTAATATAAAAGACAATAAAATGGGTAAATTTGTGAGTATTTGAAGTTTAGAGGGGGAAATATGTAATTTCAAACTTTAGAGGGGGGAATATGTAATTTTGAAGTTTTTGAGGGTATATGTGAAATTCCCCCGAAAATATATATATTGTACCGACCAAGTTTATATTTTGGACCTAAAAATAGGCACTATACTCCAGGCAGTATATGGAAATTTTCGTTCAAATAATAAATTAACAAAAATTTACAATGTATAGCAAGATTTCATTAGAAATTCTCTCAAAATAAATCATACATACAACTTCACAAGCCTTTTTATTATTCGTCATTGCATATATAACAGAATCATAAAATCTAGTTCATATATAAAATTTGGAAGGATTCAGGATGGAACTCCATACGCTTAATTAATTCCTTGAGATATTTCCATCATTGATGAAAAATTTGCATCGTCTTCAGCAATCTATTGGTAAAGGACCTGCTGTGTATGGCTAAGAAGCTGGAGCGAGGGCACCACCGGCCCTCCCTCGAATTTTATCTGAAAATTTAAACGGATTTAAGCATCATTTTTCTGTTAAATATGTGGTTCTAATTGCTTACAAAAAAATAGGTGATCCTTTATTATAATTATTGTTAGTGTTTCTTTTAGATTTAATTGTATTTTACTAAATGTAGAAATTTCAAGAATATCCTCAACTTCCCTTATTTCCTGACAGGAAATCCGAAATGTTGTGGTATTGAATATTTTAAAATGAAAATTATCATCATGACAAACAAAATATACTAGGACCAACAATAAAATATTATTGAAATAGGTATTTATAGTGCATTATATGTAATATTCTTGTCAATTTTGTTAAACATTTCAAAAACAAAAAAGTTTTCATAATTGTAGATTAGTAATGTAAATCAATTTTTGTCACCCTCCTGCATCTATATTAAAGAAATAATGAACCTAACCCAACTAATTAAAAAAGATACAATACAGCAAACATCAGAACTGAAACTAAGATTTTACGAAAACAATCCTAAAAAGTCTCCGCTTGTAACGCAGTCGTTAATCAACCCCTCTTAAATACTTTTCTCAATTCCAATCGGCAAATATCTATGAAAATAGAGGGGAATAACTTATCTTTGAATTGCATGAAATTTTATACTCACCTTATAATGTGATGAAAAATATTTCAATTTTTCACATTAGCAATTACATGAAAAATTATCAAATTAATATACCTTAAAGATTAAAGACTTGTAAAAATAAAAGATATATAGATCAAGTATAAACAACTATCTCTTGGCACTTTCTCTACAATATATAGTAGAAGCATCTACTCCAGCGACGAATTTGCGAAACTATTATTTAACAATCTTAGTTGACAATTGGCAGGCAGTATATGGAAATTTGTAACAATAATTTTGCACCAATAGTCGATCGATGCCTTAATTATTAGAGGAACTAGAAAAGGATCGAACATCACAAATTAGTAGTCGATTAAGTTTGCCTTTTCTAGTTCCGCTCCTGAATTTATATATTTATTTTTATGTCTAAGATACTTGTCAAAGATACGTACATGATATTAATTTTGAAACTAATTAACCTCCTTAATTGCCTTCTTAATTGCTTCCTTTTTGTTTATATTTCATGTCAAAGATACGTACATGATACTAAAAATTGAGCTTCATTCTAATAATGATAATATTATATTGCGAAAAATAAATAAATAAAAACTACTGCTTAACTCTTACTATATATCAACTAAATATAGTCCACCCAATGAGGTTTCACATCTAGTTAATAATTTAATAATGCTATTCAATAATAGTGAAGTTTGGTTATTTATTTTTTTCCTCTAAAATTGGAGTTCGCAATATAATCAGTTTTTCCGTTTTACAAATAAATTAAATTACCTATTTTGATCTGTCAGCTTAGATTAATTAATTGTCAGCTTTTGTATTCAACCAAAAAAGTAATATAATTAATATAAGCTGCAGAAAATACCCTGAAGTAACCATAATAACGTGCAGAGGGAGATAAAAAGGGACGCTAGAGAAGGCTAGGGTTCGATAACTCGCTTATTTTGTTGATTCTCTCTATCTGGAAGGAAACATAACCGAAGGTCTTGTAGTAGCTAATGTCGATAGCGAATTGGTCGAAACTCTCCAATGATATACTCGGGCACCTAAGGTCTTTTAGTAGCTAATCTTCGCTTCGGTACTGTATGTCAGACTTGGTGCACGGTGGCAAGAGAAAAGCATCATTGTCCAGCTCAGCAGCTACCATGGTTGGTGTTGGAGGATAACATTGATTAAAACCCGATGTTATTAGAACCGAGCCAAAAATTGTCCCGATAATAATCATCTCGCCTAAATGATATGACAAATTATTTTCCACCAAAATCTATATGAGATAAGCTTTGCTACTGAAATTGGATAGCTATATTTTGACATAATTGATATTAATCAAAGTGAGTTAGTATGTATTTTAGATTATACACTCGCGACTCATCAATATTGAAAATAAATAAATAGAGGGAAATGAAATGCACCATCATTCATGAACTTATCCGAACAATTATTTTTAGCATGACTAGAATGTGATTATTAATATAGGTAGTGAGAAGAGCTGTCAATAAGTCTGAATGGAAGTGATTATTCATAGAGATAGTTGGGGTAGGTTATCATTTATGCATGTTAAACAACTTATGCGAATAGTCATGTGGAGGTCATGGGTTCGAAATCCAGATGGAGGAAAATTCTATGCCGTAATAACATGTGTATAATGTAGTTGAGTGGTTTGGCCTCCAACTTTTATTAAAAAACAATATTATGCAAATAGACTTGTTAGCACGCATTCTCTCTCTTCTGCACACTATCTATATTGGTACTTATGGCAATGTTATTATGTTTGTTTGGAATTAAGCTTGATAAATGCCTTGCAGTTACACGAAAAACTGTGTATTTATGGCAAACATTCACAGTCCCGGGATTCGGGGACAATACATAATTGCTAGTTCACAAGTCCAAAGACAATGCCGACGGTGTAAGAAATCACATGTTAGAAATTAGGGAGGAAGAACTCTTGTAAATATGAAATTTGAAGACAATATAATACCGCTAAAAAAAAAAAATTCTCAAATGAACAACGTTAGTTTATATATCAATGACTGACCTCTAGAAAAACTTTGTAGTAAGGTATTAGATAAATGACAATTTTTTTTTAAGATGGATCAAAGTCTTTCAACTAATTTCAGTGTGAATATTAAATTTTAAATATGTGATCTTTCGTATAACGATAATGTCTAATGAAATATATCTTAAAAATATGTGATCTTTCAACTAGTTTATATCTCATGTGATAATTGAAATAAAAAATTGTGCACAATTCATTCAAAAGCGCTGAGCCCAATTAGTAATTAAATTAAAATTTGTATGGGTCAAATAAATTATCCAAAAACAAATGTTTAATTCGTCTATTCGTTTAAAAGCAAAAGAAGATACACATATAATATGAATATTATTTTTGAACTTTCTTACTCCAATTTTTCAAAAACGTAAAAAGAACATAATAATAAATTAAATTGAAGTTTCAAGCACTAGAAACAACAGTGGACCATATATACACTCAACATAGTGAACGTATGCCCATGTAGCAAATTAGAATGTGGTAGCAGCAAAGCGAATTTGGATAAAGGCTAATAAAAATTTCAAAAGAAAAATAATAATGATAAACAATACTATACAAAGATGCTTTCAAACTTGTCCATCTAATGGTGTTGAGGATTTGTGGCAAGCCAGGTTGGGGCAACATAAAAGGGGAATAAATTATGAAATGGATAATATCTCGCCGAGCATTTGGTAACTATGTTATAGGTTTCTAGATCATTTCGTCCAATTCGGTAAAGGTCTGAAAAAGCTTGTGTGAAGTAAATAGCATTTGGGGTGCAACCAGGAAATTGGATTGGATCAATAACAATAGGCGAATTGTTACCAATAAAGAATGCTTGGCTATTAATATCATTACACTCAGAATAAGTTCCCTCCTCAAAATCAAGCTTGTGGACAACAACATTTGTAGTGGCCTTTGGAAGCTCCTTCTCCTCTCTATACCATTGTAAGAGCAACAGTTCTCCTTTGAGGTCTACAATAAAATACTTGTATGTTTCTCCAAACATTGGAACTTGATGCTTAAGCGGTATGAGTTTTGAATACGGACCAACATCAACAACAAAAATTTTATCAGAACAAACATATCCAACAGCATAAAATTTTCCTTTAAAATATATAATGTCATTAACTGCAACATATTGGAATATAGGTATTGTCCATGTTAGATCACCTCGTCTCCAAAAGGCTACAATTTGATAATAACCACCGATTACCATCACCGTGAAATCTGAACTCTCACTGGGATCATGATCCAAGATAACCTTGTACACCAAGTCATGATGATCACATTTAAAGACATCTTCATCATTAAATTCAAGAGGAGGTAGGTCGTAGCATTCCCGGGTGAATGGATTAAGCATTCGGATGTTCAAAGTGATATCTACAGTGAAGAGCCAGCCAAATGAAGAACCACACACAAATTTCCTGTGCAGCTCGGGTATGTCTATGTAGTAATGTTTGTTCTCATAAAGGTTGTAGAAAATACGCTTTTCAGTGGCAATATCTTCACCCAGCACCAACCATTGAAGTTGCTGAGCTGGACGATAATGTTTCTCTCTTGCCACCATGAACCAATTCCGACATACAGCGCCGAATCGATAATAATCAGGTAAGGGTAAGAAGCCAATTAGATACCCAAGCACATCATTGGGGAGCTCCGACCAGTTTGATGTCTATATTAGATGCAACACCTGTAGTTCTCTTTCTCTGCAATATAATTAATAAAATCATTGTCACATGCAATCTCTATAATTAAATTGTGATCACCTATTTGATTAAACCTTCCCTTTAGATTTAAATTTGCCATACCTTTTGTTGTTACTGTAACAGCGTGTGGGCGGTTGATAGGAGTTGTTAGCAGGTTTGTTGCTGTGTTGGCGTACTACCGTCATCCAGCCTTCTCCGGTTGGAACTGCCCTTTGTCTCCCCATTTTCCCTCCAGCTCTTGTATCAATTATACTGCTTTGAGAAGAGTTTCCCAATAAACAATATCATAAATAAAGTTCTTCATAAAAATTAAATGCCATTTTATTCATACAATATGATTGTACACAAACCAACACATCACATATAATTAAAACTCTCAATAATAATCATTATTAATGTAATAATAAACTAGTAGAATATTCCAAACAAAACAAAATATAAATAAATTGAATGATGCATCAACATAATAGTCTTAAACTCAACACATAATAGTTGTTACCCAAAATCAAAATAAGATATGTCCAGAAAGGCTAGAAAGCAATACCATAGAATGTAACCTAAAAATTTGCGCGAACTACAGAAAAATTGCCTTGAAAGAATAACCATGAGAAAGGTTAGACCTACCAACCTTTTGTTAGGGAACAGCAGAGTAGCAGAGTGCCAATAGAAATACTTACCAATAATTGGTAAAAATTTATAAGGATTGAAAAAAGCCAAGCATCAATGGCAGCTGTCATATCACCATTTCCCCTTCCTTTTTATATCCACTAATTAATTATAACGATATAAAAATTTTCTAATCTGATTAAAATCTGAAAATCACTATCGAGATATTCTATATTAAGAACTGTCCGGACTCTAAAAATATAAACTCTCTAGGATTTATATGGCTTGTATATAAAATTTAAACATTTAATATGCTAGAAATAAGTTTTCTATATTTAAACTATTATTCGAAAATAAAGTAAACACCAAATCCGAAGAACTTTATTCTTTTTTTTTTAGATTCAAAATAAATTAGGTCACATGTAGAGACAAAAGTTACAATCTGGAAATACTAAATCGATCAGCACTGAAGATGGCTTGCTCTCTTCCGAGGTACTACTACCTCTAATTTATGATAAATTATTTTCATTTTTATTTTTTAAATAATCAAGCTCACTCAATTCTGCTCAGTAATTATACTATCACTTAAACCGATATCTATTTTGGTGCGCAATTTGAAGTCGGATTGCGGTTGCTTCCTACGTACTTTTAATTTTGGAATGAAGGGTAAAATGGGTACGATCATAAATTTAAAATGAGTTTTAGAATGGTAATTATGATATTATGAATTTTGGAGGGGGGCATATGTAATTTTAGTGGGGTAAACATGAAATTCCCTCATATTACCCATTTCTTACCTCTATCAAGTAATTGCATAATCAATCTCAAACAATAAAGTTAGTCTTGTCTTGCGTGGTGATTTGAGTACGATTTCTCCATTGTTTTGCTTCTGTGCATATTCGCACAATTAAATGGAGAGTAGAGGCGCAAGTGATAGCAACAACAACAAGGGGAAGAAAACCAGAGGGAAAAGAAAGATACCCATTGAGTTGATCCTAAATGAAGAAGCCCGTCAGGTGCTTAACATGTTCATGTTCAATATTCTTTATTTATGTTACCTCTATATTATTAGAGAAAATAAAGAATCATGTTAGCCTTTTGAAATGTTTTGTTATTGTAATGATTTGAATTAAGATTTCTTTAACGTGTTTAAAGCACTTGGATTAATGTTTATTTCTTTTAAAGAAAATACTAATTGTTTGGTCTTGTAGGTTTGTTTCTTGAAAAGGCGCAAGGGCCTATTCAAGAAAGCATTAGAGCTGAGTGCCCTGTCTGGAGTCCGGTTGTAAGTAATGGGTTTCTCTCCTGCCGGCAATCCTTAGTTGTTCATCATCCCTTCCAGTTCTAAATTCGCATCCTCTGAGATATCTCAAACTTTGCGTGACTTTATGGAAAATCGCAACCATTCAAATAAGTTCTACACGAATCTCAAAGCACAAATAGTACTGGCCCCCGCGCTATCCCCAAATAGTCACCGGACACATCGGTCACGCAAAAGTTGAGATATCTCAGAGGATACGCACACTCCAGTTCTAGCCCCTCTCCTACCCTCGACTGATTCTTACCATCCTCGCAACAGGCCATAATGCACCGCATCCCAATTTATTGTCTGAACTTAGTAGCCAAGTGACGGAGGTTAATGTTGAGGTCGAAACCCTTAAGAGGAAAAATGATTATCTTAAAACATGACTCGAAGGGATGACAGGGAGCGTATGGAACGAAGATTTGACACAGTTGTTGGCAATGAAGGAGGACCTGCATGCAGCGTGTATAGTTAGGAATTTGAGGGATTTTAGGCTGTCATTAAGGGATGTCAGCATGGATCTTACTTCTTCTGGTGTTGTAGAAGACATGGGTTGATTGTGCTTTCAGATATGCTTTTGATTCTCTCTTGATGGTACTTTGGCTAGTTATGCTTGCAATGTTAGTTAAGTTGTGGATATTACTGTCTTATGTAATGAAACTAAAATTATTTAAGGCAGACTTATGAATGAATGAAGTAGTAATGCTTTCTGATATGTAACTCAAAATAGGTTGATTTTAGACAGCTATTGTTGGCATGGTCAATTATTGCATTTAAAACATGAAGTTGGCATTTAACCTTGTAATGGCACACATAAAGGATGCAGATGCTAGGCAGTTTGCTTACATTAATTTATCATGATTTCTTTCAGCCTCTCGCTGTCTGTACCGAATTCATGTATTCAAAATGTCTAAAATTCCAATTTCAGATTGAAAATCAACAGATCAATCTCAGATGCATCCTACTACTTTTAGAGGAAACCAAAAATTATTTTCATGAAAAGACACATCTGACGACTCTTCTATTCAAATTACAGTAATTTTTTAATCTCGGTAGATAATTTCCTGAATCAAAATCAAATTACTAGACTCCTAAGAAGAAATAAAAACAGTTTCCTAACTTGAAGCCAATCAATTGATACTTAATCTACAGATTATCACTCTCACAATTACTTCAAACTTCATAAGACAGTTTGGACGAAAAATAGTAGGGTAATGTGATTTATGTGCAAAATAACAACAAAAATAAGTTGAGTGACCTTTAATAAAATAATTTTTTTGAAAGTCAATATCAAATTAAAAGTAAAACAAAATCATTTTCATATTTTACATATTAGATAAGGCATGTACAACAAATAATATGAAAAAAATTCTAAAAAATCATTTTCAATTTTTTTACAGCTTCTATGGCCAAATCGTATTTATAATTGTCAATTTTATAGAATTTCATCATTTTATGCCTCTTCAACATGCTCCAATATTTGTCGACGACGATCGACAATCGGCCTGCATTGAAATGATTCCCAAATTGTTTTCAAATGATCAAGGGAAAACAATGAACATATCCAACATACAAGTTCTGATGTTTCATTATGCTTGAGCATTGATCCAACTAGAAATGTTTATAGCCCTTCAATGTTTCAATATTCCGTCAACTGGATCGATATGTAAACAAAAATATAATTTCATCAAACTTTACTGCAAGAAAATAAATGCAATGCGTTTTAATTTTAACTATTCCGATTGATCAACGAATGATAAATTTTTGTGCATCTTCATTAACTCACAAAACAAGAGTTTGTGTTTCAGAGTTTATGTTTTTTTCTGCGTCTTTGATCGAGGTGATGTGAAGGTTTGCAGAGTTGGTACACAGCTGACAAGCTAACAAAGCCGCTTTATCAAGCGAAACATACGATGCACACTGCCTCTATGAGTATGAGATACATTAGAGAGTAGACTTGATATTGTATTAGGCTACACTTGTTTAGAGCTTTTATGCATGGAGATGTACATGATATTGGCTCTAGATCTAGTGGGAGATTGTTAATGTTATTACCTAGAAGCAATCATAGAATGATAGTATTCTAAATTTTTTTTATGTAGTTGGATGATTTGTTTATCATTTTGTTCCTTGAGTATTTTATTAATTGTAGATAATTCAAGTTGAGTACTTAAAATTATGAAACTTTATAAATGAATTAATACTATAAAGTGTCCCTAGTATTGTTAATTAATAAGAAACATTAATTACTAGTGTAAGATTAGCATTTGAATTGGATAGTGTGTCACACCCCGAAAACAATTTAGACAACCCATCGCGCTCCTTAGCGCAAGGTGATTCTATTATCATACACACAATAGATATACATACATTACTAATGACAAAGACAAAAACCACAATACATGAAGATAGTTTTCTTTTAAGTTTCGTAATTTATATGTAACATAAATAAATTCCTTATGGTACAATAAAATACAATTGAAATACCATAACAAATTTATTTGAAATGAACAAATACTTCTCTTTGTGGCAAGTCCGGCCCGCAATCCTCTAGTTCGACATCCCATTTTTGTGTCCTCCGCATTGTACATGGAACCCCGATATGGAATGGTGAGATATTGAATTATTCGAAGATCCAACCAACTGAACACTGAGCATAAATAAAAGAAATCAACAATAATAATGTAAATCAAAGAAACAACTTGCAAAACTGAAATCAATCAAGTAGTATGTAACATGGTCGTCAAGAAATATGCAATTGTCACATTTTCCACTAGTGGAAAATATGGAATCAGGATCGGTTATATATGCATATTAGTATCGGAATACAACCGATCCTGATGAAGGCGATACTGATACTACAATAATCTGGATCGGTTAAATAACCGATCCTGATAGTTACTATCAGGATCAGTTTGTTTGAAACAACTATCAGGATCGGTTGTTTCAAACAACCGATCCTGATGTTATATTGGATCTAAAAAAAAAAAAATTTTTTATTTGGCCAGCTTTCATATATATTTGTTGGCCAGCATAATTTTTTTTTTATTTACCATTGATTTATTGGAACTCAAACCAATTAAGAACACAAAATAAAATTCATGAAACACAAAAAGAAGTACAATAGTTGAAGAAATTTGGTGCAATAGCAAAGTGTACCTTTTCACCGCCGATGGAATAATCTCAAAAAGCCTTGCTCAAATGAAAAAAGATAAATAAATAAATTGAAAATACAAAAGAAAAAAATGTGTTTTAAAAGTATAATAATGAGAAAATTAGATAAAGCTAATACCGTGATAGTTGATCGGCCGGATGATTAAGTAACTTGAGCGAGATGTCCTCAAGACTGAAAAATAATATACAAACACCATTAATTAATTTTTGAAACAATAAAAAAATTAAAAATGGACACAATTGAGCCGGAGGTTCGAGAGGCTCGGCTTTGAGAGGGAGAGATGGAGACAGAGAGAGAGACACGGAGGAGAGGGAGAGACGGAGACAGAGGGAGGAGAGACACGGAGGTCTGAGGATTTGAGAGGGAGAGACGGAGACACAGAGAGAGAGAAAGACGCTAAGTTGAAAATGAGAGGCGCGGAATGAAAATAAGAACCCTAAGCAGGAGTTATCAGGATCGGTTATTTCGAAATTACCGATCCTGATTGTTTTTAGAATCGGTTATTTCGAAAGAACCGATCCTGATTATTTTTAGGATCAGTTATTTATTGAACCGATCCTATTAGTATTGAGTCCTAAAATTTTTGTAAGTACAAGACGCGAAACAGAATTAAACCCTAGCGTCAAATTAGCATTAGGATTGGTTATTTCAAAACAACCGATCCTAATAGTACTATTATGATCGGTTGTTTCATGATATTTTTTTTTAATGTTGCTTCTGAAAAAAAAAAGTATCAGGATCGGTTGTTTCAAAACAACCGATCCTGATACCTTTTTTTTTTATAATGTTGGTTCTGAAAAAATAAATCAGGATCGGTTGTTTTGAAACAACCGATCCTGATACCTTTTTTTTTTTAATGTTGGTTCTGAAAAAAAAAAAATCAGGATCGGTTGTTTTGAACAACCGATCCTGATATCTTTTTTTTTTTTAATGTTGGTTCTGAAAAAAAAAAATATCAGGATCGGTTTTTACAAGCAACCGATCCTAATATGTGTTCCATTAGGATCGGTTGTTTGTAAAAACCGATCCTGATAGTATCAGGATCGGTTCTAATAAAAAACCGATCCTAATAGTTCATAAATTAGGATCGGTTAACCATAAAATCCGATCTGAATAGTTTTTAGGATCGGTTTTTTTAAGAAAACTGATCCAGATAGATATTAGAATCGGTTGTTTCATATAGCCGATACTATTAGGCCGATCCTGATTCCAGTTTTTCCACTAGTGTTCTTAACATAAATATAAGTTTCCAAAGTGCAATTCTTACATATCCAATAGCATGATTACAATTCCTAATATGAAATGCTATTGTATCATGCCAAATGTGCAACTATTCATATGCAATAGTTTAATGCATGCTTTTAAATATACTTCATTAATGAAATCATGCATATGAAATCATAGTAAAAGAAATTATAAAGCGATGAATAGAACTCAACCAATTACCATTTCTCTGATGGGATTAACAGATCATTCAACCGCTTTAAACTCATTAAATTACCAAGCCTTAGAACTCAATTTTTTGCTTATAATTCTTAAATTAACGGATCATTCAACCGCCTTTCCAAAAATATGGCTACTAATTTTTAATTTAACGGATCATTCCAAATATGACTAATTTTAGATTATTCAACCGCCATTCCAATTTTTTTTTTGCGAGGAGCCTTTCCAAAATTACGGCAGCTTACAATTACTCTCTCTCAGCGGTCGTCATTAATTCCTTTCTCTCATACACACATCTCTCTCGCCTATACAACAGCTGACATATATTATCTTATTTTAAATATTTTTTTTCTATTTTTTCTATGAACTAAAATTATAATCAGATAAGTGTTTGTGCAAACTGCTAACAATATGGTTGCTCCCGTAAGCACGCTGTTTATGTATGCTCAAAAATGGAAATTTAGTAAGTTTTTATGAGTACACCGAAAATTTGTAATTAACTTTGATGGATAAATTAATAAATGTTTTAAGAGGTCGTAGGTTCGAAATTTGATTGGGATAATTTGTTGCGGATATTAAATAGTTGTGTAGCTTGACTTTTAGCTTTTACTTGACAAAAATAGAATATGTTTTCATGGCCGGTACACTAATAATTAACTCAAATATAAGTGCTAAGGAAAAAATCGCCATAAAATTGCGGGCCCAACCTGTGTTATTTAATTGAGGGCCCTCATCAGCTGCCTTACTATAATTTTCGAAGAATATTTAAAAGAATTGGCTATTTTTTATTATTCAACCACCTTTCCAAAAATAAATTCCGTTAGGAGCTTTTCCTAAATTACCACAGCTTATAAATATCCTCTCTCTCAAAATTGCAGTCTCTCGCTCAACATCATCATTTATTTTTTAAAACTTGGTAGTCTCTCAACATCATCATTAATTCCTCTCTCATACACACATCTCTCATGGCACAACTGATATGCCCTTTTGTACCGATTGTACACTGGCGAGTTGTACCGGCTCAACATCCACAGCCGAGGACTCCCTTCGCAATTATACGTACTTTGCCGGTATCATATCAATCATTTCTTTGGTTGAACAAACTCCATGAAGCAAGGTCGGGCAAACCGCAAAAAACAAAACAATGTTGGCCCAAACTTATATCTTTAAAACAAATAAAAAAAGAATATATGAGTTAGAAATTACAAGATATGTGATAATCAAATACCAAATTATATAAAGTGATGGGGGTTAAACCAAACTTTTTTAAGCTAAAATTTTTGACCTCTATTTGATCTAAAAAAAATAACAAACGCAACAGCACCTCATGACCTGATAAAAGATTGACGAATTAGTTTACTCCAAAATCCTAAGATGAGCTTTGTTGTTCAAATATTGGATAGCCATAATTGATGCATGCGTTTATCAAAATGAGTTAACACAAAATTATTGTAAATTATACACATCATTCAAACCAATATATATATATATAGAGAGAGAGAGAGAGAGAGAGTTGAATAGTGCGCCATCAGCATGCATTAATTCATGTCAATAATGTTATTTAACATGTTATTAGGATGTGAATATTCATGTAGATAGTGTGAATGTGAATATTCATATAGATAGTGTGAAGAGGTCAAATTGGAGAGGAAAGAGACCAAAAATTATTTTAAATGGTGGAAATTTTTTAAATAGATCAAAATCTTACTATTATTTTAAATTACTACTATATGTAATTCTTTATCCTTTTTCAAAATCATAGTAAAGACAAAAAAAAAAAAGTTATACGTACATCACTACAGGAGAAACACTCATCTGCGACCGGGAAAATCGGTCGCAGATGAGTATGTCGCCGGTCACAGATGACAGAAATCGGTCGCAGAAGACAGAAATCGGTCTCAGATGTAACGGTCGCAGTTGGCTCCGTCGCTGATACCTTCCTGCTGACGTCACCGGTCGCAGATGGCTGTGGCGCCGGTCGCAGATGACTCATCTGCGACCAATCAGGTCGGTCTCTGATGGTATATGTTGGCGTGGCAGGAAGACCATCAGAGACCGAATAAACGGTCGCTGATGAGACCATAGTCGGTCGCAGAAGTTTTTTTTTTTTTTTTTTGCTGTTTTTTTTAGTTGTTCTTTGTTTTATTTTCCTCATTCTGTTCATTTTTATTTCTCATTGCACAAACAATTATTCAATCTGGGCCGTACATACAGATCACAAATTAGGCTAATCTGGGCTGTCGGATAAAAGGATTCATATGCAATTGACTTTTCAAAAATAATTTTCGCCGGGCTCGACAGAGCGGTGCTTCGTAACCTCAGACACCGCTCGCAGGGGGCTGCCGCCCCCCTGCCACCCCCCGCATAATCCTGAATCAGGCCCACATACATAACAAAACCCAGTTAAGAAAATTACCAATTTTACACACAAGTCCCTCTAACAAGGGTTTATTTACTAAGTCCATATAATTTAACATACATCACCTAACTTTTTAAAACATTGAATGACAATAATTTTTGTTTCTACTCTATACTAACAGAGACAAGTTCCCATAAGAGAATATACTAAGTACTTTGCACTTACAAGCAAGTTCATCATATTCATCTTTGCCAACAACATATATGCAAACATCTCCAAGTATGGTATATACAATATAGACGGACCTGCAAATTATAAATATACACATATTTTATATGAATGAACTTAAAATTAAGCAATGCGAAGAACAGACGAATCATTAATTGGACAGTAAATTCATAGTTAAATTTTTTATTCTGGAGTAATTTTGCACACTGTTAAAGTCTTAAAATCTTCATACTAATGGAGATGTGCAAGTACCATTAGAATTAGCATTGAAAAAAAAATATACATTTTAAGGGAAAAGATCTGCGTACTTGTGAGAAGCTACAAAAGGCTCTTTGTTTTTAGTCCCTTTGAGATTCTCAATGCCTAATTTGACAAGGAAAGAGCGCCAGTGCAATCTCTCCTCAGCGGGAACTCCGTGGAATCTGCATCAAATTGGCATCCTATTTCAGTACTTCCAATTTACAATCCAAAACATTGAATGACATCAAGGATATGCATCAATACAGAGATAATTTTTACAGCACAAATAAATTCATTTCCACAAACCCGTACCAGTACTCCAAGCTCACTGGTACTAGTAAATGACAAGGGAAAATTATTAAGGACCCACATAAATTAACAAGTCAGTCCCTTAAATTCATGAAAGTAAAAAACAACAGCTCATGCAACGCATGCACACATATCCCCATCTAAACTCTATATTCAAAGTCAAGAGATTGACAAATCAAATTCACAAGTAAAAAGGCACAAAACAGAAAATCAACACATTTCACAGCAAAGAACGAAATCAGCGGGGATGATGCAGAGTTGTAAATCCATCGACAGAAAATCAACACATTTCACAGCAAACCAGAAATTTCACAGAAAATCAAGGCTTATCGGGTTGTAAATCCATCGACAGTGCAAATAATGCAAGGTCCAACAATCCAAGTAAACTTCACTTTTCTTATTAATTTTGCATCAAGGCCCCTCTGACAGTTTCAATTTACCAAATCATGGACATTTTGCATGTAACACCTTCAACCTTACCTTTTCTTTACAAGTCCTTGGTAGTTTAAGTAGGTGTACCAGTAACCATAAGTAAACTGGTACCGATAGGTACCAATGTTTAGATTTCATCTACTACCCTAAAATCACATGTCAACCCCTGAATAATCTAAAATAACAAAGAAAATGTTATAAATA
This sequence comes from Carex kokanica, assembly GCA_025461125.1. Lineage (NCBI taxonomy): Eukaryota > Viridiplantae > Streptophyta > Magnoliopsida > Poales > Cyperaceae > Carex > Carex kokanica. Next base: position 412,673 of record JAJGRX010001036.1, on the reverse strand, counting down.
CACCCCCCCCGGGTAAACCATTTGAGCTTGATACCGAAAGGTACGGCCAAAGTTTAATCTCAGGAATTCAACACATCTCACAAACCCCCTACATCCCATCAATTTAAGTTCGGCCATCACAAACAAGAAAACGAGGTAACATAATAAAATGAGTTATTTGGTCCAAATCTGATTATAAGATTAAAAGGTTGAAGAGAGGCCCAAGCAAATTTAATTCATTTACACACTTAGACAAGGTTGAAGAGAGCCTCATGTCGTGACCTATAAAACTCTTTTAGATGGGCTGTGCTAGAATAGTGAAATCGAGAAGGCAATGAATCTGGTACCAGCATAGGTACCAGTACAGCCCAAAATCCTTACCCAAGATAGGCGAGGCAGAGAGAATCAGCATACACCAACGAATCATATGTATAAAGCTGCCTAATAATACAATGCCAAGTAGAAGAATCGGACAAGGAGGAGAATAATAGTGAACTCAAAATCATGGGTGTTACCTTAGTCAGCGCGGGGTGGTCAGCGAGGCCAGTAGGCGGGGGTCGGGCTGCGAGGCAGAGAGAGTTGGCAAGGCGGGGGTCGGGCGGCAGGGGGTCGGCCTGGGCGAGTGGGGAGCGGCCTGATCAGCGGGGTCGGCCCTAGGGTCGGGGTTAGCGGAGCGGGGGGGAGGAGTCGGGAGAACAGAGAAAGGAGGCGAGGAGCGGTGAGTCGGGGGCGGTCTGCGTTTTTGTTTTTTTTGGCTAAACCTAAAACGCGGGGAAACAGAGAAAGGAGGGGTACTCGCGCGGGGTTTTCTCAGGGGCACCCTTCTGCGTCCGGGCTTTATCGGTCTCTGAAGGCTGCGGCGCCGGTCTCTGAAGGGTTTCGTCTCTGATGTCTTTATTTTTTTTATTTTTTTTTTATTTTTGGGGGGTCTTCAGCGACCGGCGACAGAACCGGTCTCTGATGCCGGTCGCTGAAAACAGGTTTTGCTGTAGTGCATTGAACAGTACGTCCGACTTGCATAGCCTGCAATTCATAATAATCTAGGCATAAATGATATGTCATATACCTGCAAAGTTTTTTTAACAAGAAAAACATCAATTATAATAATAAGCTGCTATAATCAATTTTAATATCAAATCCACAAAAATTTGATTCATATTAATATCAAATCCAACATCCACAAAATGAGTAAAAATTAATTTTAATAATAATAATAATTTGCGTTAGCGGCTAATTTTATGCAAATGGATATGTCAAAATTAAATGAAATAGCTTAGTCACAACTCAATACCAGATATCAAAATAAATCAAATATTAAATTCTACTTTTAATTTGGAAGATAATTAAGACAATGCGATCCATACATTTAAACATAATTTACCAAATATAAATGAAGAACTATTATAATTTGAAAAAGAAACATTAATTTCATTGATAGTTTATTTGTCATTAAATTTTTTGTAAGGGTTCATATGAAAATGTATTTGTAGATCAAATTTTACATTTTATAGAATTATTTTCTTTTCTTTTGGATAGATAGAAAATCACTTGATCTAATAATTATGGACTCTTGGAAAGTAGTAATTTTCTATCAATTTTTTAAAAACAGTAAAAAAAATTATAAAATTTGGTCTTGGTAACATTTTCATATGGATATTATGTTTAACGGTTCGAATCGACTAGCTAGTTGAATTTTGAAAATAGATATAAGAATTTATAGCACCATTCTACCCATAATATATGCATGTTACCATAACCTCACTCGAATATATAACAATATGTCCAAAAATATCAACAGAGATTAAGAACCAGCTATGAGCAACATTTTAATTTGTCAATCAAACAATTGCTTGGATAATTATCTTAAAAAGTGATTTAATCATGTATAGGTTGAACATTTGGTCCCCTGAACCTTTATCATTTCAAATTTTACAAGTTCAAATTGTAAATTGCATCATTTTAGTGATTTAAAATTCCATGTGCCTGATACTCCAACGAAGTGAAGGAGTAACTCAAATTAATCTTGAGTTTAGATCTGGATAGTTGATAGGCCTAAATTATATACATGTTCGATCTTTGTTTTTATCATGAAATAACATCAAATATCTTGTATTTTAGTTAATTAAAGAATAGATTATACCAAGAATCAAGTTACTGCCAAAATTTATTTAAATTACAGAAAATAGAGCAAATTGTAGATCTTCTCGCAAGGTTTCCGAAAAGTGGTAGAACACTGAAAACGGAGTTACGGATCATGATTTATGTCCGTTTGAAATTCAGCTCACAGAAGTCAAACCGAGCCCAGTGCGGACGCACTCAGTACTTAGACGAATTCAGCACATCTTAGAGCAAGCAAGAAAAGTCCGAGCTGAGTGCGGACGCACTCAAAACGGCGCCTGAAATTACAGCTTCCGATACACAGTTCGTATTTTGGCCATATCTTGGTCATACGAACTCCGATTTGGATGAATCAAAGCTTGGCACAACCAGAACAAAAAGATCTACAACTTTCATGAAGGAAAGAAATCCAAATTCGGAATGTAGAATCCGTGCGGACGCACTCTTAGCCGCATTCAGCCTAAAAATAGCGTTTTCGACGGTTATTCTATTTCCGGCGCTTCTAAACACGTCCCAGGAGTGGAAAATAGAAAGTGGAGACGTGGGGAAACTTGTGGGGCAAGTATCTAATGACTCCCCACGTCCATTGGCTCCAGAATAAGCAGAACTTCTCCTATAAAAAAGCTACAACTTTCCTTTCCAAGATGAATCCACTTACCATCCATACTTAGCAAAAATTCTCATCTCTTGGAAGCGAATCAAGGAAGAAGAAGAGAAGTTCTCAGCAATCGCAGGCAAGACTAAGGTTCTTCATCTAGAGAAGGGTGTAAACTATTTCTTTATTTAATTTCTCTTTGTTTTAGTCATTTTTTTATATTAATTTTCTGATGAATACTTGCATCTCCATGAGAGGCTAGTCTTCCTCTCTAGGGGTTTAGGTCTTTAGCATGAACTTGTTTAATTTTATCTTACTCGGATCTTAGTTTTTATTATGATTTTTTGATTTAATGTTAATTTCTGTGATTTATTATTTGTGTTGATGCATGATTTAGTACTTGAATTGTAGTATCCCGCTTAGGTCTAATAGACTCAAAGTAGATTAGGATCACAAAAGTATCCCGCTTAGGTTTAATAGACTCGAAGTAGATTAGGAGCATATATAATAGTACCAAATTGTGAACACAAATATCTTAGGATTTGGATTAGAATTGACCAATTTGAAATCTAAACCGGAACTACATAAATTAGGGTTAGGATTTGATGAAAGACTTAATCGTGAAGTCAAATCTCTAATTGGACCCCTTGAATTGAATTGAATGTTGGTACGAATGACTTAATCGTGAAGTACCAATATTTAAGGATATGATAGACTAACAAGAACTTCATGGTCTAGATAGCTAGGGTGAAGGACTTAATCATGAAATCCGAACTGTTTAGGCACGTTATTAATTCACGAAAGTGACCCTTTTAACATCTTAGGTTAGAAATCTCGTCATATCAAACATGAATTTAAACGAACCGAGTAGATAGAATTATCAAGGGATTGTGGACCGAATGCCCCTAGACTTCCAAATCTTGAAAGCAACCAAAACTCTCTTTTACTTTTTAGTTTTAGTTTAATTGTTACAACCTCCTCTTCTCGGGTATTGAACCAAACAATTAGGAATTTAGAACCGAATGCCCCAATCAACTTTTATTTTCTTTAATATTCTGAAATTAATTAATAGAGATTAAAATTAGTGTTTTCCGATATCCCTTGGATCGATACCTCAATACTACAATCGATAGGTTGTGCGCTTGCAATCGACCAATCTTTGAGTATTAGGTTTATAAATTTAAAAGTTCAAAGAGTATAAAATTCAGCATAAAACCCTATACATAAAATACTCAACAATAGTCTGATCATAATCCATATCAATTTAGCCTGAGGTGAAATACACAGGGTTTTTTTAATATTCGTGTCAAGGTAGATCTGACGATATGAATCTAAATTCCAAATTTGAGTTACTTTAGTTGATATGAATTCCAACGACGTTGGCTAATTATCAAAAGTTTATTGCTAGAAGAACGGAGTAAGTTCTATGGACATCAGATTTATTTTTGGGTGTTATGGGCTTCAGGACCATTATCCGCAAAAAAAAAAAATTAACTACCGGAGAGAATGGCGTTGGAAGGATGAGTTTAGACACACAAAATAGTGTAGGTATGGATATTTCAAAACAAGATTAATCATTGATAAAATGAAAAAAAAAAAAAGAAGGTGAGGCTATGGTAACATGCATATTATGGAGCGATTCATATTATCGACTCATATCTTCGTTTTCAAAATTCAAATAATTGATTTGAACCGCTCAATATGAGTTTCCTATGAAAATGTACTTGCTAACCAATTTTTTTATGTTTTAGATAGTTAAAAATATTTAATTTAAAATTTCTAGACCATCCAAAAACAAAGATTTTGTACATATATTAAAATTAGTAAAAATAATTCTAAAAAAATATAAAATTTGTTCTCCAAATACTTTTTCATATAAAGATCATATTTAACTATTTAAACTTTACAAACAGAGATAGGAATATATATATATAGCTCGAGTCAATCCCTAAACATAATTTTAATAGAAATAAAATATTAAATATATTGGAAATTTATAATTTTGATAGATGCACAGTCGTTAGTCATACGATGAACTCTAATTTTTGTACAACCCGAAGAAATCACCTGACCATCGGGGCCCACACGTCAGTTTCCAGCTTACACATCAAAATGAATTCCGGAGGATTCATCTTCTGAAGTACCTCAAATTTTGCATTTAGATCTGGACCGTCTGATAAGAATCCGTCCCTTTAATATTCGTGCAAAACAGATCTGATCGTCCATATTCTTCAAAATCCACAAATTTGGGTTATTTGAGTAAATATATTAACAGAGCAATTTGTGCTTCAAGGAGCGCATGAATCATATTCAGCGTCTTTTTAATTCTATAGTCCGTGCGCTCCGTGAAGGCAAAACCCGTTATTTACCCGTGATTCTATAGTCCGTCCGATCAAAATTAGGGTCCTTTAATATTCGTGCTGAAACAGATTAAACCCGTTATTTTGGCATCATGCAGCACTTCAAGCATATCTAGCGATCTTTTAAGTTTTAATTCTATAGTACGTGCGTTGCGTGAAGGCAACATTGCTCTGTTAAATTAATTTAGGGGATCCAAATTCGTTTTAATAAAATCCAACACTCTCAGCCGCCTTCTCTTCTAAACCCTTCTGCCTCAGCCTCCGCCTCAGCCACCAACAACCCAAAAACGGACCGGACACCTCCAGTCGAAATGGGGAAGCTCCTAAACGGTGCCGACAAATAGGTTCTAGTAGACATTGTGAGGTTCTCTCAAAAGCAAAATTTGAAAGGCGTCGAAGGAGGTTGGAAGGATTGTTTGGCGCGCCATGACAAGAAACTGGGAAATACCATAGGTCATGACCCTGCTAGAAAACCCAAGGATTTCTTACTTGCCTTTCTCCATACCTTCCCTTCAAATTTGAGAAAGGTAGTTACTTTTATACATAATTCCTTGTTTTTGAAGTTGGGTTTTCTTAAGGGATTAGAAAAAGAGGAGGGGCTTTGTGAACTGGCAAAATGCATTTATGTATGCTGGTACAGATGTAATGTCTATTTTTGGGTCTTTAGCTATGCCTATGTAGTATGGATTTATGTATTTATGTATGCACTGATTCAAGTTACTTTTATTTTACTTTTATTTATGTATTTATGTAGCTAAAGACCCAAACTTGAATCAGTGCAGTTAAAACTTACGGGCCAAATCCAATTAAAATAAATGCGGAGTCCCTGCGCCGCTCGGATGTTTAATAAAAGAAACAAGTAACGGGCTCACTCTGTTCTCCTTCTCTCTCAATTGGTCTCTGACTCGACTCTCCAAAAAGGGTTTTGAATTAAGAAAAAGGGCCGAAGCAGCTTAGTAGCGAAGCTCTGACTGACTGAATCGAAGCGACCACAAAGTTAGAAATTGAGAATCTCGCTGGCGGACTCGAACTCCAAGTTAGAATCTCGCTCTTCTTTTATCTTCTCTGAGTCGAATCACAGTAAATTTCGCTTTTCTCTAATTTTGTAAATTTACTTAAAACTCTAATTAAACTTGAATTAGGATAAAATTACTTGAATTGAATTTCTTGAATTACTTGAGCCCTAATTTACTTGAATTAGGATAAATTTACTTAAACACTAATTTACTTGAATTAGGATAAAATTACTTGAATTCCTTGAATTACTTGAATCCTAATTTTCTTGAATTCATTAAATTAGGATAAATTGAATTGAAGCATAATTTACTTGAATTAGGGTTTAGGTTTACTTGAAGTAAATTAGGATAAATTATGCCTCGATTGTTATGTTTTTTGTTATGTTGAATTGTACCCGATTAGCTAATGGGTTGAACCCAATAAGCTATATGAACTCGATTTCTGCCCCTCCCTGGCAGAAATCCTGCATCCGCCCCTGTCTCTCTTTCTCTCTCTCTATTGATTTGTCACTGGTTTATTTGATTTCAGTTTGCATGCTAATTTTTGTTGCTAATAAATGTGCTTCCTTCGTATGTGTAGGGGTGGGAATTCATAGCACTGGAAAAAATACCTGAAATAATGGACTCAAAATCCATGATTGCTATTCGTTGTGAGACGGTACTTTGTACAGACGGTACCGAAGCACTGGTACGGGTTTGTGCTGTTGATCAAAAGTTGGAGGTCTGTAGTTTTATTTAACTATCAACTTTTTTAATATTGTTTATACATGGTTCAAAACTCTAAATCTGACTGTTATTTTTGTAGATCATAATGGATAGACTAGTAAACCCTACTAAATCAGTTAAAAACTATAGAGCTGCCATTACTGGTATTTCTGCTAAAGACTTGGATGGAGTTACATGCTCATTAACTAATGTGCAGGTATACAATATTTGTTTTTCTTAGTAAAATTTTGTTGGAACTGTCAGTACCAGATTCTTGTTCTCCAAACCAGAAGATAAAACTATTTATTGACCATAAAATACCCATTTTACCCTTTTTGAAAAAATCTTGTAATAGTCGGTTTCCAAGGGCAAATGATTCATTTCTCTACTTTTGTGAGTTTTTGAAATTTACAAGGGTAAATACGATATTATGAAGATTAGAGGGGGAAATATGTAATTTCGAAGTTTTTGAGGGGTATACATGAAATTCCCCCAAATTATATAATAAAGTCCAGAACAAAAGGAAGAAACAGTGATCAAGTTGAGCTTTGGCTGGTACTAAGGTGGTGATGTTACCTTACCTGTATACCTTCTGAATTCATTTAGAAGTTGATATTCTCTTGTTTTTGTTCAGAATATCAAGGTAAATATACCTTGTATTTTTCTTTTATTTTTCTTTTATTTTTTGTTACTCCTGCAGAGAAATCCTTGAAAAAGATTTTGAAGAAGGGCCCCATTTTAATCGGGCATGGACTATTCAATGATTTGCAAGGTATATAATTATTGCAACAATTTACTGTAACATCTTACTGAATTTGTTTCATATGTGCCATGCCTTGTTTGCTTCACTCTAGGAAAATTCAAGGTGAATTTAGCTTAATTTTTCTTGATTTTACTTGGAATTTTTTCCTATTAATTAATAAAAGAAAAAAAAATTGGGTCTGACTTGCAACAAGCTCTTTTCCTAATGATATATTTTTGTTGAATTAATGCAGCTTTGAAAATCAATTATTCGTTGGTAGTTGACACAGCTAGCATTTTTAGTTATGCTTTAGCAACTGGACTTGCGCCTTCGTTGAACAACTTAGGCTTGGTATATATCAGTTCCCATCCTTCTCTCTTTTGCAAAATTGCAAAATAGCCCTTCTATTATCTTAATTCTTAATACCAGACTTCTTTTGCTCATTTTTATTGTATTCTCTGGGTAGGCAGTTTTGGATGGTCCAAAAACAGTGATTTTGTATCTATCTAAAAAAAAGTAAAAAATTTCCAAAAATATAAAATTTGGTCTCCAAGCACATTTTAATATGGAGATCATGTTGAGCATGAAAGACATGAGTCATTTGAACCCTACTCACTCTTCTATTATCTTATTCTTAATACCAGACTTTTGCTCATTTCTTTTTTATATTCTATGGTAGGTGGTTTTGGGAGAAGTGGTAGCACGCAACTGTTTAGAAGAAGCAAAAGCCACAATGAGACTCGTTCATGCTAAACTAGAACATGGTTTTGATCATCCCATTAACATTTCATTTGATTCTACAAGTGACCACTCAAAAGTCTCGGTACCGTTCTCTTATGAACCATCTCTTTTTTTGGTACCATACTGGCAGGTACCACTAGCATGTGGTCTAATATTTCTATTACATCTTGGAAGGATAAACATACTCTGCAGTATTAAATTCTATCGGTACCATATTGACACCCTAATTGGTTAAACTGTGTTACAACTTGTTCATGCTCTTACCAACTGGAAACAAAAGTATTCATGCATGAGTGAGGCTATGGTACTATGCATAGCGCAGATTGGTCCGTACTATGGATCAATATCTTCGTTTTTAAAGTTCAAACAATCGATCTGAACCGTTCAACATAATCACCATATAAAAATGTACTCGAAAATCGAAGTTCACTATTTTTAGAATTTTCATAGTATATTTTTAGATAGGTAGAAAATCACTTGATCTAAAGATTTTAGACCATTCAAAAGTAATGATTTTCTACATATCTAAAAAATAGTAAAAATTTTAAAAAAATATAAAGTTTAGTCTGCAAGTACATTTTCACGTGGAGATCTTGTTGAACGGTTCATATCGACTCTTTGGATTTTGAAAACAGAGATATTGATTTATAGTACCATACCCTCACTCTTCATGCATTGTTATTTAATTTTCCTTTTCCTTTTTGAGATCTTCACCATTGCTCTTAATAAATGTTCAGGCATTGCCTGACTCGAGCTCTAAGGACCTACTGGTACATCGTGTACCAGTTGCCGTGCCTTACCTAGAGTTAACTCGCATATTTCCAGGAACTCCTGAAATTCTTGTAAGTTTTATTCCTATTATAATAACTACTCTCTCACAACAAACCAAGTAGTTGATCGTTTTTTACCTTGTTTTTAACTCTAGCCTTTTACTTTGTCAGGACTGTATAAAAGTAAAAGGTGATTTGTATTCTACATTTGGGAAATTTAAAAATTCAAAAGAAGCAGAAGGTGCATACGAAGCATTAAATGCATGATCTCCCAGGTACGGAAATATATTATTTCGGTTATGATTTATGCTATATATACACACACACACACTTATTCAGCACAACTGCTTTTTTTTTTTTTTTAAAGGATAATTTTGGGAGGCAGCAAAAGGTAGTTGCATTCAGACGGGAGAATGGAGAGGTTGTGAAAGTCTCAGTATGTAAATTGGTGACAAAAAGGCTACGGGAGGATGCAAATGGAGTCGAAGAAGAGAAAAGATAATTCAAAGAAGCTTAAAATTTCTCATGATCCCTCCTTAAATGAAAAGGAGGTAAAAAAGAATATTTCCTTTCGATTGTAACTACATCTTATATCCACCATTATTGAAATTACACGTCCTGTTTCTAATAGCAAAGCAAGTTTGAACTATTTGATGCCCAACTGTTAGAATAAATTAGGGTTATGGGGTTTCATTTGTTTAATTTAACGATGTTTACCTCTGGGTGTTCTACTTGAATCTTTTTTTTTTATATATATATTTTATCAATATCAGGCCCTGGCAGAAATTGTAAGGAAGACCCAAAGGCGGGGTCTAAAGGGTAGTAAAGGAAATTGGAAAGAATTTCTGACAAGTCACGATAAAAAACTCGGTAGTAGCCTATCTGACCCCGCAAAAAGAGACGAGAAAACTCTTACAGCTTTTCTCAGTACCTTTTCTTCCCATCTCCAAAAGGTATTTTTTATCTACAATTCTGATAATTTAAAGATAGAGTTTTTTCCTGTTCCATAGGGACCTTTTTGGTTATTTTGTACTGGATTTTAACATATTTCCTTGTCATGTGCTTGTATAGTATTTTGATAAAATGAGGAAAAGACACACCCGGCTTGTGGCTTTAGAGGAGCATATCAGCAAATTTCCGGAATCAGAGTCCTCTCAACTGGTAAGTAAATTGTATCTTAGTACCAGAACCGATTGGTACGTATGACCAGTACTGCTATGCTCCTTCTTTCCGGAATTTTTTTATCTTAACCCTATTTGATTCCAAATTTCATTTAGAATTTATAAGCCATATTTTGATAAATAGGAGGGACAGGAACAATGTTTACTATTTTTTTTTTCTTTTGACATCAGCAATCTTACAAAAAAATAGGGGGAATTTCATGTATACCCCTCAAAACTTTCGAAATTACGTATTTCCCCATCTAAAATTCATAATATCATATTTCGAAATATCATAATAAAAAAATATGATATTATGATTTTAGAGGGGGAAATACGTAATGTTGAAAGTTTTGAGTATACATAGGCACATCTGGTGCATGTAGGTATTATGTCAGTAAAATTTTGCTTTTTTTTTATCTGGTCTATGCTGGCATCAGAGAAAAATAGGAGGAATAGCAATGTCCTGGTCCTTCCTAATTTCTAATGTAGGTTGATTATTTCTACAAATGGAATTGTGAAATGAAAATTTATGTTCGGTCAAAATAAGAATCTGTTCAAATAAAATATGGCATGATTTAGATTTTTATATGTTTATTGAAAAAAATCTCTTTTAAATAAGCAGAGGTTGGCCCGTTTGACAGCAGAGTACCCAGATTATAGAAGAAATTATGACTTCCCGTCTTATAATGAGGTTTCTTCTGTTACTCTCTCATTTCGTCCAATTCGGTAAAGGTCTGAAAAAGTTTGTGTGAAGTACATAGCATTTGGGGTGCAACCAGGAAATTGGATTGGATCAATAACAATAGGCGAATTGTTACCAATAAAGAATGTTTGGCTATTGAGCTGTTCTAACAAAAATCTATTTTCTAGGTCTCATCAAGCTTCAATTAATGACAATTGAGCGGATATCGACTTATCATTTGAAAACGTTGTTTAAATTTTTCGAAAGGGACATCGTGCCGATAATCAAAGAGGATCAAAGGACCAAACTTAATGAAACACCTTTTGCGCATCTCCTTTGCATACTTCCAGTAAACATTTCAGCTTGCTTGCTCACAAAACTTTTGGATGCTTTTGACCCTGATAATAAGATTTTTATGATCTGTGGTGAGACCGTTCCATTCACGGTGTGGTATGTCGGGGTTGCTCTAGGTAAGTTCATGTTTTTTCTTAACTTGTTCCTAATCAAGGTTTTGTAAGAAAAAGAAATATAAAACAAACAGAAATAATTTATCTATCTAACATTCTTTTATTGTAGGTCTACAAACGGAAGGTTCTGTGATTGATCTGCATCCCAATGACAAGAGAGTGAGGCTATCAGACTGTTATACTCGGTTCCATAAGAATTACTTTGGGACGAAAAACGAGGTTACGCGCAAATTCTTGCAAGAAATATTGAAGAGATTGGGTTGTGCAGAAGGATGCAAAAAGAGTGATGACTTTGTAGCTCTGATGATTTTGTATATTTTTTCGACGGTGCTGTTTCCACGGTCAAATAAGCTGGTAACAACAAGCTTGATACCATACTTGACGGAAATAAAGCACTTGAAAGACATTTGGAATTTTAATTGGGCCAGACTCGTCCATCAAGAAAAGATGGTAATGTTGATTTCTGCGCATCAGGACTCCACACAAAACATTGATGGATACCCTCTAGCTGTTCTCGTAAGATTTTTATTTTATTATTTTGTTATTATAATCTGATAAACGTGTAGTTGCATATATCTAGGGTCTAAATTGATTAGGATTTAAATTTCAAAATTGAACACGAATCAAAACTTGAAAATAATGAACTGATACTCAGGAACATACCAATATTGTTAGCTACATACCAATAATTTTCACCAACAATTAAATTTTTGGTTTTATCAAGCTTTAATTAATGACAATTGAGCGGATATTGACTTGTCATCCGAAGACGTTGGTTAAATTTTTCGAAAGGGACATCGCGCCGATAATTAAAGAGGATCAAAGAACCAAACTTAATGAAACGGTGCCGAGTCGACAAGTACCACATTCTGTTAATTTTCACCATAATTTCTGCTATATTTCTTTTTTTGGAGCGGTGCCGAGTCGCCAAGTACCACATTGCTGATGGCAGCTGGCTCAGGTACCACAACTGGAACCTTCGTCACATGTCCTTAACAAAAGAGAAAGCAGAAAAAGAAATTTTTGACAAAATTATTAAGGGTCAGATCAGAAAGGACGAACTCCCCTTAACATCCTATGAGTGCAAACATCTGGAAAAGGGTTGCTAGTCAGAATTGATAAGAGTAAATCATTCTAACCCTGTTATGAAAAAGATTATGGTAAAAGAGAAAAGGAAAAGGAGAAGTGCCAATGAAGAGGAACGAGTAGATGACGGTATGTCATATTTTACTGTATATCATATTTTTAGTATGTTGACGATCTAAAACATAATTCCTAGTATCATAGTAAGAATATGACATACAGAAAAATATTTTTTCTGTAGTGGCCTAAGCTTCTTATTATGATATTAGGAATTATATTTTAGATCGTCAACATACTAAAAATATGACATACCGTCCTCTACTCGTTCCTCTTCATTGGCACTTTTCATTTTTCTTTTCCCCTTTCCCATAATCTTTTCCATAACAGGGTTAGAATGATTTACTCTTATCAATTCTGACTGGCAACCCTTTTCCAGATGTTTGCACTCATAGGATGTTAAGGGGAGTTCGTCCTTTCTGATCTGACCCTTAATAATTTTGTCAAAAATTTCTTTTTCTGCTTTCTCTTTTGTTAAGGACATGTGACGAAGGTTCCAGTTGTGGTACCTGAGCCAGCTGCCATCAGCAATGTGGTACTTGGCGACTCGGCACCGCTCCAAAAAAGAAATCTAGCAGAAATTATGGTGAAAATTAGCAGAATGTGGTACATGTCGACTCGGCACCGTTTCATTAAGTTTGGTCATTTGATCATCTTTCATTATCGGCGCGATATCCCTTTCGAAAAATTTAATCAACGTCTTCGAATGACAAGTCGATATCCGCTCAATTGCCATTAATTGAAGCTTGATGAGACCTAAAATTTAATTGTTGGTGAAAATTATTGGTATGTAACTAACAATATTGGTATGTTACTGAATATCAGTTCATTATCTTCAAGTTTTGATTCGTTTTTATTCTTGAAATTTAGACCATAGATATATGCAACTACACGTTTATCAGATTATAATAACAAAATAATAAAATAAAAATCTTACGAGAACAGCTATAGTGCATCCACCAATGTTTTGTTTGGAGTCCTGATGCGCAGAAACCAACAGTACCATCATTTCTTGATGGACGAGTCTGGCCCAATTAAAATTTCAAAGATCTTTCAAGTGCTTTATTTCCGTCAAGTATGGTATCAAGCTTGTTGTTATCAGCTTATTTGACCGTGGAAACAGCACCGTCGAAAAAAAATATACAAATTCATCAGAGCTACAAAATCATCACTCTTTTTGCATCATTCTCCACAATCCAATCTCTTCAATATTTCTTGCAAGAATTTGCGCGTAACCTCGTTTTTCGTCCCAAAGTAATTCTTATGGAACCGAGTATAATAGCCTCACTCTCTTGTCATTGGGATGAAGATCAATCACAGAACCTTCTGTTTGTAGACCTACAATAAAAGAATGTTAGATATATAAATTATTTCTGTTTGTTTTATATTTCTTTTTCTTACAAAACTTTGATTAGGAACAAGTTAAGAAAAAACATGAACTTACCTAGAGCAACTCCGACATACCACACCGTGAATGGAACGGCCTCACCACAGATCATAAAAATCTTATTATCAGGGTCAAAAGCATCCAAAAGTTTTGTGAGCAAGCAAGCTGAAATGTTTGCTGGAGATGCGCAAAAGGTGTTTCATTAAGTTTGGTCCTTTGATCCTCTTTGATTATCGGCGCGAGGTCCCTTTCGAAAAATTTAACCAACGTTTTCGGATAACAAGTCGATATCCGCTCAATTGCCAATAATTGAAGCTTAATGAGACCTAGAAAATAGAATTTTTTTAGAACATCTCAATAGCTATAAAATATAGTCTTGCCTTTCCAATAATATAGAAATTCAGAAGAAGGAAGAATTCCGATTGGAGAGTGCTCTAATTACACTGAGAACACTCATAATATTTCTAAATGACAAAAGTATTCGAGTTCTATTTTTAAGTCAAAAGCATAACTTTGTGGTCTAAGTTTTGTACTAATTAATGTTTGAATAATTGGAGATAATTAACATATTAAATTTCATCATTAAATAATTGGAGATAATTAACATATTAAATTTCATCAACAATTGAAAGAGAGTACACATTTAGAAGGCCAAGCCTCCAATATGGACGAATATACATAAACCAAGCATCAAATCACAAAATGTACTGGTACCGACTGTACCAAGTATCGGAAAACTGGTACTGTACCGATACCAGTCACATTTCAAGCATACACAAGGGAGTCTATCAATTCAAGTACATAGTGCCTAATAGAAACATAATTTGGCAAGGAATCAAGCACCTCCATAATCACTGATTCACAAGGACAGAAAATCAAAGGGGTTCAATTGTGCAATTCAATACTTGATTTCATATTTGAAAGACACAACCAAGCAATTAACAATTAACTCCCAAATGAATCAGATGCGAAACCGAAACAACAAGCAAAATATACGAAGCATTTCACATTCAAGTAATGAGGATTTATGAATTACCAAAATTTGCTCTCTCCAAGTGTTGGACGAGAGGTGGTCGGTACCACCTCGCTTCTAACCAAGTCACAGAAATGAATTGATAAACTTTGATCAGTTTGTAACACCACCAAGTAATAAAGAAAATATAGAGGAAAAAGGGCAAGCTCCAAATCTTCTTCGGGTTTGAAGAGTGAGAAAATAGCAAGAGTGAATGAGAGCTTTCAAAAGAGAAGGAAGAGAGTGACAGCGAGAGAGGTAAAAACAGAGACACATATATAGAGATAAACATAGAAGGGGATATGCCTTCTCTGAGAAGGAAGAGGAAAAATTCAAAAAGAGAATCAGGTGGGTGGGATCCGCGTGTCAATGAAAGAGAGCATAAATTGGGAGCATCATTTAAGCCATTTATGAAGGTTATATTAATGCGACAGAGGTTGATGGACAAAGAGAAAGTGAACCGGTGGCGTCATTTATGACAAACGATTGAATTGCCTCCGCAGAGAAATTTTTGTCATTATTTATGACTTTATTTAATTTTCTTTTGATTTTTGAAAAGAGAGTAGACGTGTCTTAAAAATAACAGGCGACATCATTTAAGATATATAACTAGCATATGGTTTGAAATTTCAATTGAGATGACATCTGACCTATGGTTTTATTTTCTTAATAAATCAGCACATATATTCTTCAAAGTAGAGAAATTATATCTTGACGCATATGCAAAAGAGTAAAAACAGCATGCAAACATCAGTAATTAGTAGGTGCTGATGATGCAATTCGTTCAAATATTTTTTTAAACAAATTGTTAGATTTGATCAGAATAAATGGTTTTAATACTTACTAAAGCTAAGTATGAATTATGTGTTAACATTTTTATAAAGTTAGAGTTGCCATAATTTGTCCATGAAAACACTGCAGCCCTGTAACGGACATATTGCATGCAGCATGCATGTTTGACATGAAGAAATTAATTATTAATATATATCTTATTGATTTGGTAACTAACAATGCCTTCTTACAAATTATAACAAATTAAAAATGATCCACTAAATAATCCCTAATGTGTGGAATCCAATAAATACACAACACAAAATTATACCATACGAATTTTTAAAACTTTATAATTGTATGTCACTCAATCTGAAATTTCGAATATTGTATATATACACACACTCTTCCAAACAATAAATATATTATATTTATCAAATCTATTTTTTTTTAATTTGAAACTTACTTCACATGAATTAATTATTCATTTCACTCATGCTTAGATAAAACAATAAAAAAAAAACAGTTTTCAGACCTTACGTTGTCATATTTTACTTATTGTTGAAAACCAAGCACTTGAGGATGTTTTTCTCTTACTAACTAGCAAGTTATATTACTGAACCGCCTACACATTTTTCAAGTGCAAGCAAATTAAATGCGTTACCTAATCAAATAAGAAATTTAAAGCAAAAGGATAAACATACTCTTATAGACATACAACTAATAAAAGTTATTCAAAATGAAATAATAAGAAGGATAAATTAAAATAACAGCTGATACGTTATGAGGAGAATTTGAAATTATTTTTGTGGAAGCCAATAAATAAACAACTCAAAAAATATAGAAACAATACTCTTCATATCTTTTGCATATTGTAAAATTTGACCTACAAGTACATTTACATATTGAATGGTTCAGATTTACTATTTAGACATTGAGAATAGAGATATTAATTCATAGTACAAACTGATCCGCACTTTGCATAGTAATGTATAGCATTACTCATAAAATATGTTTAGGATGATGAGAGTTTCAATACCTCATGTTTTTCATATCTAATCATACTTTATATTTTATATTTTCATTTTTAAAGTCCAATAAGTCGATCCGAACTGTTCAATATGATATCCGTACTAAAATATGCTTGAGGATGAAACTTTACAATTTTGAAAATATTTTACTATTTTTTTAAATAGGCAGAAAATCAATGTTTTTGAACGGTCCAGATACAGTGATTTTGTACCTATCTTAAAAAATAGTAAAAAAATTGCAAAAATTATAAAATTTCATCCTCAAGCATATTTTAGTATGGATATCATGTTGAGTGGTTCGGATCGATAGTTTGGACTTTAAAGATGAAAATATACAATATGAATTATGATGAGGTATGGAAGACATGATGTATTGCAACGCTCCTCATTCTGGATAAAATTATGTCTTTAATTTTGTTAATTTCCTGTTTGTGAGCGCTCCAATAACCAAGTCAAAACCCCCGAATTCACCAACAAACTCCTTGAGCAATTGCAACGTCAATTTTGTTACATCATCAATCTGCCTCAGCTCCCCACTCTACCCGGTGCTCTCCCACCACCTGTTACTTAGCAAGCAATTAAATTTTATATTAGAAGCAAATTATATTTTAAAAGGTTCCTTAAACATCAGCATATGTTAGAGAAAAGGATTGATTAACAGTGACCACCTCTTGAAAATCATCCTGTTGACCTCTGACGTCTCCACTGAGACCACACATTTGAGGTGCAAACCAAGTCGACTCAGAGCAACTTCGCACCTCCAATGCCAGTATAGAGGGAAAATATTCGTAACCCATCAGGATAGAGGTCCTTCAAAGGGGAGAGGATGTACCCAATTGTATCGGTCTGGAAACAGTGTTCCATGGTCCTTAAACGATGAGACAGGTCAAGGTCTGCCAGGTGGGTGTGGTTGATTGGGTATCCTAGAACCTTCTCAAGCTAATCTGGCTCAAGTTCAATTGACCCCTCGATTGACATTGGTATCCTTGATTGTATATGGTGCCTTGTTTCGGTCGAAATGTTGTAACTATTAGACATGACAGAACATATCAAAATATACTCGAATGGAGTTCAAGAAGACAATTGAACCAAGTCAATAGTTCAAGAATTAAAAAGACTTTAATATCAATTTCTACATTTTTATGTAAAATGTACTTTTTGCAACACATGCCAATACTCCTTCTTCCTTTTTATTAGGGGGGATTTCATATATATCCGTCAAAAATTTCAATAACTAAAATTTTAAAGTGGTCCATAAACTCCTCAAAAAATTTAATTTCCAATATATAACAACATGAAATTGAATTGTAACTATTTACAAATTATTAGTACATTTTGACACACTTACTATATTTTTCTTGTAGTTCCAAACCAGACATGTTTCCTTCCCAATTCCAACTTATTTGCTCCAGTATGGCATATGATATATCTACTTTCTATCAGATGCCTTGAGACCTGTAAAACTGTGCAAGGCCCAACATTGTTACCACTATCTGCTCCGTTTTCACCCCTATATAAAATTTGGAGATAAGCATGCATGACTAGCCTAGAGCTATGTGAAAAATAATAAGTTATTAATAAAAAAATTGCAACCATACTCAAAAATTTGACCGGTAAACTACCTACTAATACCCAGAAATCTCTCTAAAGCTTGAAGATAAAGAGTTGTATTAAAATTTTAATTATTTAGTTTTATACCTTCGACACTCTTCGCTAGAAAATCAAACAACTAATACATTTAAGAAGCATATGACTTGTGAAGAAAGTTTAGAACTTTATTACTGAGAGATTAAAACTATTGAAGCA
The DNA here is from genome assembly GCA_025461125.1 of Carex kokanica. NCBI lineage: Eukaryota > Viridiplantae > Streptophyta > Magnoliopsida > Poales > Cyperaceae > Carex > Carex kokanica. The sequence continues at coordinate 394,188 of JAJGRX010001036.1, read as the reverse complement.
TATACCTCCTGTTACAAAGAAGAAGAAAAAAGATACAGTGACAAGTGACAAGAGAGAAAGAAAGAGAGAGGGGAAACAGTGACAAGTGAGAAGAGAGGAAAACAGCTTTTTGTTTGTCCGAAAAAGAGAGAGAAGGAAAACAGTGACAAGTGATAAGAGAGAAAAACAGCCTTTTGTTAGTACGAAATCATCAAGAGATATGTCTAGGCTGCCTCTGTTATTCTCAAAAGAAGAGAAACGGAGAGAGACAAGGAGCACGGATGAATTCAAGAGAGAGAGGGAAAAGAGGTTCTCTAATTAAAGAGAGAGAGATTTGGAATTGGGTCAAGTAATTCTGGTACGTGTATTAAATCGTGGGACCCACATAGGATAGATCATCTCATAAAATACTTCTTTTTTATTTCCTTTTCCTCATCGGATATATAGTAAGAAAAAAATTCGAATAATTTTTGTATTATATTCGGTATTATTCCTATTTTTCAAAGCTTTTCCAAAAAAAAGTTGACGAACTAAATGAGTTATTGAAAGTTACGGATACCCGTATTATATCCGACTCGTTCATTGGTTTTACAAAGTTTACAAATAATACTTGAAAAAAAAAAAACAAAAACTCCAAGTTATTTAAGTATCCTTGAATGTCAGAGATTTTTTTATTTTTTCAAAAATAAAAGGATCACAATATTTTTTGTATTAACCTAAAAGTGACTTTTGATCTGGGATCAATAATTCAGTTTCAAAAAAAATTTATCTTTTTTCAATAACACACAAAAAAATATTTTAATTTTTCTTACAGCCGCAAAAAATCCGGCTTGAAAAATGTTGATCCGGATTATTGGTCGCAGTCTTTCTAATAAATCAATTAGATAGTATTTCATCTATTTTTAAAAAAAATATAATATATTTCTAATATTTCAATAAAAAATTAAATAAATTATAACATTTTTGTTTAATTAAAAAAAACTTGAAACCGGAAATTTATTTTCCGGTTTTGAAATTCCAAAACCAAAACCGAAAATTTATTTTTCAGTTTTCGAATTCCAAAACCAGAAAATAAATTTGTGGTAATTCGGTCTAAAATCGGAAAATAAATCTGCGGTTTGGACAGTTTTCAAAATCTTGTCAAACATGATGTAGATTTTGAAATTTAATATTTTTTGGATATTAATAAAAATTTCGGCACCTTTTATATAGGAGTGAAAACAGAGCGGATAGTGGTAAAACGACATCTATATCCTTTTTAATTTTCGGATACGGATACGAATCAAATATCAGCAAATTACAGATACGAATACTGATCGGATCGGATCGGATCGGATATTTATTAAAATAGTATTAAAAAATACTAAAGTTCATAATATTTATCTAATTTTAATGGGAAATAATAATATATTTCGTAATATATATTAAAATGGAGTAGAACTAGGGTGCTCCTAAGCTCACCAAGCCCTTCGTGAGCGCGACTCTAAAACCTATCGAATTGACTTCAAACGATATTTTCAAACCGTTAGATGTTCAATCTATATTAAAATGTGCTTGGAGACCAAATTTTACATTTTTTGGAATTTTTTTACTATTTATTAAGATGATTTGAAAATCGCTATTTTATTAAAATTCTGCACCATTGGAAAACAACGATTTTCAAACCATCTTAATAAATAGTAAAAAAATTTGGTCTCCAAGCACATTTTAATATAGATTGAAAATCTAACGGTTTGAAAATATCGTTTGAAGTCAATTCGATTAGTTTTCGAGTCGCGCTCACGGAAAGGCTTGGTGAGCTTAGGAGCACCCTAGTTCTACTCATTAAAATATATGATATATATCCATAGTTCCATACCGTTCGGATATAGATAATTGTAAGAGATATAATGTATTTATTATTTATGGTTGGACAGTTGGATATTGGGAAGTCAAAGCTGCATTTATTATTATCGGAACTCTCAAACTTAAGTATTAATGCGTTCGACTGTGCAACTGATAGGAATATGACAGAACAAAGCAGCTAAAGGAGATTTCTCCTTGGATTGGGTGCCTCTTGCGTTGCATGTAAACATCCGTAATTAGTAGGTGCTGATGATGCAATTCGTTCAAATATTTTTTAAACAAATTGTTAGATTCGATCATGATAAATAGTTTTAATACTTACTAAAGCTAGGTCTGAATTATGTGTTAACATTTTTTATAAAGTTAGAGTTGCCTAATTTGTCATGAAAACACTGCAGCTTTGTAACTAGTGTGGAAAAAATGTGATGTACAGTGATCAAAATGTCAAGGAGTGGTCACGGCACGGAAATTGTCACGCCATGTGAGTCACACCGTGCCTAAACGTACCGTGACCATACGTGACTCGCGTGACCATTTAATCATAATTTAGGTTAGTTTATTCAAAATTTACCAGTGTTCTAAATAGCGCGCTATAGCGTTTTTGGACCCCAAACGCTACGCTACGACATCAAAATGCGCTATTTGCGCTACGGCCGCTATAGCGGCCGCTACAGCGCTATTTGCGCTATACAATATGGGTTTTTTTTTTTTTTTTTTAAGCAATTTATATGGGTTTTAAATAAAGGTAAAAAAAATCTCAAACCGAAATTGAATTTGTTGCTACTTGCTACAAATAAATCAATTTGAAATTGGGAATAGAAATTGAAATTTGAATAGAAAAAAAGTCCAAACCGGAATTAAAATTTGAATAGAAAAAAAAATAGATTATGTCATGAATCATGATACTTAAGATATTTTTAATAAGAAAAATCGATAGTTTATGATATTACTATGGATATTTTGAACCGCAATTTGGACTTTGTACGGGTTCAATATGAATATTATAATTTCTTAATTACTTTGGTGTTATTTATTGTTCTATGAGACCTTAGATAATGTTGATATTTAGTACAAATATTGAATATACGAAATGTAAAAAAAAAACGCTATTTGGAATAGCTTCCGCTATAGCGACGCTATTTGCTATAACTTTTTTTTTAGCCTTCCCGCTACGACGCTATAAACGCTATTTAGAACCTTGAAATTTACCATTAAATCAATATCTAATTGTTCTAATTACACGTGACTCGCGTGACTACGTACCATGCCGTGACTAAATTTTTCACGTGCCGTGCCAAAGTTTCAAAAGATGAACACGGCACGAGACACACGAATCACGACACGTAACTGACACACGTGCCGTGCCATTTCGTATCATTCCGAGACGGAGCCGGCTACGGCGTGCTATTTTTCCCACTCTATCTGTAACGGACATATTGCATGCAGCATACATGTTTGACATGAAGAAATTAATAATTAATATATATCTCATTGATTTGGTAACTACAAATGCCTTCTTACAAATTATAACAAATAAAAAATGATCCACTAAATAATCCCTAATGTGTGGAATCCAATAAATACACAAAAACAAAAATTATACCATACGAATTTTTTAAACTTTATAATGTTATGTCACTCAATCTGAAATTTGAAACTATTCGTTTTCTCCAAGAAATTAAGTCGTTTTCAAATTAAGTCTTCGATTAAGTCATTCACATTATAAAATTTGGAACTACACTTAAAAGTATATCAGTGTATTCTTGAATTACCAATTATACATATTGCAGAATTATTTTCAAATTTCTTTCTAACGTATCAATTAGTCAGAAAGTTCTCATAATTTTTTTTCTATCGTATGAGTTAGTCAGAGAGAACTAGTATTTCATAGTGATTAAGAATAATGATCTTTAATTGGAGATGTGATATGAACATGATGTTTGTTTAAGTGGTAAAAATTACAGTAAAAGAGATACAATTGAGGCCTGAGTGAGGCTATGGTGCTATGCATAGCACCAATGGCTAGTGTACTACGGCTCAATATGGTACTTTTTTAAATTCTAACGGTCGATCCGACCGTTCAATGTGATATCCATATGAATATGTACTTGCAAACTAAATTTTATATTTTTTCGAATTTTTTTACTATTTTTTCAGATAGGTAGAAAAATCAGTGTTTTTTGAAAATTCTGGACCATCAAAATTCTACCTATCTGAAAAAATAGTAAAAAAATTCGAAAAAATAAAAAATTTAGTTTGCAAGTACATATTCATATGGTTATCACATTGAACGGTCGGATCGACCGTTAGGATTTTAAAAAGTACCATATTGAGCCGTAGTACACTAGCCATCCGTGCTATGCATAGCACCATAGCCTCACTCATTGAGGCCTTGTGATATGATGTTTCTTCAAATATGGAATCTAAAGAGTCATGAAATCACTCTCTTTAAATGTCTCACCGAATGTTTATATCAATAATATTTAGAATGCTCGTTAAATATCTATCCGATGAGTAGGGATTTTCATCGGTTCGGTTCGGTTTCAACCAAACCAAATTAGACAAATCAAAGTTATAATCAGATTTCTAAAATAGAACCGAACCGAATATATTTAGCATTGCAACCGAACCGAACCGAGGTGAACTAAAGTTTTATTTCGGTTTATTTGGTTTGTTTGGTTCAAACCAAAATATATTATTATTTTTATTTAAAGCAATTGATTTATAATAAATTGAAGTATATTAAGAAATAAACTGTGTTATTAAGAAATAAACCGGGATATTAAGAAATAAACCGAAGTATTTAAAGCAATTGATTAAGAAATAAACCGGAGCGGTTCAGGTCAAATTCATAATATATAAAAATTCGTTCGGTTCAGTTATTTAAGTTTTGAAAATTACAATTTGATTTTAAAAAACAAACTGAACCTAAATTATAATTCGATTTTAAAAATCAAACCGAACGGAACCATTAAAATGATTTGAATATGAAGTTCTTAATCTTATAAAAAAAAGGTACCAACTTTTTACGAGAGATGCATTTATTGTATTTGGTTAGGTGTTGCCTGAATTTATTGGTACTCACAAATTTTAATTGTTTTATTGAGAGGTCAAGTCAGGCGGTTTATTGTATATTTTATGATCTCCGAAATTTGAATTGTATATTTCATGATCTCCGAAATTTGATGAAGAAATTAACAAAATTAAAGACATAATTTTATCCTGAATATATTTTATGAGTAATGCTATACATTACTTTATGCAAATTGCAGATTGGTTCGTACTATGAATTAATATCTCTATTTTCAATATCAAAATAGTAGATCTGAACCATTCAATAAGTAAATGTACTTGTAGGTCAAAGTTTACAATATATAAAAGATCTGAAGAATATTGTTTCTTTTTATTTTTTATTTAGTTTAGCATGAAGTTGAACGAATAATTAATTAATTCGTGTGAAATTTGTTTCCATTGATAAAGATAATGGATTTGATAAACATAATATTTTTATGCTTTGGGAGTAAATATACGTTATTCGAAATTTCAGATAGAGTGACATAAATTTATAGAGTTATGAAAATAAAATATACACTTGATTTTATTAAAAATATTTGTATAACACCTCCCATAGTATTAGACTTGGAATTTCGTTTAGTATATTTTTCGAGTTGTTTATTTATTGGCTTCCACAAAAATAATTTCAAATTCTCCTCATACGTATCTGCTGTTATTTTAATTTATCCTTCTTATTATTTCATTTTGAATAAATTTTATTAGTTGTATGTCTATAAAAGTATGTTTATCCTTTTGCTTTAAATTTCTTATTTGATTAGGTAACGCATTTAATTTGCTTGCACTTGAAAAATGTGTAGGCGGTTCAGTAATATAACTAGCTAGTTAGTAAGAGAAAAACATCCTCAAGTGCTTGTTTTTCAACAATAAGTAAAATATTACAACGTAAGGTCTGAACTTTGTTTTTTATTGTATCTAAGCATGAGTGAAATGGATAATTAATTAATGTGAAGTAAGTTTCAATTTAAAAAAAAATTGATTTGATAAATATAATATATTTATTGTTTGGAAGAGTGTGTGTATATATACAATATTCGAAATTTCAGATTGAGTGACATAAAATTATAAAGTTTAAAATATTGTAATTTCATACGTAATTTACCGTATTCTAGCATAATCTACATAATTATTGTAATTTCAAGTAATTTAGTGTAATTCAGCATAAATTAACATAATTTGAAATAATTTAGCGTGTTTAGTATAAATATGCTATCAAAAAAGTAATTCGTCGAAAAAAAATTCGATTTTTTAGTATTATATTTCATCAGTTTAGTTATTTCTCTCTAAAAAAAAAAGGGACCCGAAATGGCAATTCGGTTCCATCCCATTTCGAATTTTGATTTTTTGTGGCGCTTGAAAATGGGAAAAGGGGGGAACTCGAATTGCCAATTCGGTTTTAGGGGAAAAAAAAGTGGGAACCGAATTGGTAATTCGGTTCTTATGATTTTTATAAAACCAAACTAATCATGTTGGTTTACTATTTTTATTTTATTAATTATGGTTTTTGAAAAAAATTTCTCTTTTTGAGCTTTGTATTGTTGCATCATTTATAAGTTGATATAATAGGTTGAAAGTTAGGGATGTAAACGGATATGGATGTCCGGACGGATATCCGCTCCGAATCCGCTTATTATCCGTATCCGGATTTAAACGGATACGGATAATTTTTGCATAGGGAAATTTGATGCGGATACGGATACGGATAGTTTTTTGAAAGTATAAACGGAGCGGATATCCGCACTATCCGGATCCGAAATTTCAACTTCTCCATTCCTATATCTTCTCCATTTCTTTACCTTTTTTTTAATTTACTTTTGTTTTTCTTAATTATTTTTAATTTTTTTAATTTAGTATTTGTACTTAAAGTTCATATGACTCAATTATCCGACAATTATCCGTGGATTATCCGCTCCGTATCCGTTTAAGACGGATTTGGTTTTGAATTTTGATATCCGTTTACTATCCGTATCCATATCCGTATCCGCTCATTGAAAAACGGATACGGATTTGGTATTGGCATTATCCGCTCCGAATCCGCTCCGTTTACACCCCTGTTGAAAGGACATGAAGCGAACAAAAATATAATTTGAATTGTTTTTTTTTTAAGTTGGTAGTGTAAGAAAATAGTCTTAAAAGTTGCTTATCATTATAGACTATTTTAAACTAGTTTTTTTATGATATAATGCTACATTGCTACCAATTTATGTATGAACTGTCAATGTTCTCTCAGAAATTGTCACATTCAAATATTCATATCAGCCTCCTGCGTATATTTACGTAAATCAATAATTTTTTGTATACATAATCAATAACAAATAAATAAAATTGAGTATAAAAGAAAAGTGAGATAACCCGTCACACGAAAGACAACACATACCACACCTCTTCTTCTCTCTCTTTTTTATTAATTCTTTTACAGGTGGACCCAGTTCATTAAATCCTCCTTTCTCTACTTTTGAGGAGAAAGAATCAAATCCACTGTAATTTTGAATTTGAAATCCGTACCCTCTCTTCATTTTCTAACCCCATGACAAGTGGCCCCACTCCCAATTTATGCTCTCTCTCATTGACACGCGGACCCCACCCACCTGATTCTCTTTTTGAATTTTTCCTCTTCCTTCTCAGTGAAGGGCTGAAGGCATATCACCTTCTATGTTTAGCTCTCTATAGTGTCTCTGTTTTTACCTCTCTCGCTGTCACTCTCTTCCTCCCTTCTCTTTTGAAAGCTCTCATTCACTCGTTTCTGTGACTATAATACTGCCCCCTGCGCTATCCCCAATAGGCATCGGTCATGCAAAAGTTGAGATAACTCAGAGTTCGATCACTCTTGCCCTTTTTCCTCTATATTTTTGTTATTACTTGGTGGTGTTAGAAACTGATCAGAGTTTATCAATTCGTTTCTGTGACTAGGTTAGAAGCGAGGTGGAGAAGACAACAGCCAATTACAACCTTCTGGTGAAATTTCGCGGTCTATACCAGCGGTCTCTAATACACAATTTAATTTCTAATTCACAATTACTGTAGAGACCGCTGGTACTGACCGCGAAATTTCACTAGAAGGTACTGGTTGATTGTCGCATGAGCGGACGAGGAGACCTATGAAGAGAGCTCCAATGAACCTTATCAATTGCCGCACAGGAATCGCCGTGAACCTGATCGATTGTCTCCCTCCGGTTGTCGTCAGCCCCGTGGCTGTGGCCGTCATTTACTCTTTTGACTTCGTGTGTATTTCATTTTATTTAGAAGTTCATATCTCAAATTACTATTTCTACTCATACCTCGTGTGTATTTTATTTTATTTAGAAGTTCAGATCTCAAATTACTATTTTCACTCATACCTCAGGTGTATTTTATTTTATTTAGAAGTTCAGATCTCAAATGGTTAGATCCAACACAATGTTTTATGTAATCATCTCCAATGAATTTTTTTAAAAATATATTTTCTCTAGTCGTATTAATATCTTTTTGGTATTTTTTTCTTTATGCATTAAAATTTTAAGTTGAGGCTATAATATATTTTTCAAACTTAGGATGTCATAAAGAGCTTGAGAGTTCCAATAAATTTGACCTCTCAAGAAAAATTAAAGTTGAAACTTGTGAGTTCCAAACTTCGAACAAAGTCAGTCAACTTGTGATAAATGAATTTGATAAAAAAAAATCTCTTATCAAAAAGACAGCTCATTTCAGAGTTCCAAATAAAAAAGACTGCATAGCTGCACACTCCAGAGTTCCCAGTTTTTGTTCCATTCGTTTTTAAATTCCAGATGATAATAAAATAATGCAATGTTTACATTCCATAGTATATTCAATAATTTGTAACTAAATTCTCACAGTATTTCTAAATTAATTTATACTAATTCATCAGATGAATATTAATAAAAGTTTCTACAATCGGAAAAATATAACTTTTAGTGTTTAGATTTTTTAAGAAAACCAGCATTGATACTCATTTTCAGTTTGGAATTTTACAATTTTTAAACTTCTAGAATGATGTTTTTGTTAAACAGAACTTAACATGCGTTATAACTTAAATTATTTCCGCGTGCTAAATGGTTGTAAAGTTATGATTAATGTATAGCAAGATTAACGTGCTCAATGTATAGCAAGATTTCATTAGAAATTCTCTCAAAACAGATCATACATACAACTGCACAAGCCTTTTTTTATTCGCCATTGCATATATAACAGAATCATAAAAATCTAGTTCATATATAAAATTTGGAAGGATTCACCAGTTAATTGATTACTTGAGATATTTCCTTTCATTGATGAAAAATTTGCATAAAGGACCTGCTGCGTATGGCTAAGGAGCTGGAGCGGGGGCACCACCGGCCCTCCCTCGAATTTTATCTGAATATTTAAACAGAAGCATCATTTTCTGTTAAATATGTGATTCTAATTGCTTGCAAAAAAAAAAGGTGATCATTTATCATAATTATTGTTAGTGTTTCATTTAGATTTAATTTTATTTTATTTCCTGATCGAAAATCCGTAATTATTGTGGTATTGAATATTTTAAAATGAAAATTATCATCGTCACAAACAAAATACACAAGAACCAACAATAAATTATTATTGAAATAGGTATTTATAGTGCGTTATATGTAAATTCTTGTCAATTTTGTTAAACATTTGAAAAACAAAAAAAGTTTTCATAATTGTAGAAATTTATACTCACCTTATCATTAAACATTTTGTCAGTTCTTGTCAATTTATACTCACCTTATCATGTGATGAAAAATATTTCTATTTTCACATTAACAATTACATTAAAATTATCATATAAATATACCTTAAGGATTAAAGACTTTTAAAAATATAAGATATATATAGATCAAGTATACCTTCATGTCCCCACAAAGGAATCCATGGTGTGTCGCAATCGGGCGGGCAAAAAACATTGCAGTAGACTACCCAATGCCTCCTTATGCATCTGTTCCAGCACTTTCTGCCATGGTCGCAATCAAGAAGTTGCCCCGCACAATTTGATGTGAAGAGCCCCAGAAATATGGTCGAGAGAAAAACCACAGCCAAAACATGACGGGTCTCCATGTCGGCCTAGAAGATTGATTTTGTCTGGTATGTTCTTCTCTCTTGTTTGTAAATTATGAGGGGTTGTGTTGAATTGTAGTGTAATCAGTCTAATTTATTTGGGTATTTTAATTTGCATTGATTATATAATGATGTGAAGTAAGTTACATTAGCGGAATGTAACGATGCACTGCGAGGATACAGTTAAGAAAACAGTTGACATGTATAAGCCAAGAGTTATTTAATCAAGCAAAGAAATCTATAGTTAGCAAAAGTTCTTAAAAGGTTGGGTGTCACTAACTGGTGATGACACCAAAAACAGAATTCAGAGAGAAAAAGAAACTAATTAAGTTCAAACAAATTCAAACTGTATATGGAGTTAAATAATAGAATATATTATTTATTTTTATTATTAATTATTATTTTTAATTTTAAATCGGAAACTTGCTGCAACCACACAACCAGCATTTCACATTCCTCATGAGTTTGCATCCTCTGAGGTAACCAAAACTTTGTGTTTAGATCCAGACCTATAAGTCAAATGTCCTCTCTAAAATACTTGATTAAACATTAGCCCAATTAATTTGGACCCCTTAACCAATCAAATTGCAATTTAACCCTTAATTGATCATATATGCCCCAATCTGAGCATCAAAGTCAGCCCACTTTAGGCACTAATTTTACATATAATTAAGAGTTTCAAATGTATCGGCAGGGCCGGTCCTGAGGATTTGGGGCCCGGGGCGGGAGAAAATTTTGAACCCTTTATGTAAATAATTTTTTTTTATTAATATGCCATATCATACAAAATAGGGAGGGACATAAAACCAATACTCCTCAAAATAAAATATATACATTGATGAACATACCCACACCATACTTCTTGCTTGCTTCTTGACAAATTAATTTTGAACACTTGTATGTTATACCTTCACAAAAAATACAACTAAATCACATCTCATCTGAAATGACTCCTTCTTACATTTTTAGAAGCAAAATCATCAATTATATGTTCAACATCAATAGTTTCTTCATTTACCTCATTCTCATTATCAGACACATTTGTTGTTTCTTGATTTAACTCATCTTCATTTACCTCATTTTTGTTTTTATATACTACCTCAGTTTCAACTTGGTTTTTCATAGACTCATTTTGCGATTTAATTTTTTTTCAAAGTTTTTGAATAGAACCTTTTTGAGGTTTTAGTTTTTCTTCTCCCTCTCTTTTTCTATTTCTTTTTTTTGCTACCTGATGCATATTTTCTAGGAAACATTGTTTTAAATTAAAAAAAAAAAACAAGTATAGAAGTATACAACCTGAGTAATGAGGCACAAAGGCAGCGTTGAGCCGCTGACTTAGATCCAACTATGAGTTACCTAAATTTGATCTTCGCTGTAAAAACAAAAAAAAATTGGCAAAAATTATGTTATTAAATTAATTATTACACAAAAGAAACGGCAGAAATTTTGGAAGAAACGACAAAAATTGCATTTGGAAGAAATGGAGAGGCAGCGATTGCTTTAATAAAAAAAAGCTCCTCCATTCTCTTTAATAAAAAAAAGAGGAAATTTGGAAGAAATTATTTTAATAAAAAACGGAGCCGAGAGGAAAAGGCAGAAACTTGGATTGTTTCGTTCGTTCACACTTAATCGCAGAATTGGTAGGCATTCGCCTAAATCCTAAGCAATTTTTTTTAATGAAGCCTATCCCGATTGATAGGCACTGAACTAATGATAGAAGTGATGTTGCAATATTTTGGAATGGTGTGAACGTGTAGTCGTGTACTGATTGAATGAAAGCTCAGGATTTGATAAAAAAATGCAATTCGATCTTCGTTCACACTGGAGCCGAGAGAAAAAGGCAGAATGCCTACCGATTACAAACTGGATCTTCGTTCACACTTGGGAGCCACTGGACTTTTGGGGCCCTATGCAAACTTCTTCTTTTTTTAATGAATGCAAACTTCTTTTTTTGGGGGGCCCTCTAGGCTTTTGGGGCCCGGGGCCATCGCCCTGGGTACCCTGGGTAAGGGCCGGCCCTGGGTATCGGTCCAGATAAAATTAGTTTTTGAGCTTATAGGGTTCATATACGTTCAAGTTAATCGGATTCGGTTTTATTTAACTTTCGGTTTAGTTAATTTTCAGGAAAATTGAACAGATAAATATGGTATTTTTTATTTATATATATTGTAACAAGTAACTAAATCCAAGAGTGGTGCAACGTTAATTCATATTGCATTCTCTAGAATGTAATAACATACCTATAAGTGGTGCAATGTTGATATTGTATTCTATAGAATTGTTATGATCACTAAGCCAGCTAGGGTGCAAATGGGTCGGTTATTATCCGACCATATCCGCATCCGTATTCAAAAATTAGATACTGATATCCGATATCCGAATATCCGTGCGGATATGGATACGGATATGGTTTTGAATTTTAATTATCCATATCCAAATAGTAGATAAATACCATATAATTTACTATATATTACGAAAATATTTATGTATATATTTACAGATATCCGATATCCAATTCGTATCCGTATGTATTCGTTTAATATCCGATCCGTATCTGTATCTGAAAATTAAAAGCAGATACGGATATAGTTTTATCACTATCCGATCCGTTTGCACCCCTATTAGCCAGCCCATAGGACAAGAGCACCGAGGTACCTACTACGAGTCCGACTCCGTTGCTTTTCTGAGAGAAAAGGAGAACCCTCCTTTTCCGAATCCAACGATTCAAAATTTTCATTCACGTATCTCGATAAAGAAACCTTTATATGCACAAATCTCAACGAATTTTGAATCGTTAAATTCGGAAAAAGAGGGTCCTCCTTTTCTCTCAGAAAAGCAGCGGAGTCCGATTCACCTACTACTTGCAACAGGAGTTTCTTTTTCTATCCTTCATCATATATGCACCATTACTGGTTACCGCAGGTGGAGGTTCTTTTTCCCGTCAAAAAATTTGATGTATTATGTGTACTAATTAATAGCTCAACTTTTGCAAAATCTGTTGTTAAACAATACTGACGTTCACAAAAACCCAAAATCGATGATTTAATTGAACATCAATTCACCATTTAATTAATCACGAAAATCATCGAACTTAAAATTACGGGTACTAGAGTTTTAACACAAATCACTATTACAAAATAATCAATTCATCTTACAAAAATAGAACATCTAGAAGATTAAAATTTAAAAATAAGAGTATTTATAGCAAAAGTAGGACTATTTTACTTCACGCTCATATTTTCATTTTCAAAATTCAAAACGTCGATCCGAACCATTCAAGTTGTTCTCCATATTGAAATGTGTTTCACGAAGTACAATAGCACAATTCTTTATAGAAACTAAATTATATTATTTCCAAAATTTTGTAATTATGGAAATATTGCTTCACATCTCATTGCATAGAGCAATATTCTCATAATTCCAACGACATGCATTGTTGCAAAAGTTTCTGTGGCGATTCCAACCCCTAGCAATCCCGCATTCTGAATTTTTGCATCGTTGTTGTATTTTTCCCGTAGCAGAAATTTATTATTTATTCCATGATACTTGTCTGATATGGTTCAGAACTTTCTCACGACTTAATTTGAACTGATCATCGGCGTGGCCAAAATTTATTTCATCACCTCTGAACTCATCATGAAAATTAACTGCGGCCAATAAATGATGCTCTTGGAACCGCAGAGTTACGATATTCATCAAGTAGAAGGCTGATGTGTGTCCCTTGCAAATTCCTTTCTTTAGAAGGTCTACTCCTGTGGAAATGTCTCCCTTGTAAAATATATTTATCTGCAAAAATGAAATGTCGCAGTAATTGTAAGTAATTTGTACACAGTTTGAATTTGCACATGCACTTTGCTATTCAAGATGAAACTAAATGTCAAAAATCCATAAAAAATAGTAAAAAAAAATCAAAAAAATGTAAAATTTGATGTCCAAGTACATTTTAATATGGAGAATACATTGAGGACTTCAGATCGACTATTTGAACTTTGAAAATTGCAAAAAAAAATTAGTAGTACCAAAACCTTAGTCATACCACTTTGATCTTAGCCAACCTCTATATATATACAAGTACATATGGAAAAACCAACCAAATATGTGAACCAAAAAATATATTTCATTGATGAAACTCAAGGAAGGGTCAAAGCAAAAAATTATTATGAGAAAACCTATCTTTAATATTTAATAATATTGTTGAACCCAAATGACTAGCTAGATAGATACAACGTCCTTACCAGTGCAAGTATGAAGCAGGCTTCCGCATTACCAGCTTCTGAACAAGCGTTCAGAATGGACATGCAGCGATCGGTTACCTTTCAATTTAAACTTGAAAATTCCTTCTGCAATGTTATGCGTTGTTTGACTATCTGATCTTTAAATACGGCATAACAAATCCTATATCTATAAAACCAAAAGATAAAAAAGTTTAATAAAATATAGTATATATATACATGTACAAGTAAGACCATATATACATAGAAAGAACTCAAATTAAACACGGCTTTTACACTTAAATTATCCATATATAATAATATTTGTGTGTCATAAAATCTAAGTGTAGTCTAGAATCATTAATAATAAAACAAAGTAGAAGGAATTTCCAATTGTAGCAAATTTTTAAATTGGTCCATAAACTTCTCAAAAAATTTAATTTCTAATATATAACAACATAAAATTGAATTGTAACTATTTACAAATTATTAGTACATTTTGACACACTTACTATATTTTTCTTGTAGTTCCAAACCAGACATGTTTCCTTCCCAATTCCAACTTATTTGCTCCAATATGGCATGATATATCTACTTTCTATCAGATGCCTCGAGACCTGTAAAACTGTGCAAGGCCCAACATTGTTAGTGACGGCTAAATATAAACAAACTATTCTAGTATATAAAGGGGTCCAAATTATCGTAGAGATGCATACATATATACCACTATTCCATTTTTTATTATCAACATAATTTGTATTAATTATTCTATAAAAAAATGAAGGATCTTACACGCTTGTTCTTCCGGCGGAAACCACTAGCAGATGGATCTCTTTACCTCGAAATCTCCAAATCTGTACATATATACACATCAATAACACACAAGGAATTTAAAAAATATTTCCGTTATATCTTCACCAATTGAAAAGTTGTTTAACTTAAAGAGTATTATTAATTAGCCACTAAATGATATTAGAAATCATTAAATAATTGGAGATAATTAACATATCAAATTTCATCAACAATTGAAAGAGACTGGGACAGAGTACACATTTAGAAGGCGAAGCCTCCAACATATACATAAACCAAGCATCAGATCACAAAATGCACTGGTACCGACTGTACCAAGCATCAGAAAACTGGTACTGTACCGATACCAGTCACATTTCAAGCATACACAAGGACAGAAAATCAAAGGGGTTCAATGGTGAAATTCAATACTTGATTTCATATTTGAAAGACACAACCAAGCAATTAACAATTAACTCCCAAATGAATCAGATGCGAAACCGAAACAACAAGCAAAAAATACTAAGCATATCACATTCAAGTAAAGAGGGTCGATGGCCTCGTGTCATCATAAGGCAACACAGAAAATAGACAACCAAATGTGGATTTATGAATTACCAAAATTTGCTTTCTCCAAGTGTTTAACGAGAGGTGGTCGGTACCAGATTTATGATAAATGAATCAACATCAATCACAAATTTAGCCCAATAAATTAGCCCTCTTCTCTCAGGGGCATTCACTCAAACAGTTTACAGTTGCTAAAAAAGAAACAAAAGCACAATAACAACTTGTTACTTGTTCAACTAAGCCAAGATTTATTTTACAAGAAGGTATTCACTGGTAAAAGGGAAATACACAAATAATATACCATGGCAATATAAACAACTCAAATCAAAAGAAATAAGTGAGATTTAATAGTCCCGCTACTTGAATTTTCGCGACTAGAAGCTAAAGCATACATCAAAATCGTAAACCCTAAGAATAAGAGTAGCTAAAAGGGGGGAGAAAACTCCAAATTAAACACTGACCTGTAGGAAAGTGAAACGGATTATTTCGAAGCTAAAGCATACATCAAAATCGTAAACCCTAAGAATAAAGCATACATCAACGTAATCGTAAACCCTAAGAATAAAGTGGATTTGAGAATAAAGTGGCGGATTCGAAGTGAAGTGCGATTTAAGCAGGGGGATGAAATATAGTTTTGAGATCTTCAAGAGCCTGAGAGTTCCAAAAAAACCATAGATTTGACCTGTCAAGAAAAAAATTAAAGCATGTGTGAGTACCAATAAATAATAGATGCATCTGGGCGGCAGCGCTGCACACTTCGTATTGAGTTTTAAAAACAAGCATTGATACCACTTTCAGTTTTGAATTTTGTTAAAAAAAATAACATTTTGTATAAATTTAAGTACACTATTTTTTTTTCAGGTTGCAGCGCATAAAGTGGTTGATAATCTTTTTTTAGTTCTAGTTTGATTTCATCATTGTAGTTTAATTAAATGTGTTATGTTCAAGATCTATATAGCTTGTTATAATTCTACAATTGATAATTACAAATATTGCTTAAGAGAACATCGTTGGAGTTTTTTCATAATATTTTTTTTTTCAATAGTAATACTTTTAGAAATTTGAATATTAATAGTAATTTATTTCTACGAAATTTATGAATTAAATAATTTTTTTAAGTTACGCTCTAATGATCACTCAAAAGAGAACGATATTATCTTTTAAAATTTATAAACTCAGAAATATTTTTTTAGTAACTGGTATTTTAGTAATATCTCAAAGACGCAAGTGTTCTAAAAAATTATTAAGGACGTAACTGCATCTCAAGTACTTTTAAATTTGAAAGTGACACCTACCGAGCATAAATTTCATTAGAACTGGAGAAGGTTTGACAAAGCCCAAAAACCAAAACCTAAGAAATATGTTGATTGAGATGGCTCCAGTTTACCGGACTTTAGGATTTGAAGTTTGTGATGATGTTCCAGGAAGTGCTAGATCTGACAAAAAAGATTGTAAACTTTTTGTATAAACAGTTAATAATTTATTATAAATATCTATTAACATGCATTACAAAATTATTTAATTCTCGTTGCTATATGCATGGTTGTCAAGTGATAATTAATTTATGTAATTTCATATAATACTAAAATATGAGTTAGGTTGTGGTAGTATGCATATTCCAGATTAACCGGTACAATGGATCAATATTTATGTTTTACAAGTTCAAACAATAGATCTAAACCGTTCAACATATTTTTTATATGAAAATATACTTACAAGTCAAAGTATTGATTTTTAGTGGTTGAGATTAACTATTTGAATTTTGAAAATTAAGATATTGATTCTTAGTACAGACTAATTCACACTATGATAAATACTTGAAAAATATCTTCAATTTTGATAATTTTGTCATTAGTTCCGATATCTTAATAAAAAAAATTACTCATGAATTATCAATTCTTTTTTAAAATATATTTTCTCTAGTAGTATTAATATCTTTTTTCTATTTTTTTTCTTTATGCATTAAAATTTTAAGTAGAGGCTATAATATATTTTTCAAATTTAGGAGGTCATAAAGAGCTTGAGAGTTCCAATAAAGCAATAAATTTGACCTCTTAAGAAAAATAAAAGTTGAAACTTGTTAGTTCCAAACTTCCAACAAAGTCAGTCAACTTGTGATAAATGAATTTGATAAAAAAAAAATCCTGTTATAAAAAAAAATAAAGACTGCATAGCTGCACATTTCAGAGTTCCCAGTTTTTGTTCCATTCGTTTTTAAGTTCCAGATGATAATAAAATAATGCAATGTTTACATTCCATAGTATATTCAATAATTTGTAACTAAATTCTCACAGTATTTCTAAATTAATTTATACTAATTCATCAGATGAATATTAGTAAAAGTTTCTACATTCGGAAAAATATAACTTTTAGTGCTAGATTTTTTAAGAAAACCAGCATTGATACTTATTTTCAGTTTGGAATTTTATAATTTTTAAATTATAATTTCTTCAATTAGAATTTTACAATTTTTAAACTTCTAGAATGATGTTTTTGTTAAACAGAACTTAACATGCGTTATGACTTAAATTATTTCCGCGTGCTAAATGGTTGTAAAGTTATGATTAATGTATAGCAAGATTAACGTGCTCAATGTATAGCAAGATTTCATTAGAAATTCTCTCAAAACAGATCATACATATACAACTTCACAAGCCTTTTTATTATTCGTCATTGCATATATAACAGAATCATAAAATTCTAGTTCATATATAAAATTTGGAAGAATTCATTAGTTAATTGATTACTTGAGATATTTCCTTCCATTGATGAAAAATTTGCATCATCTTCAGCAATCTATTAGTAAAGGACCTACTGTGTTTGGCTAAGGAGCTGGAGCGGGGGCACCACCGGCCCTCCCTCGAATTTTATCTGAAAATTTAAACAGAAGCATCATTTTCTGTTAAATATATATGTGATTCTAATTGCTTAATTACAAAAAAAAAAGAAAATAGTTGATCATTTATCATAATTATTGTTAGTGTTTCATTTAGATTTAATTTAATTTTATATATATATATATATATTTTTTTCAAAAGGCTACAAGAGCCCATTCCATTGCTGAAATATAGCTTTAAATACAACCAGTGTTGTTACTATCCAGACTTCTGGATCATCCCCTTGAAACTTTTTATTGTATTAAATGTAGAAATTTCAAGAATAGCCTCAACTTCCCTTATTTCCTGATAGAAAATCCGTAATTATTGTGGTATTGAATATTTTAAAATGAAAATTATCATCATCACAAACAAAATACACAAGCACCAACAATAAATTATTATTGAAATAGGTATTTATAGTGCGTTATATGTAAATTCTTGTCAATTTTAATTGTTAAACATTTGAAAAACAAAAAAAGTTTTCATAATTGTAGAAATTTATACTCACCTTAGATCATGTGATGAAAAATATTTCTATTTATACATCACCTTAAAAAAGTTTTCATAATTGTAGAAATTTATACTCACCTTACAAAAGTTTTGTTAAACATTTTGTCAATCTATCACCTTATCATGTGATGAAAAATATTTCAATTTTTCACATTAACAATTACATTAAAAATTATCAAATGAATATACCTTAGAGATTCAAGATTTGTAAAATAAAAGATATATAGATCAAGTATACCTTCATGTCCCCACAAAGGAATCCATGGTGTGTCGCAATCGGGCGGGCAAAAAACATTGCAGTAGACTACCCAATGCCTCCTTATGCATCTGTTCCAGCACTTTCTGCCATGGTCGCAATCAAGAAGTTGCCCCACACAATTTGAGGTGAAGAGCCCCAGAAATATGGTCGACAGAAAAACCACAGCCAAAACATGACGGGTCTCCATGTCGGCCTAGAAGATTGATTTTGTCTGGTATGTTCTTCTCTCTTGTTTGTAAATTATGAGGGGTTGTGTTGAATTGTAGTGTAATCAGTCTAATTTATTTGGGTATTTTAATTTGCATTGATTATATAATGATGTGAAGTAAGTTACATTAGCGGAATGTAACGATGCACTGCGAGGATACAGTTAAGAAAACAGTTGACATGTATAAGCCAAGAGTTATTTAATCAAGCAAAGAAATCTATAGTTAGCAAAAGTTCTTAAAAGGTTGGGTGTCACTAACTGGTGATGACACCAAAAACAGAATTCAGAGAGAAAAAGAAACTAATTAAGTTCAAACAAATTCAAACTGTATATGGAGTTAAATAATAGAATATATTATTTATTTTTATTATTAATTATTATTTTAAATTTTAAATCGGAAACTTGCTGCAACCACATAACCAGCATTTCACATTCCTCATGAGCTTCGATCCTCTGAGGTAACCAAAACTTTGTGTTTAGATCCAGACCTATAAGTCAAATGTCCTCTCTAAAATACTTGATTAAACATTAGCCCAATTAATTTGGACCCCTTAACCAATCAAATTGCAATTTAACCCTTAATTGATCATATAGGCCCCAATCTGAGCATCAAAGTCAGCCCACTTTAGGCACTAATTTTACATATAATTAAGAGTTTCAAAGGTATCGGTCCGGATAAAATTAGTTTTTGAGCTTATAGGGCTCATATACGTTCAAGTTAATCGGATTCGGTTTTATTTAACTTTCGGTTTAGTTAATTTTCAGGAAAATTGAAAAAATATATATGGTATTTTTTATTTATATATATTTGTAACAAGTAACTACATCGAAAAGTGGTACAACGTTAATTCATATTGCATTCTCTAGGATGTAATAACATACCTATAAGTGGTGCAACGTTGATATTGTATTCTATAGAATTGTTATGATCACTAAGCCGGCTAGGGTGCAAACGGGTTGGATATTATCCGACCATATCCGCATTCGTATCCGAAAATTAGATACGGATATCCGATATCCGAATATCCGTGTGGATATGGATGCGGATATGGTTTTGAATTTTAATTATCTGTATCCGAATAGTAGATAAATACCATATAGTTTACTATATATTACGAAAATATTTATGTATATATTTACAGATATCCGATATCCAATTCGTATCCGTATGTATTCGTTTAATATCCGATCCGTATCTGTATCTGAAAATTAAAAGCAGATACGGATATAGTTTTATCACTATCCGATCCGTTTGCACCCCTATTAGCCAGCCCATAGGACAAGAGCACCGAGGTACCTACTACGAGTCCGACTCCGTTGCTTTTCTGAGAGAAAAGGAGGACCCTCCTTTTCCGAATCCAACGATTCAAAATTTCCATTCACGTATCTCGATAAAGAAACATTTTTATTCACAAATCTCAATGAATTTTGAATCGTTAAATTCGGAAAAGGAGGATCCTCTTTTTCTCTCAGAAAAACAGCGGAGTCCGATTCACCTACTACTTGCAACAGGTGTTTCTCCGAATTTTTTATTAATATCCAAAAATTAAATAAAATTATCAAAAATGTCCATGTCAGATCTGAAATTCGAAAAATACCCATTCCGGAAAAAAATTTTCCGAACTAAGCCTCTAACTTCGGAAAAATTTTTTCCGAACTTAGCTCTCTATTTCCGGAAAAAAAATTTCCGAACTAAGCTTCCAATTCCGGAAAAAATTTTTCCGAACTCTAAGTTCGGAAAAATTTTATCCGAACTCAGCCCTATAAAATCCGACCCAGCCCAGCCTATTTCGGTGCCTCTCCTCCCTCCCAGCGCAGCAGCCCGCAGCCGGCCCGAGGTAACTTTTTTTTTTTTTTTTTTTATATTATTTAATTATTTAGTTTAAATAGTTTAAAATTTGTAGAATAGTCCAGAATAATTTAAAATTTATAGAATGGTCCAGAATAGTTTAAAAAATATCAGAATAGTCCAGAATAATTTAAAAAATTACAGAATAGTCCAAAATAGTTTAGAAAATACCAGAATAGTCCAGAATAGTTTAGAAAATACCAGAATAGTCCAGAATAGTTTAGAAAATACCAGAATAGTCCAGAATAGTTTAGAAAATACCAGAATAGTCCAGAATAGTTTAAAAAATACCAGAATAGTCCAGAATAGTTTAAAAAATACCAGAATAGTCCAGAATATTTTAGAAAATTACAGAATAGTCCAGAATAGTTTAGAAAATACCAGAATAGTCCAGAATATTTTAGAAAATTACAGAATAGTCCAGAATAGTTTAGAAAATACCAGAATAGTCCAGAATAGTTTAGAAAATACCAGAATAGTCCAGAATAGTTTAGAAAATACCAGAATAGTCCAGAATAGTTTAAAAAATACCAGAATAGTCCAGAATAGTTTGAAAAATTACAGAATAGTCCAGAATAGTTTAGAAAATTACAGAATAGTCCAGAATAGTTTAGAAAATACCAGAATAGTCCAGAATAGTTTAAAAAATACCAGAATAGTCCAGAATAGTTTAAAAAATACCAGAATAGTCCAGAATAGTTTAGAAAATACCAGAATAGTCCAGAATAACTTAGAAAATACCAGAATAGTCCAGAATAGTCTGAAATGATTTAGAATTTTTTCAGGAACCTCTTTTTTTCTCGGATCCCTTTCGGAGCTCTGACTGTCTGATCACTCGGCTCTTCGATTGAGGTTTTTTTTAACTTTTTTTATTATAATTTTAATTTATAATACAATTAATTAGTTTATTTTAAATAATTTAGAATATTGTCCGAATAATTTAGAATTTGTCAGAACCTTCCAAAATGACCCTGAATATTTTAGAAAATACCAAAATAGTTCAGAGTAACTTAGAAAATATCAGAATGGTCCAGTATTATTTAGAAAATAGCAGAATGGTCTAGAATAATTTAGAAAAATTAAAGATAATTTAGAATATTGTTCGAATTTTGTAGTATGGCAGACTTAGTACTGAAGCATACATTTAGCCCTTTGTTGTGGATAGCTCACGGCAATCATAGGGTATCTCAGGCGTCGAAGGAGGTAAACATTTACTTATTTTGTTTTTCATAACTCGGTTAGTAATCAAATTATATTGTAATTAATTTTTTTCTCAAATTTAGAGCAAAGAAATTTTAACGGTGAGACACTATCGACACAAATGCGAGTATCACAAGGACTATGCACCGGTATTAATTCGAATGGGCTTATATCAGCTCGCGACAATGCCTGATATTGCCCTCGATGCTGCTCTTATTCATGCACTTGTTGAGCGGTGGCGTCCGGAGACGCACACCTTTCATCTTCCTTTCGGAGAGATGACAGGTATTAACTAATTCAAATAAATTTGTTTTTTAGTTTCTTACTGACATGTCAAAAAAAATTACAGTAACGTTGGAGGATGTGAGCTGTTTGTGGGGTTTACCTATTTCGGGGGAGCCTGTAACGGGAATTACAGACGCGGCGAGTATTCATGGCCGACTGTATGAGCTGCTAGGCATCAAAGATAATGAAATCAAGGGGTTCATGAAAAAGATGGGAAAGGATGCGAGAACGTCCGACATGCTTTTGGCAAAAAAAGCGCTCCGTGAGCGCTTCAGAATACTGCCCACCGGTGCGAGCGAGATAGAAAAGAAATGGTTAGTATTTTTTTCTATTTAAAACCCTATTCGTATTTTGCATTTTCAATAATGTGCTCACATTTTAATATTTGGTGATCAGGTATGTCCGTGCATTTATCCTTGACATGTTAGGGAATACCATGTTTGCCGACAGTAGCGGGGACGGGATACCGTTGTGGTATCTCAACATGGTGGACAATTTAGACGATCCGAGGAATTACAACTGGGGCGGAGCTGTTCTCGCCTATTTATATCGAAATCTATGCCTCGCATGTAATCCTAGCTGCCACTCTATGCATGGTCCCACGATGCTTCTGCAGCACTGGTCGTGGAGCCGATTTCAAGTTCACCGGCCGTTATTTCCGAGATCTCAACCGACATGGGGCAGGGAAACAGAAGATACTTGCCCAGCTTATGGTGAGCTATGGAAAGGCCCACATGAGTGGGAGAGCTCGTCGCATTCAAAACCCACCGGTCCAGGTATCCCCCGTGATCAAATTCAGCTATTGACGGATAACATGGTGGACTGGCAGCCGTACGCGCATGTTTACCACAATCTTTCGAGAAGAACTCGGGCGGACCAGGTATATTGTAATAAATTCGCATACTTTCTCCTATTTATGTCATCATAATTATAAATTCGGTATAACATTTCAACTATATTTTTCAGCCGTACTACTTGTACCGCGGTCCTCTTATTTTTTATTGGATTGTGGAGCATCACAATCCTGATCGGTGCATGCGACAATTTGGAAGATGGCAAGAAATTGCGCCACCGCCCCCTCCCTTGGATAAGGACGATCACGAAGAGCTACACAAGTAATATTCGCACTATTTATGTGGTTTATTTATTTTTGTGTACTTATGTACTTATTTATTTTACTAATATTGTAAACAGGTTGAAATGGGGCTCAAAGAGGAATGCGAACTGGGCGGACGTGCACCGCCGACATGTGACCCATGCGACACAATATGCACAGCATGTGCACGAGGTAGGACATCCGTGGGATCCGAGTGACATTGTAAAATATCGAACATGGTACCAGAAGAATGGCATGGCATCTGTCTTCCTGTTTGGTCAGCACGTGTTCGGAATGGATCGCAATATTCCGGTTCATAGAGACGAGCATTCGAAGTCCGGATACGTTCCCAGCGGATCGACATTTGTTCGAAATGTAAATATTTCTAACTCTGGAATTTATAAAACACTTATTACATATCATTTCTTATATTTCGACCATGTGTACAGGCATTGCGTGGGATTGGAGAGTTGGCACATGGCACAAAAACATTCTTCACCAAGGGTCTCCGTGCAATTGGCAAGGGGAAAATGAGGCTAGGTAGTCGACTTTGCAGTGATAATGGTTACGGAGACCGTGCGCGTGCTATGTTGGATGAGTCGGGGGTCCCACCTAATTGGGAAGACATTTCATCCACCGAGAGTGCGCCGCTGGGAACGGAGCCATTCCCAGCGGCACCTGTATTCGAAGGCCCAGATCCAGTGCAGGGTTGGTTGTATGATGGCTCTCAATGGAGGACTTATATGTTGCCAGGACAGTTCGATCAGGTTACTCCACCAGCACATGCAGACGCCGGACAGGTATGAATTAAAATTACTAGAAGCTGATTTCAAATTTAGTTTAGAGTTAAAAAACTGTGTATGAATTAAAGGCACAGGGGTACGGCATGCCGCGATCATCATCGATGCACGAGATGCCGCGATCATCATCGATGCACGAGATGCCGCGATCATCGATGCACGAGATGCCGCGATCATCGATGCACGAGATGCCGCGATCATCGATGCACGAGATGCCGCATTTGCAGTCGCAGGGGTTCGGCATAGAGATTCCGGAGGGGTGTGAATGGATGCATTCACTACTCGGCTATGGAGCCGGAGATGTATGTAGTACTTTAATTGAAGTAATTTTCTTTTTTAATATATAATGAACTAAATTAAAAAATGTGTCTCAAATGCAGATGTCTCAGGATCAGGCGAATGAAATGGAGCAAATGCATGTTGATCAAGCCACATTCGAATCCCTACAGCAGTGGCAGGTTCATCCGACTTCAGGTGATGCCGGGGCGTCGTCTTCTTATCCACCTCCTCCAGTGGACACTGACGGGCTGCGACGTTCACAGCGTGAGAGACATGACCCTTCTCGCTTCTCGCATTCTGAGTATCCGGACCACACTGTACATGCACAGCGTGGCCTGTAGGAGTTATATATTTTATGTTGTCATTTGTGTTTTATCTTTTGGTATCTGTTTTACATGTAGGAGTACTTGTATATTTTGATATGATTTGCTTTATCTGTAGGTATTAATTACATATTATAACTTAACAATTTCATCGAAACCGAATTCTATAAATTAACAATGCCATCTCAACCGTCTTCTAGAACTTAATAAATATGCCTCAGAAATAACATACTACTTCTGAAACTACATTTTCGACAAAACGAAGAAAAATACATAGAATGAAAACATTCAGAACTATTAAACTACATTTTCGACAACAGAATGAACAACATACTACTTCTGAGCACACATGTTATTTTCTACGACGCAGACTAAAATTCAGTCCGATGGTGCGCCAGGAGGTTGTACTTCTTCTTGCTGAGTGCTCTGCCACTTCTTGCGCCTGTCTTGCTGCCTCCTCTACATTGCAATTGGATCATGTATTAAATCGTGAATTTAATTAAAACAAGCATTTATAATTTTACCTGCTGCATTCCGATCAATTGTACCTGCTGCATTCCGATCAATTGTCTCACGATGAGGCTGATGTCCGAGTCTCCGACCACGCATCCTGTCCATTTCCATCGGTATGCGGTCGTGCCTTCTCCTTCCTTTTTTGATCAGTCTCTTCTCAGGTATAATTTTTGGGCTGTTGTATATAGGCCATTCATTTTGGTTGCCTTTCGGTCCCCAATGACCGCCCCATGTTTGTACCACTATTGACGTACGGTACAAGGGGTTGATGTATAGATTTACATCATATCTCATTTCGCGGACAACCGCCATGAAATGAGAACATGGTATGCCGGTCAATTGGGGCTTCCGACATTCACATTCAACCCTGTTATTGTCCGTGACAACAACCCTATACCCGAAATCCCTCCGGGTATACTCAAGTCTCGGCTGATTACGCCTTGATGGAAGTTTTTCACCCTTGACGAGAACCTCAAACAGCCCATGACCGCTGCGATAAGGAATCACAGTCATGTCCCTTCCTTTTTCAATACGCTTTTGCAATAACTTACTTACCCTGTCCGACCACACCTGACCGTGTTGCATTCTCATTTCAGCTTTGTTCCATCGTTCGAAAAACCATTTATTCAACTTATAAAACGTGTCCTCCACGACCGCTGCAATCGGTAACCGCCGACTAATTTTGAACACGGCGTTCAGTGACTCTGATCCATTTGTTGTCATTATCCCCCATCGGTGACCGCCGTCCAATGTTTGATACAACTTCTCTGGACGTGGAAGCTCGTCTTCATCATTAGGGTTCCTCTTACCCACCTTGTTAAGGTAGTCGACAGCCTCCGGACAACCAATTTCAAAGTCTTGTATCATCTCCTGCAACCTCCTAGGTTTGCATTTGTTCACTCCAGCTATGAACCTGTCGCTAACCTCTCTCTTACGCCCCACGTGCTTGAATAGGTTTTCGGCAACATGCTGAGAACAATACCGATGTACACATTGATCGGTGGACTCATCCCAGCCGAGAAGCGGATCCTGAAAAACGGCTTTAATTCCCAAATGTCTATCCGATATGACACAAAAGAAACGATTATCTCCAATTACTTCCAACCTCAACCATCTCATAAAAAAACCCCAGTTGTCAGCGCTTTCTTTCTCCACAATTGCAAAAGCCAATGGAAGCAATTGGTTTTCGGCATCGTACATACATGCCATTAGCAGCCTACCTTGGTACCGTCCCGACATGAAACATGCATCGATACTAATCACTGGTCTCAGGAACGGTATCGCTGCAATACACGCTCCAAATGCCCATGCCGCTCTATGGAAATGCCTCTCGGTTTCTTTGTCAGTCGGGGTCGAGGTCACACAATACTTAGTTCCTGGATTGTTTCTTTGGATGGCTTCCAATAGTGGAATAAGCAGGTTGTACGAGCTCTCCCAACTCCCAAACAGATTTGCAATAGCAAGCTCACGGCCTCTCCATAATTTGTTGTACTTGGGAGTTACCTTATCATATCTCTGCATGACGAGATCTCAGATATGATTTATAGAAGAGCACACATCCCTTCTAATGGTCTTATCAATCGCAAGGGCAACCATCTCTGCCGTAAGCTGACAGTGATCAGTACGTGTTGCCGATACTGTGCACGTATGGGGAAGTGCTTGTTTGGTAATAATCCAAGATTCTGAAAGACCGTTCTGCTTCGCGCATACCTTAAATTTACAAAACTTATCTCTGCACACCACCTCGTAACGTCTAGGTTCGCTTCTAAGAACCTTGCACTCACAATTATTATCGAGATGGAACTCATTGATTGCTATCCTTAGAGCTGTTTTCGACTGATATACTACACCCCTAGCCAATGGATTATCGAATGTTTTGTTTGACCTGCCGAAAAAATCGACATCCGCAGGCCTAAACCCGGATATGTCATTGAAACTATCAACCGGATGTGTCATATTTTCCCGACCAGTTATCGGGTACTGTGCTTCACGGGACCGTGATTGTGGCTGGCTGAGCGGTTCAATATCATCGTCGGAACCCGATGACTCACCTGAGAGCCTCTCATCTCCACTCTCCAAACTGTCAGAATCAATTGCATCAACAGGGGCATGCGAATAATCACGTAGCTGTCTACGGGCCCGACTGGTACTGGGTCGTGATGTGCTTGGTAGATCCACAGAGTTCCGACCGGTACTGGGTAGAGGTCTAACTGGTAGATCCACAGAGTTGCTACCGATACTGAGTCGGGGTCTCTGTACATCCATAGAGTGCCGACCGGTACTAAGGCGGGATCTAACTGGTATTGGGTTGGGATCCACATGATTCTGACTGGTACTGGGTCGGGATCGAGGTTCAGGAATCTGTCTGGTATGGTTCGGTTCCAATTCTACATACAACTCCAGAACCGGTAACCTTTGTGCAAAAGACGACACAATTTCTAAAACCATTTCGAACGATTGTTGGTCCATTACCGGTACTAATTGATGGTCACGTCCCCCATCGGTAGACATATTAAACCTGGCTTGGATTTCTAGATTTGCTTGACTAGCATTATACCCAACAAATTTATAAATCTCATTCCGAAGATAATCAAAGCTGTGGTTGACGGTTAGCGGTAATGAGTATTTAGCTCGGGTACTGTAAAAGACCCCGTCATTATTGTATTTGATTTCTCCTCCATTAAAAATCTTCACATAAATAGTTGTCATTTTCAGTTCGATTGGTCTGGCAATTTAAAAAAGAACAACATATAAGTAATTACAAATTGTCCGGACCTCTCAAAATTATTTCATAACCATTTCATAATTTTCTAAATTATTCAATACCATTTCTAATATTCCTAAATTATTCTACATCATTTTGGAATTTTTTAAATTAATAGAAAAAAATTCTAATTTTTTTGGGAATTTTATATATTATTCTAAACCATTTTGGAATATGATAAAAAATTCTAAATTATTTGGACAATATTCCAAAAAATAAAAAAATATTTGGAATGATCTAATTAATTATAATATAAATTTTAAAAAAAAAATCAACCTGAATCGAAGATCGGATCAATCAGACAGTCATAGCTCCAGAAGGGATCCAAAAATGAAAGAGGTTCCTGAAACAATTCTAAATCATTTTAAAATTTTCAAAATTTTTCTATACCATTTTGATAATTTCTAAATTATTCTACACCATTTTGAATTTTTTTAAATTAATTTAGCAATATTCTAAAAAAATTTGAAATTTTATAAATTATTCTAAACCATTTTGGAATATTCTAAAAAATTCAAAATTATTTGGACAATATTCCAAAAAATAAAAAAAATATTTGAAATGAACTAATTAATTATAATATAAATTAAAATAAAAAAAATAAAAATAACCTGAATCGAAAATCGGATCAATCAGACATTCAGAGCTCCGGAAGAGATCCAAAAATGAAAGAGGTTCCTAAAACAATTCGAAATCATTTTAAAATTTTCTAGACTATTTTGATAATTTCTAAATTATTCTACACTATTCTGAAATTTTTAAAATTATTTTAATTAATTTAAATATTTTAAATAATTAACAAATAAATAATTATAAATTTAAATAATTAAAAAAAACTTACGGAGAGAGCGAGAGAGCTGCGAGTTAAATTGAAAGCGAGCTCAGTATTTATAATCGAATTCGGTACAAAACCGGATAAAATTTTTCCGAAAATTCAATCTGAAACCGGATTAAATTTTTCCGGAAACTTAGTTCGGAAAAAAATTTTCCGAAAATTTGGCCTAATTTCGGAAAAAAATTTTCCGGACTTAGAATCCGGATAAAATTTTTCCGGTTTTTCAATTGAATTTTCGGAAAAAAATTTTCCGAAGTTAGAGGCTTAGTTCGGAAAATTTTTTTCCGGAATGGGTATTTTTCGAATTTCAGTTCTGACATGGTCATTTTTGGTAATTTTATTTAATTTTTGGATATTAATAAAAAATTCGGGGTGTTTCTTTTTCTATCCTTCATCATATATGCACCATTACTGGTTACCGCAGGTGGAGGTTCTTTTTCCCGTCAAAAAATTTGATGTATTATGTGTACTAATTAATAGCTCAACTTTTGCAAAATCTGTTGTTAAACAATACTGACGTTCACAAAAACCCAAAATCGATGATTTAATTGAACATCAATTCATCATTTAATTAATCACGAAAATCATCGAACTTAAAATTACGGGTACTAGAGTTTTAACACAAATCACTATTACAAAATAATCAATTCATCTTACAAAAATAGAACATCTAGAAGATTAAAATTTAAAAATAAGAGTATTTATAGCAAGAGTAGGGCTATTGTACTTCGCGAATTCACGCTCATATTTCCATTTTCAAAATTCAAAACGTCGATCCGAACCGTTCAAGTTGTTCTCCATATTGAAATGTGCTTGGAGACCAAATTTTACATTTTTTGGAATTTTTTTACTATTTATTAAGCTACTTTGAAAATCGATGATCCATTATGAACAGTAAAAAACAGTAAAAAATTCTAAACCAATAGATCAGCGATTTTCAAAGTGGCTTAATAAATAGTAAAAAAATTCCAAAAATTGTAAAATTTGGTCTCCAAACACATTTCAATATGAAGAATAACTTGAACAGTTCGGATCGACGTTTTTTATTTTGAAAATGAAAATATGAGCGTGAAGTAAAACTTTGTTATACTTCGCGAAGTACAATAGCACAATTCTTTATAGCAACTAAATTATATTATTCCAAAATTATGTAATTATGGAATTATTGCTTCACATCTCATTGCATAGAGCAATATGCTCATAATTCCAACGGCATGCATTGTTGCAAAAGTTTCTGTGGCGATTCCAACCCCTAGCAATCTCGCAATCTGAATTTTTGCATCATTGTTGTATGTTCTCCGTAGCAGAAACTTGTCATTTAATTCATGATACTTGTCTGATAAGGTTCAGAACTTTCCTACGACTTAATTTGAACTGAATATCGGCATGGCCAAAATTTATTTCATCACTTTTGAAGTCATCGTGAAAATTGATTACGGCCAATAGATGATGCTCTTGAAACTGCAGAGTTACGATATTCATCAAGTAGAATGCTGATGTGTGTCCCTTGCAAATTCCTTTCTTTAGAAGGTCTACTCCTGTGGAAATGTCTCCCTTGTAAAATATATTTATCTGCAAAAATGAAATGTCGCAGTAATTGTAAGTAATTTGTACACAGTTTGAATTTGCACATGCACTTTGCTATTCAAGATGAAACTAAATGTCAAAAATCCATAAAAAATAGTAAAAAAAAATCAAAAAAATGTAAAATTTGATGTCCAAGTACATTTTAATATGGAGAATACATTGAGGACTTCAGATCGACTATTTGAACTTTGAAAATTGCAAAAAAAAATTAGTAGTACCAAAACCTTAGTCATACCACTTTGATCTTAGCCAACCTCTATATATATACAAGTACATATGGAAAAACCAACCAAATATGTGAACCAAAAAATATATTTCATTGATGAAACTCAAGGAAGGGTCAAAGCAAAAAATTATTATGAGAAAACCTATCTTTAATATTTAATAATATTGTTGAACCCAAATGACTAGCTAGATAGATACAACGTCCTTACCAGTGCAAGTATGAAGCAGGCTTCCGCATTACCAGCTTCTGAACAAGCGTTCAGAATGGGCATGCAGTGATCGATTGCCTTCCAATTTAAACTAGAAAATTCCTTCGGCAATGCTATGCGTTGTTTGATTATCTGATCTTTAGACACGGCATAACAAATCCTACATCTATAAAACCAAAAGATAAAAAAGTTTAATAAAATATAGTATATATATATATACATTTACAAGTAAGACCATATATACATAGAAAGAACTCAAATTAAACACGGCTTTTACACTTAAATTATCCATATATAATAATATTTGTGTGTCATAAAATCTAAGTGTAGTCTAGAATCATTAATAATAAAACAAAGTAGAACGAATTTCCAAGTGTAGCAAATTTTTAAATTGGTCCATAAACTTCTCAAAAAATTTAATTTCTAATATATAACAACATAAAATTGAATTGTAAATATTTACAAATTATTTATACATTTTGACACACTTACCATATTTTTCTTGTAGTTCCAAGCTAGACATGTTTCCTTCCCAATTCCAACTTATTTACTCCAACATGGCATATGATATATGTACTTTCTATCAGATGCCTCGAGACCTGTAAAACTGTGCAAGGCCCAACATTATTAGTGACGGCTAAATATAAACAAACTATTCTAGTATATAAAGGGGTCCAAATTATCGTAGAGATGCATACATATATACCACTATTCCATTTTTTATTATCAACATAATTTGTATTAATTATTCAATAAAAAAATGAAGGATCTTACACGCTTGTTCTTCCGGCGGAAACCACTAGCAGATGGATCTCTTTACCTCGAAATCTCCAAATCTGTACATATATACACATCAATAACACACAAGGAATTTAAAAAATATTTCCGTTATATCTTCACCAATTGAAAAGTTGTTTAACTTAAAGAGTATTATTAATTAGCCACTAAATGATATTAGAAATCATTAAATAATTGGAGATAATTAACATATCAAATTTCATCAACAATTGAAAGAGACTGGGACAGAGTACACATTTAGAAGGCGAAGCCTCCAACATGGACGAATATACATAAACCAAGCATCAGATTACAAAATGCACTGGTACCGACTGTACCAAGCATCAGAAAACTGGTACTGTACCGATACCAGTCACATTTCAAGCATACACAAGGGAGTCTATCAATTCAAGTACATAATTTGGCAAGGCATCAAGCACCTCCAGAATCACTGATTCACAAGGACAGAAAATCAAAGGGGTTCAATGGTGCAATTCAATACTTGATTTCATATTCGAAAGACACAACCAAGCAATTAACAATTAACTCCCAAATGAATCAGATGCGAAACCGAAACAACAAGCAAAATATACGAAGCATTTCACATTCAAGTAATGAGGATTTATGAATTACCAAAATTTGCTATCTCCAAGTGTTTGACGTGAGGTGGTCGGTACCAAGGTTGTAGTTGGCTGTTGCCTTCTCCACCTCGCTTCTAACCAAGTCACAGAAACGAATTGATAAACTCTGATCAGTTTGTAACACCACCAAGTAATAAAGAAAATATAGAGGAAAAAGGGCAAGCTCCAAATCTTCTTCGGGTTTGAAGAGTGAATGAGAGCTTTCAAAAGAGAAGGGAGGAAGAGAGTGACAGCGAGAGAGGTAAAAACAGAGACATTAATTATATAGAGATAAACATAGAAGGGGATATGCCTTCTCTGAGAAGGAAGAGGAAAAATTCAAAAAGAGAATCAGGTGGGTGGGGTCCGCGTGTCAATGAGGGAGAGCATAAATTGGGAGCATCATTTATGCCATTTATGAAGGTTATATTAATGCGACAGAGCTTGATGGACAAAGAGAAAGTGAACGGTGGCATCATTTATGCCATTTATGACAAACGATTGAATACCGCAGAGAAATTTTTTGTCATTATTTATGACTTTATTTAATTTTTCTTTTGATTTTTGAAAAGAGAGTAGGCGTGTCTTAAAAATAACAGGTGCCATCATTTA
This sequence comes from Carex kokanica, assembly GCA_025461125.1. Classification (NCBI taxonomy): domain Eukaryota; kingdom Viridiplantae; phylum Streptophyta; class Magnoliopsida; order Poales; family Cyperaceae; genus Carex; species Carex kokanica. The sequence goes on along the minus strand of JAJGRX010001036.1, from coordinate 360,843 downwards.
AGATATGATTGGCATATGGTTTGAAATTTCAATTGAGATGAGATGTCACCTATGGTTTTATTTTCTTAATAAATCAGCACATATATTCTTCAAAGTAGAGAAATTATATATCTTGACGCATATGCAAAAGAGTAAAAACAGCATGCAAACATCCGTAGTTAGTAGGTGCTGGTGATGCAATTCGTTCAAATATTTTTTTAAACAAATTGTTAGATTCGATCAGAATAAATGGTTTTAATACTTACTAAAGCTAAGTATGAATTATGTGTTAACATTTTTATAAAGTTAGAGTTGCCATAATTTGTCCATGAAAACACTGCAGCCCTGTAACGGACATATTGCATGCAGCATGCATGTTTGACATGAAGAAATTAATTATTAATATATATCTTATTGATTTGGTAACTAACAATGCCTTCTTACAAATTATAACAAATTAAAAATGATCCACTAAATAATCCCTAATGTGTGGAATCCAATAAATACACAACACAAAAATTATACAATACGAATTTTTTAAACTTTATAATTTCTTGTTAAACAAAACTTCACTTTCATTCAGTGTTCTAAATAGCGCGCTATAGCGTTTTTGGACCCCAAATGCTACGCTATGACATCAAAATGCGCTATTTGCGCTACGGCCGCTACAGCGCTATAGCGGTCCGCTATTTGCGCTATACAATATGAGTTTTTTTTTTTAAGCAATTTATATGGGTTTTAAATAAAGATAAAAAAATCTCAAACCGAACTTGAATTTGTTGCTACTTGCTACAGATAAATAAATTTAAATTGGGAATAGAAATTGAAATTTGAATAGAAAAATAGTCCAAACCGAAATTAAAATTTGAATAGAAAAAAAAAAGATTATGTCATGAATCATGATGCTTAAGATATTTTTAATAGGAAAAATCGATAGTTTATGATATTACTATGGATATTTTGAACTGCAATTTGGACTTTGTACGGGTTCAATATGAATATTATAATTTCTTAATTACTTTGGTGTTATTTATTGTTCTATGAGACTTTAGATAATGTTGATATTTAGTACAAATATTGAATATACGAAATGTAAAAAAAAAACGCTATTTGGAATAGCTTCCGCTATAGCGACGCTATTCGCTATAGCTTTTTTTTTAGCCTTCCCGCTACGACGCTATAAACGCTATTTAGAACCTTGCTTTCATTACAATAATTTATTTCTTCTTGTTAAGTAGTTGTCAAAAGATAATTAACTTACGTAATTTCATATATACAATAAAATATACACCAGATAAATTCTACCTTCAATTCGGATAATTTTTATCATAATTCTGATATCTTATTAATATTTTTTTTACTTATGTGCTTTTTTAAATATTTTTAAAAAATATTTGCTCCCGTCGTATTTATTTATTTTTTATTAATTTTTCTTTGTGTTTTTAAGTTTTTAGCTCCTCCCATTAATCCAATTTAATATGACTGGATTCAATGAGACTGGCTTGAATTTTGAGTTCCAATAAAGTCTACCGTCTACACCAATACCAACATAGCCTTAAATGTACTCTTTACGTCGATTTTTTTTTAAAAACCATAATTAGAAAAAACAAAGTTAGGAAACCAACATGATTACTCCGTTTTTTACAAAAATCATAAGAACTGAGATGCCAATTCGGTTCCAATTTTTTTTTTCTTGGAACCGAATTGGCATTTCGGTTCCAAGTTTTTTTTCCTTGGAACCGAATTGCAATTTCGGTTCCACCCCATTTTCATAGTTTTTCTGCGTAATTTAGCGTAATTTACCGTATTTTAGCATAATTCTACATAATTATTGTACTTTCAAGTAATTTAGTGTAATTCAGCATAAATTAATATAATTTTAAGTAATTTATAGTATTTTAGTATAAATATGCTATAAAAAAGTAATTTGACAAAGAAAAAAAAAATTCAATTTTTTAGTATTATATTTCATCATTTTAGTTATTTGTTTCTAAAAAAAAAAAAATTAATGGAACCGAAATCCCAATTCGGGTCCAAGGCATTACACCAAATGCTACACGGTTACTGCGCGGAAAAACTATGAAAATGGAGTGGAATCGAAATTGCAATTCGGTTCCAAGGAAAAAAAACTTGAAACCGAAATGCCAATTCGGTTCTAAGGAAAAAAAAAATTGAAACCGAATAGGCATCTCGGTTCTTATAATTTTTGTAAAAAACAGAGTAATCATGTTGGTTCCCTAACTTTTTTTTTCTAATTATAGTTTTTAAAAAAAATTCCTTTACGTCAACAAAAAAAAGCCTACACAGCTAGCTGCAACAAGTCCGCATCGTCTGCAACGCTGCATCATGTCAATTTCATATTTGCTGTCAATTCATGTTAATATTTTATGCATTTGAGATTTGACATAGTATGAACTTTCAATCACCTCCAAGTTGTATATATGTAAATAAATGATTAGATTCCCGTTTCAAATTATTTATATTAGTTAAATATTTAACATAATGATCAAAACGACAAGAAATTAATTAGCTGCGAATTTTTCTTCTCCTTTTCTGGCTACTTCAATAAAAATTTCCAAAAAATACAGAAAATACAAGATAAAATTGTTCATCCACCCCTTTTCATTTTGTTCAAACTTGAAAAGATTGTATTTCATTTTGAACTGAAATTAAAGAGCCTAGAGGGAGTCAAATCTCTATAGTGCAGACTGTAAGCATGCATAGCCATCAATGCATCTCTTAACGCAAGTTTAATTTTAGGTACAAAAGAGATAACATCGAAATTGTATAAATGATTTTCAATTTGATTATAATTTCAAGAGGTCGAAATAAAGCATTGTAGACTACTTTTAGAGCTCTGATAGAGTCATTACATGACTATGTTTATCATTTTATTTTTAATTTTTGTTTGCGTTTATAAAAAAGAACTTTGTTGTTGATATTTAACTATGCATGTGTATAATGTTCTAATTTGTCTACTTGAGCGTTCACTTGTTTATCTAAAGCAGTGTTGTAAACAACGGTTGTTAACGCTAATTAATTAGTTGATTAGTCGTTAACGGCGATCAAATCGTAATATATTTTTTTCAACTAATCGACAAATTATTTCTGATTATGACTAATTATTTATGGGTATGACTAATTATTCCCGATATTACTGATTAATCACTTAACGATATCATATACGTCTGATGAGCGCATATTGTTGCTCTGGAGTATATATATCCTCCATTGTCGAAGTCGTTTATCAGTGCTTGAAATTTCTATTTGACTATTCGATCCGTTCTTGTTATGTTTTCATGAATGCATAGTTATAAAGTTTTCGAATAATATTCGTATTATACATCATCCGCAAAAATATTCGGCTTAATTTGAAACTAAAAGATGACTTAAGCATTTGGTTTTTGGATAATTCATTTGACCCATAGTACAATTTTCAATTTTAAGAATTAAATAAATTATATCAACACCTATATTTCTTGTTTTATAACTGAAATGTTGGAGAAAATTGCTTCCTAAAAATATTATCGTTTTACTTTATCATTCACATTATAAAATTTGGAACTACACTTAAAAGTATATCAGTGTATTCTTGAATTACCAATTATACATATTACAGAAGTATTTTCAAATTTCTTTCTAACGTATCAATTAGTCAGAATGTTCTCATAATTTTTTTCTATCGTATGAATTAGTCAGAGAGAAATAGTATTTCATAGTGATTAAGAATAATGATCTTTAAGTGGAGATGTGATATGAATATGATGTTTGTTTAAGTGGTAAAAATTACAGTAAAAGAGATACAATTGAACTGGCCTTGTGATATGATGTTTCTTCAAATATGGAATTAAAAGAGATACAATTGACCTACAAGTACATTAACATATTGAATGGTTCAGATCTACTGTTAAGACTTTGAAAATAGATATATTAATTCATAGTACAAACTGATCCGCACTTTTAATAATAATGTATAGCATTACTCATAAAATATGTTTAGGATGATGAGAGTTTCAATACCTCATGTTTTTCATATCTCATCATACCTCATATCTTCATTTTTAAAGACCAATAAGTCAATCCGAATTGTTCAATATGATATCCATGCTAAAATATGTTTGAAGATAGAATTTTACAATTTTCAAAATGTTTTACTATTTTTTTAAATAGGCAGAAAATCACCATTTTTGAACGGTCCAGATATAGTGATTTTGTACCTATCTTAAAAAATAGTAAAAAAATTGCAAAAATTATAAAATTTCATCCTCAAGCATATTTTAGTATGGATATCATGTTGAGTGGTTCGGATCGACAGTTTGGACTTTAAAGACGAAAATATACAATATGAGTTATGATGAGGTATGGAAGACATGATGTATTGCAACGCTCCTCATTCTGGATAAAATTATGTCTTTAATTTTGTTAATTTCCTGTTTGTGAGCGCTCCAATAACCAAGTCAAAACCCCCGAATTCACCAACAAACTCCTTGAGCAATTGCAACGTCAATTTTGTTACATCATCAATCTGCCTCAGCTCCCCACTCTACCCGGTGCTCTCCCACCACCTGTTACTTAGCAAGCAATTAAATTTTATATTAGAAGCAAATTATATTTTAAAAGGTTCCTTAAACATCAGCATATGTTAGAGAGAAGGATTGATTAACAGTGACCACCTCTTGAAAATCATCCTGTTGACCTCTGACGTCTCCACTGAGACCACACATTTGAGGTGCAAACCAAGTCGACTCAGAGCAACTTCGCACCTCCAATGCCAGTATAGAGGGAAAATATTCGTAACCCATCAGGATAGAGGTCCTTCAAAGGGGAGAGGATGTACCCAATTGTATCGGTCTGGAAACAGTGTTCCATGGTCCTTAAACGATGAGACAGGTCAAGGTCTGCCAGGTGGGTGTGGTTGATTGGGTATCCTAGAACCTTCTCAAGCTGATCTGGCTCAAGTTCAATTGACCCCTCGATTGACATTGGTATCCTTGATTGTATATGGTGCCTTGTTTCGGTCGAAATGTTGTAACTATTAGACATGACAGAACATATCAAAATATACTCGAATGGAGTTCAAGAAGACAATTGAACCAAGTCAATAGTTCAAGAATTAAAAAGACTTTAATATCAATTTCTACATTTTTATGTAAAATGTACTTTTTGCAACACATGCCAATACATATTCCTTCTTCCTTTTTATTAGGGGGGATTTCATGTATATCTGTCAAAAGTTTCAATAACTAAAATTTTAAAGTGGTCCATAAACTCCTCAAAAAATTTAATTTCCAATATATAACAACATGAAATTGAATTGTAACTATTTACAAATTATTAGTACATTTTGACACACTTACTATATTTTTCTTGTAGTTCCAAACCAGACATGTTTCCTTCCCAATTCCAACTTATTTGCTCTAACATGGCATATGATATATCTACTTTCTATCAGATGCCTCGAGACCTGTAAAACAGTGCAAGGCCCAACATTGTTATCACTATCCGCTCCGTTTTCACTCCTATATAAAATTTGGAGATAAGCCTGCTATGTGAAAAATAATAAATTATTAATAAAAAAATTGCAACCATACTCCTCAAAAATTTGACCGGTAAACTACCTATCAATACCCAGAAATCTCTCTAAAGCTTGAAGATAAAGAGTTGTATTAAAATTTTAATTATTTAGTTTTATACCTTCGACACTCTTTGCTAGAAAATCAAATAAGTAATACATTTAAAAAACGTACGACTTGTGAAGAATGTTTAGAACTTTATTACTGCGAGATAAAAACCAATCAAGCATATACCCCCTGTTACAAAGAAGAAAGAAAGAAAAAAAAAAACAGGGACAAGTGACAAGAGATACCCCCTGTTACAAAGAAGAAAGAAAGAAAAAAAAAAACAGGGACAAGTGACAAGAGAGAAAGAGAGAGAGAGAGAGAGAGGGGAAACAGTGACAAGAGAGGAAAACAGCTTTTTGTTAGTACGAAACCATCCAGAGATATGTTTAGCCTGCCTTTGCTATTCTCAAAAGAAGAGAAATGGAGAGAGACAGAGAGCTTGGATGAATTCAAGAGAGAGAGAGGGGGAAAAGAGGTTCTCTGATTAAAGAGAGAGAGATTTGTAATTGGGTCAAGTATTCTCTGGTACGTGTATTAAATCGTGGGACCCACATAGGATGGATAGTTGGTACGACAGTGGAGGCCTGAAAGGAAAGAAGTTGTGATCTCCAAAGATCACTGCTTATTTACACTTTAGTCCTCGTCAATGTCGAATATTGTGACTACACGCTCGCATCCACTCACTCCATCCAACACAAAATATGAATTGGACATAGGAAATGGAGCACCGTAAAAATTGGTAGTTGTGATATGGCACATTGAACTATTGATCATCTCATAAAATACTTTTCTTTTCTTTTTTCCTTTTCCTCATCGGATATATAGTAAGAAAAAAATTCGAATAATATTTGTATTATATTCGGTATTATTCCATTTTTTCAAAGCTTTTCCAAAAGAAAGTTGACGAACTAAATGAGTTATTGAAAGTTACGGATACCCGTATTATATCCGACTCGTTCATAGGTTTTACAAAGTTTACAAATAATACTTGAAAAAAAAAAAAAAAAAAAACTCCAAGTTATTTAAGTATCCTTGAATGTCAGAGATTTTTTTATTTTTTCAAAAATAAAAGGATCACAATATTTTTTGTATTAATCTAGAAGTGACTTTTGATCCGGGATCAATAACTTAGATTCAAAATAGTTTTATTTTTTTTCCAATAACACGCAAAAAAATATTTTAATTTTTCTTACAGCCGCGAAAAATCCTGCTTGAAAAATATTGATCCGGGTTATTTGTCGCAGTCTTTCAAATAAATCAAATTATATAGTATTTTTTTTCTATTTTTAAAGAAATATATAATATATTTCTAATATTTCAATAAAAAATTAAATAAATTGTAACATTTTTTGTTTAACTAAAAAAAACTTTAAACCAGAAATTTATTTTCCGATTTTGAAATTCCAAAATCAAAACTGAAAATTTATTTTCTGGTTCTCGAATTTCAAAACCAAAAAATAAATTTGTGGTAATTCAGCCTAAAACCGGAAAATAAATCTGTGGTTTGGACAGTTTTCAAAATTTTGTCAAACAGGATGTAGATTTTGAAATTTAATATTTTTTTGAATATTAATAAAAATTTTGGCACCTTTTATTAATTTTTCTTTGTGTTTTTAAATTTTTAGCTCCTCCAATTTATTCAATTTAATATGACTGGATTCAATTAAACTGACTTGAATCTTGAGTTCCAATAAAGTCTACGGTCTACACCAATACCTACATAGCCATAATAAATGTACCTCCTTACGTCAACAAGAAAAAAGCCTACGAGTCCGCATCGTCTGCAACGCTGCATCATGTCAATTCCATATTTGCTGTCAATCCATTTCCTTTTTTCAGCCGCAACATGTCAATTTATTTGAAGACAAACTTCAAGGAGAATTGAATGTTTTATAGGTATTACTTATTAGCCATTTGCTTCGGTGGACATAAGGACTTATTTGTAAAATGAATATATTTTTATTTTTAAAGTTCAAACAGTCGATCCGACCGTTCAACATTATCTCCATATTAAAATGTACTTGGATGTCAACTTTTATATTTTTTTGAATTTTTTACTATTTATTAAGATGGTTACAAAATCGCTGTTTTTGGTCTGAAAACAACGATTTTGTAACCATCTTAATAAATAGTAAAAAAATTCAAAAAAATGTAAAATTTGACCTCCAAATACATTTTAATATGGAGATAATGTTGAACGGTCGGATCGACTGTTTGAACTTTGAAAATGAAAATATGTTCATTTGACAAATAGGTCCTTATGTCCACCGAAGCATCCCTCTACTTATTAACAATATATATAATCGTTGAGTTCGAATTTGTAAAATATTAGGACGAAAATAAAATTAATTCATTTGAGTTCTTGATCTCAAGAATACGATATATATCATGCATCTCTTTTAGGGGTGTAAACGGTCAGATACGGATCGGATAGTGGTCAAACCGTATCTTTATCAGTTATAATTTTTTGGATACGGATACGAATATAGATAGTCTCGGATATGGATACGGTTTGGATATTAAACAGATACGGATACGAATCGGATGTCAGACGGATACGGATACGGATATGACTATAATTCGGATAATTAAAAATAAATTACTAATGTACATTCTAGTAAAAAATAACATTTAAATATAATTTTTTCAATTTAATAAATCAATTTAAAAACATAGAGTACATTTATTATATTTTAGGGGTGTAAACGGTTGGATACGGATAGTTACGGATAGTTAAAAATCTTACTGTATTCTTATCCGTTATAATTTTCGAATACGGATACGGATAGTTCCAGATACGGATAGTTCCGGATACGGATAAGGATCGGATAATTTAAGTAATTTTTCGGATTCGGATACGGACAAAATCAGATAATATCCGATCCGTTTACACCCCTAATCTCTTTCCATGTTTAACATACAATTTAGAGGGTTCAAATGCATTATGATTTTGTGCTCCAATAAGTTCTGCATCTGTTGTCTCTGTTTTCAAAGTCCGAATAGTCGATCCGAACCGCTCAACATGATCTTCATAATAAAATATTTATGGAGACCAAATTTTATATTTTTTAGACTTTTTTTACTATTTTTTTTACATAGGTACAATATCACTTTATCAGATGGCCCAGAATCTCCTCTAATACAATTGTATCAACCAAAACATTGGATTTATGAGATTATGTATAAAATTCATGTTAATATTTTATGCATTTGAGATTTGACAATAGTATGAACTTTCAATCACCTCCAAGTTGTATATATGTAAATAAATGATTAGATTCCCGTTTCAAATTATTTATATTAGTTAAATATTTAATATAATGATCAAAACGAGAAGAAATTAATTAGCTGCTGATTTTTCTTCTCCTTTTTTGGCTACTTCGATAAAAATTTCCAAAAAATACAGAAAATACAAGGTAAAATTGTTCATCCACCCCTTCTCGTTTTCTTCAAACTTGAAAAGATGGTATTTCATTTTGAACTAAAATGAAAGGACTTAGAGAGAGTCAAATCTCTAGAGTGCAGACTGTGAGCATGCATAGCCATCAATGCATCTCTTAAACGCAAGTTTAATTTTAGGTACAAAAGAGATAACATAGAAATTGTATAAATGATTTTCAATTTGATTATAATTTCAAGAGGTCAAAAATAAAGCATTGTAGACTACTTTTAGAGCTCTGATAGAGTCATTACAAGTCATTACAGGACTATGTTTATCATTTTATTTTTAATTATTGTTTGCGTTTATAAAAAATAACTTTGTTGTTGATATTTAACTACGCCTGTGTATAATGTTGTAATTTGTCTACTTGAGCGTTCACTGGTTTATCTGGAGCAGTGTTGTAAATAACGGTTGTTTATGCCAAATAATTAGTTGATTAGTCGTTGGCGGCGATCAAATCGTAATATATTTTTTCGACTAATCGACAAATTATTTTTGATTATGACTGATTATTTCCAATATTCCCGATTATTCACTTAACGGTATCATATACGTCTGATGAGCGCATATCGTTGATCTGGAGTATATATATCCTCCATTGTCGAAGTCGTTTATGAGTGCTTGAAATTTCTATTTGAATATTCGATCCGTTCTTGTTATGTCTTCATGGATGCATAGTTATACAGTTTTTGAATAATATTCGTATTATATATCATACGCAAAAATATTCGGCTTAATTTGAAACTAAAAGATGACTTAAACATTTGGTTTTTGGATAATTCATTTGACCCATAGTACAATTTTCAATTTTAAGAATTAAATAAATTATATCAACACCTATATTTCTTGTTTTATAACTGAAATGTTTGTGAAAATTGCTTCCTAAAAATATTATCGTTTTACTTTATCATTCACATTATAAAATTTGGAACTACACTTAAAGTATACCAGCGTATTCTTGAATTACCAATTATACATATTACAGAATTATTTTTCAAATTTCTTTCTAACGTATCAATTAGTCATAAGGTTCTCATAATTTTTAGATATATAGGTTTGTTTTCTTAAAAAACAATAATTTTGTTAAAACTGTACCAATTATCCATTTGTGTTCTGACCTCTGTCCATTAATCGCTAAAACTGTACCAATCTGTAATATTTTTGTATAGAGAAATTATATTATCTGAAAATTAGACTTTCATACATTTATTTTGATATAAATAACACAAAAATTCATGTAGCCATTTTCTCTAAATTGAATTTTGAATCTGGTCAAAATTATAGGACTGCTCCCTCTCAGAATCTTAAAAAAAAAAAAAAATAGTGGACCGCCCTACAATGGGGCGGTTTGGTGATTTTTTTTTTTTTTTGGCAGTGGACCGCCCCGCCCCTGGGTGGTTAGGTTATTTTGAAAAAAAAGATCAAACCCGAGATTGTATGTGATATTTTTCTTTTTTTGGAGGTTATTAATAAAAATATCGGTAATTTAACACAGCACTCTAGTTGAAAGTACATAAAACTATTTGTACATTCAAAATATTTAGCCTACGTAATTTAGTCGACTTCTCGTGTATTCCAAGCTTGGGTTTCACATTTTCTTCTCAAATGTTGGTGTTATGTCAGGAAAAAGTGGTTCACATTCTCTGGATTGAACTTTATTACAGTTCTCAATGCTATATCGTTGAATTTGAATATGAAGTTCTGAATCTTGTAAAAAGTTGTAAGAGATGTATTTATTGTATTTGGTTAGGTGTTGCCTCACTTTATTGGTACTCACAAAGTTTTAATTGTTTCATTGAGAGGTCAAGTCAGCCGGTTTATTGTATATTTTATGATGTCCGAAATTTGAATTGTATATTTTATGACCTCCGAAATTTGATGAAGAAATTAACGAAATTAAAGACATAATTTTATCCATTGTGATATTCGTTTTCTTTTCAAAGGTCAAATTGTTGATCTGAACTGCTAAACATGATATCAATACTAAAATATGCTTGAGAATGAAATTTTATAATTTTTGTAATTTTTTTACTATTTTTAAGATAGGTACAAAATTACTGTATTTGGACCGTTCAAAAACAGTGATTTTCTGTCTATTTAGAAAAATAGTAATAAATTTTCAAAAAAATATAATATTTCATCCTCAAGCATATTTTAGTACGGATATCATATTGAACAGTTCGGGTCGACGTATTGGACTTTAAAAATGAAGATATAAAATATGAGTATGATGAGGTATGAAAAACATGAGATATTGGAACCCTCTTCATCCTAAACATATTTTATGAGTAATACATTACTATGCAAAGTGCGGATCAGTTTGTACTATGAATTAATATCTCTATTTTCAATGTCTTAACAGTAGATCTGAACCATTCAATATGTAAATGTACTTGTAGATCAAATTTTACAATATGTAAAAGATATGAAGAATATTGGTTCTTTGTATTTTTTATTTAGTTTAGCATGAAGTTAACGAATAATTAATTTTTTATTTAGTTTCAATTGATTAAGGTAATAGATTTGATAAACATAATATTTTTATGCTTTGGGAGTAAATATACGTTATTCGAAATTCCAAATACAGTGACAATTTCAAATTTATTGGCTTCCACAAAAATAATTTCAAATTCTCCTCATACGTAGCAACTGTTATTTTAATTTATCCTTCTTATTTCATTTTGAATAAATTTTACTAGTTGTATGTCTATAAGAGTATGTTTATCCTGTTGCTTTAAATTTTTTATTTGATTAGGTAACGCATTTAATTTGCTTGCACTTGAAAAATGTGTAGGCGGATGAGTAAGAGTCTTACTATACTATTCGTTTTCCAAGAAATAATTAATAGCTTCAAATATATGCATCGGTATTGTTTATATATTAAGAGGTTAAAATGACTTGTGTCTTTAATGGCTAATCTTATTAATATCCAAAGTTAATTAGAAATTAATAAATATGTCCAACAATTATTAGAATTTTTAAAAATACCCATACTGGCCATTTTCTGGCCGGTACCTTTTATTTTTATTTTTAGAGACAAATAGCTAAAATGCTGAAATATAACATTAAAAAATTATATTTTTTTAAATATTTGTTAGATTACTTTTTTATGTATATAATTAGCATATTTATACTGAAATCTATTGATTCTTTTATTGTTATTCATTCAGACCAATTGGATGTGAAAATGTGTAAAATTTTATACAGAACATGCACAAAATGAACAACATTGATTTAATTCCAAATATTTATCCTCTATATAAAAAAATAATCTGATTTTTTTGTTGATAACAAACTATATATATTATTTCTTGAATATTGCAAGAGCTCGACCTCACTCTGACTAATTCATATGATAGTAAAAAAAATTATGAGAACATTCTGACTAATTGATACGTTAGAAAGAAATTTGAAAATAATTCTACAATATGTATAATTGGTAATTCAAGAATAAATTGATATACTTTAAGTGTAGTTCCAAATTTTATAATGTGAATGATAAAGAAAAACGATAATATATTTAGGAAGCAATTTTCGCAAACATTTCAGTTATAAAACAAGAAATATAGGTGTTTATATAATTTATTTAATTCTTAAAACTGAAAATAGTAATTATAATTCGGTTTTAAAAATTAAATTAAACCGAACTGAAATTATAATTTGATTTTAAAAATTAAACCGAACCGAACCGAACCATTAAACCGAACAAACCGAATCTTTTGATCCAAATTAATTTGGTTCGGTTCAAAACCGACTAAACAGGACCCAATGAACACCCCTACTTACAGTCTACACTCTAGAGATTTGACTCTCTCTAGGCCCTTTAATTTCAGTTCAAAATGAAATACAATTTTTTCAAGTTTGAACAAAATGAGAAGGGGTGGATGAACAATTTTGCCTTGTATTTTCTGTAATTTTTGGAAATTTTTATTGAAGTAGCCATAAAAGGAGAAGAAAAATCAGCAGCTAATTAATTTCTTCTCGTTTTGACCATTATATGAAATATTTAACTAATATAAATAATTTGAAATCGAAATTTATTCATTTATTTACATATCGACAACTTTGAGGTGATTGAAAGTTCATGCTATGGTCAAATCTCAAATGCATAAAATATTAACATGAATTGACAGCAAATATGGAATTGACATGATGCAGCGTTGCAGCTAGCTGTGTAGGCTTTTTTTTATTGACGTAAAGAGGTACATCTATGGCTATGTTGGTATTAGTGTAGCACGACCCAACTGTGCTATGCGTAGTACCATAGCCTCACTCTTGTAAAATTTGATCTACAAGTACATTTACATATTGAGTGGTTCAGATCTACGGTTAAGACATTGAAAATAGATATATTAATTTATAGTACAAACTGATCCGCACTTTGCATAGTAATGTAAAGCATTACTCATAAAATATGTTTAGGATGAAGAGGGTTCCAATATCTCATGCTTTTCATATCTCATCATACTCATATTTTATATCTTTATTTTTAAAGTCCAATACGTCGACCCGAACTGTTCAATATGATATCCGTACTAAAATATGCTTGAGGAGGAAATATTTATAATTTTTGAAAATTTATTACTATTTTTCTAAATAGACAGAAAATCACTGTTTTTGAACGATCCAAATACAGTAATTTTGTACCTATCTTAAAATATAGTAAAAAAATTGCAAAAATTATAAAATTTCGTCCTCAAGCATATTTTAGTATTGATATCATGTTGAGCAGTTCAGATCGACAGTTTGGCCTTTAAAAAAGAAAATATACAATATAAGATATAATGAGGTATGGAAAACATGATATATTGGAACTTTCCTCATTCTGGATAAAATTATGTCTTTAATTTTGTTAATTTCTTCATCAAATTTCGGAGGTCATAAAATATACAATTCAAATTTCGGACATCATAAAATATACAATAAACCGGCTGACTTGACCTCTCAATAAAACAATTAAAACTTTGTGAGTAATAAAGTGAGGCAACACCTAATTAACCAAATACAATAAATACATCTCTTACAACTTTTTTACAAGATTCAGAACTTCATATTCAAATTCAACGATATAGGATTGAGAACTGTAATAAAGTTCAATCCAGACAAAGTGAACCACTTTTTCCTGACATAACACCAACATTTGAGAAGAAAATGTGAAACCCAAGCTTGGAATACACGAGAAGTCGACTAAATTACGTAGGCTAAATATTTGAATGTACAAATAGTTTTCTGTACTTTCAACTTGAGTGCTATGTGTTAAATTACTTATATTTTTATTAATAATCTCCAAAAAAAAGAAAAATATCATATATAGCTTCGGGTTCGATTTTTTTTTTAAAGAACCTAACCACCCAGGGGCGGGGCTGTCAGCTTTTTCAACGAACCACCCGCCCGTGGGACGTTCCACTACCAAAAAAAAAAATCACCAAACCACCCCATTGTAGGGCGGTCCACTATTTTTTTTTTTTTTTTTTAAAGATTCTGAGAGGGAGGAGTCATATAATTTTGACCATATTCAAAATTCAATTTAGAGAAAATGACTACATGAATTTTTGTGTTATTTATATCAAAATAAATGTATGAAAGTCTAGTTTTCAGATAATATAATTTCTCTATACAAAAATATTACAGATTGGTACAGTTTTAGCGATTAGTGGACAGAGATCATAACACAAATGGATAATTGGTACTGTTTTAACAAAATTATTGTTTTTTAAGAAAACAAACCTATATATATCTAAAAATTATGAGAACTTTATGACTAATTGATACGTTAGAAAGAAATTTGAAAAATAATTCTGTAATATGTATAATTGGTAATTCAAGAATACGCTGGTATACTTTAAGTGTAGTTCCAAATTTTATAATGTGAATGATAAAGTAAAACGATAATATTTTTAGGAAGCAATTTTCACAAACATTTCAGTTATAAAACAAGAAATATAGGTGTTGATATAATTTATTTAATTCTTAAAATTGAAAATTGTACTATGGGTCAAATGAATTATCCAAAAACCAAATGTTTAAGTCATCTTTTAGTTTCAAATTAAGCCGAATATTTTTGTGTATGATGTATAATACGAATATTATTCAAAAACTTTATAACTATGCATTCATGAAGACATAACAAGAACGGATCGAATATTCAAATAGAAATTTCAAGCACTCATAAATGACTTCGACAATGGAGGATATATATACATATGTATTTAGTTGTGAGATTTGACTTCGACAAGAACGGATCGAATATTTTACAAATAAGTCCTTATGTCCACCGAAGCAAATGGCTAATAAGTAATACCTATAAAACATTCAAATCTCCTTGAAGTTTGTCTTCAAATAAATTGACATATTGCGGTTGAAAAAAGGAAATAGATTGACAGCAAATATGGAATTGACATGATGCAGCGTTGCAGACGATGCGGACTCGTAGGCTTTTTTCTTGTTGACGTAAAGAGGTACATTTATTATGGCTATGTAGGTATTGGTGTAGACCGTAGACTTTATTGGAACTCAAGATTCAAGTCAGTTTAATTGAATCCAGTCATATGTTTTTTCTATGGAATGAAAAACAAAAATTTCTTTCTAGTTTCTTAAAAAATATACATCTACTACATTCCTTGTGTAAATCATGTATTAGGATCGGTTATTAGTAAAAACCGATCCCAATAGTATCAGGATCGGTTCTACCAAACAACTGATCCTAATTTCTGAACTATTAGGATCGGTTGTAAGTTAGAACCGATTCTGATAGTATCAGGATCGGATTTTACTAAAAGCCGATCCTAATTTCTGACCTATTAGGATCGGTTGTGTATAAATACTGATCCTGATAATATCAGGATCGGTTTTTACTAACAACCGACCCTAATAGGTATGAAATTAGGATCGGTTAACCTAAAAACCCGATCTGATAAGTTTTTAAGATCGGTTTTGTTAAGAAAACAGATCCAGATACTTATTAGAATCGGTTGTTTATTATAGCCGATTCAGATAGGCCGATCCTGATTCCTGTTTTTACACTAGTGTACAATGCTTTATTTTCGACCTCTCTAAATTATAATCAAATTCAAAATCATTTATACAATTTCGATCTTATCTCTTCTGTACCTAAAATTAAACTTGCATTAAGTGATGCAGTGATGATGGCTATGCATCCTTACAGTCTGCACTCCAGAGATTTGACTCTCACTAGGTCCTTTAATTTCTTTTCAAGTTTGAACAAAACGAGAAGGGGTGGATGAAGAATTTTACTTTGTATTTTCTGTATTTTTTTGGAAATTTTTATCGAAGTAGCCAAAAAAGGGGAAGAAAAATCAGCAGCTAATTAATTTCTTCTCGTTTTGATCATTATATTAAATATTTAACTAATATAAATAATTTGAGGCGGGAATCTAATCCTTACCCTTTTAAGTTTTCGAATTAGCAATTACAACATTTTAATTCCAACAAAACCTAACTTGATTTCATGCAAATGAAATGGGCTTCTATGCCTTTTATAAAAAAAAAAAATTCCAACAAAACCAACTTTAAGAAGGCCTAAAAATATGAATTGGACATAGGAAATGGAGCACCGTAAAAATTGGTAGTTGTGATATGGCACATTGAACTATTGATCATCTCATAAAATACTTTCTTTTTTCCTTTTCCTCATCCGATATATAGTAAGAAAAAAATTTGAATAATTTTTGTATTATATTCGGTATTATTCCAATTTTTCAAAGCTTTTCCAAAAAAAAGTTGACGAACTAAATGAGTTATTGAAAGTTACGGATGCCCGTATTATATCCGACTCATTCATAGGTTTTACAAAGTTTAGAAATAATACTTGAAAAAAAAAACAAAAACTTTAATAATTTAAGTCTCCTTTGTCTGTCAGAGATTTTTTATTTTTTTCAAAAATAGAAGGATCACAATAATTTTTGTATTAACTTAAAAGTGACTTTTAAACCGAGATCAATAACTTAGATTCAAAATAGCTTTTTTTTTTTTTCCAATAACACACAAAGAAATATTTTAATTTTTCTTACAGCCGCGAAAAATCCTGCTTGAAAAATGTTGATCCGGGTTATTTGTCGCAGTCTTTCAAATAAATCAAATTATATAGTATTTCATCTATTTTTAAAGAAATATATAATATATTTCTAATATTTCAATAAAAAATTAAATAAATTATAACATTTTTTGTTTAACTAAAAAAAAACTTTAAACCGGAAATTTATTTCCCGGTTCTCGAATTTCAAAATCAGAAAATAAATTTGTGGTAATTCGTCCTAAAACCGGAAAATAAATCTGTGGTTTTTACAGTTTTCAAAATTTTGTCAAACAAGTTGTAGATTTTGAAATTTAATATTTTTTTAGATATTAATAAAATTTTTGGCACCTTTTATTAATTTTTATCTGTGTTTTTAAGTTTTTAGCTGCTCCAATTTATTCAATTTAATATGACTGGATTCAATTAAACTGACTTGAATCTTGAGTTCCAATAAAATCTACAGTCTACACCAATACCTACATAGCCATAATAAATGTACCTCTTTACGTCAACAAAAAAAAGCCTACACAGCTAGCTGCAACGAGTCCGCATTGTCTGCAACGCTGCATCATGTCAATTCCATATTTGCTGTCAATCCATTTCCTTTTTTCAGCTGCAGCATGTCAATTTATTTGAAGACAAACTTCAAGGAGAATTGAATGTTTTATAGGTTTTTATCAAAAAAAAAGAATGTTTTATAGGTACTACTTATTAGGCAAAATCTTCTATGGACACCATTGAATGTAGGCCTGTTAAACGACTCGGGCCGGCTCATGGGCTTTGAGTTGGGCTCTTAATAAGTTAAATTGAGCTAGGTTTAATTTGAGCTTAGTCCAAGTCCGGCCCGAACTCGGAATAATCCATTGCCGAGTTAACCGAGTCGATCTGAGTCGATCCGAGCTGAGTTTGCGAGTTTCGTCTCCCTCTGATCGCTATCTCGCTCGCCTCTCTTTGCGGCGCAGAAGATTTTCGGAATTTCAATTGGCAACTCACCATCGCTATTAGAGTTACCTCTCTTTGATCGCCTCTGGTTGGCACACCTTCGCTACCTGCCCCTCAGATCGCCTCTCTTCAACTGGTAACTCACTAGGTCGTGCTCGATTTTCATGTCTTAGTTTTAACAACAGATAAAAACTCAGATCTTTTGAGCTTAATTAGGAATTTCTACTTGATTTTGAATGCAACCCATAATTAGGAATTTCTACTTAATTAGGAATTTATACTTGGGTTTTTCTATTGTTCTGCATATTTGCACCAATTTAAGAGTGAATTTATTGCATGGAAGATTCCCAAAATAAGAGACACGTGGGGCGTGGCCTTTAATTTTTCCATTGTTGTTGCATTTTTGCTCCAATTTAAGTGAATTTATTGCATTTAAAGAAAGCAATTTTACATATATATATGCAAAATGTCGAATGTATCAGTTACGACCTGCTGCTGGTACCTATGCTGGTACCAGCTTTGAGTGTAATTTCTACTGAATGGTTATTCTGCCCTTACTATTCTAATTTTTTTCTAAAGAGAAATTATATATATATGCTCATTAAAACTTTATGATTTAGATATTTGCTTAGTTGATGATTCAATTTAGCTAGAGATTACCAGGTTCTTCCTTTAAATCAGCTGCTAGAAGCTCTATAATTCTTTTTTTGTTTTAGGCTATTTATTATTTATCAAAAATAATGTAGCAGTAAAAATTGCATCAACCAGCAAAATGTACGTCAGAATTGTGTTAATCCAAAGTGTTGCATCTGAATTTTTTTGCAATTAATTCATAAATTGCATGATTGTCAATGTTCTGGATTGTGTTCATCGTCAATTTTTTACTGCTTGAAATTTTGATGTCTCTACTTTGATTTCAGAGGATAAGAGGAAAACAAAGGATACAACTGAAAAGGTGGACCCAGTGAAGGAAGAATCAACACCTACAAATCAAGAACAAGTGAAGGCAAATGAGAGGCCCCAGTCAGTGATGGACTTGTTTTAAGGACCCATTAATTTTTTTTTTTGAGGCAAAAGGACCCATTAAATTGATACAATTCTCAGTTCTGTTCTGACTATTGCACTTGATGGCATTTCTAAATTGATACTGGTATGTGCTATGTACTGAACTTGATGTGTGCTAATTTTTACATATTGATACCCTCATATGGTGTATGGATTTCAATGAAATTGGTGAAGTAATTCCACTTTTGTTCAAATTTTTGTTTTTTTATACATTTCTCAGTGTTGTTCGGACTGTATGCCCTTTTTCTTTTTGTAATTTTGTAATGCTGGTACTTTTCTTTGTTAGTACGGGCTACGACCCCTTCATCAAATTTTGTAGTTACTTTGAATGTATAATTATAACTGCCGGACCGGGCCGGGCCGATCCGGATCGATCCGAGCCAAGTGTTCAAACGAGCCGAGCCGAGCCGGGTTTTTTCTTTCAAAACTGAGTCGAACCTTGATCTGAGCTATTATGACTTTCTCATTGAGCTGAGCCGGGTTTGAGCCGGACCAAGTCCATTAGCAGGCCTACGGACCGGGCCGGGCCGATCCGGATCGATCCGAGCCAAGTGTTCAAACGAGCCGAGCCGAGCCGGGTTTTTTCTTTCAAAACTGAGTCGAACCTTGATCTGAGCTATTATGACTTTCTCATTGAGCTGAGCCGGGTTTGAGCCGGACCAAGTCCATTAGCAGGCCTAATTGAATGTGGTACTGTTCATTCCATGCTGATCCAACGGTTCAGAAAATTTTGTTAACAATAAAGATTTTAACTCAAAATTTTTGTCGGAAGGGTAAAATGGTAATTTGACGCCAGTCAATCTCTCCCGCGATCTCCTTTCCCCAGTTCAAAAAAAAGCGAAAATCGCGACCCCTGCGTTCTCCTAAACCCTAAACCCGATCTACTTCCATAAACCTAACCTATTCCTTCTCTCCCGCGATCTACTTCAAAAAAAAAAAGGTAAAACCGATCTACTTCCTTCGCGACCTAACCCTCTCTGTGGCGACGCCGCCGCGCGGCGTAAACCCTAGACGTAACCCTCTCTTTCCCGATCTACCATGGCGTTCTCTCTCACATCGTCTTGTGAGGTCAGGCGACTCGTCCGGTACCGACTGTGGGGCGAGGCTACTACTCGGTGCTTGCCGTGAGGCCGTGAGGCGAGGCGACTCTTCCGGTACCGGCCGTGAGGTGAGGCTGAGTTGGATTCCGGTAACGGCCGTGAGGTTAGGCGATGACTTTTCATATTTGATATTTTCCATTTCTTGTGCTAATTTGATTTCTTGGAATTGACCCAGGGAAGGAAAATGTCGAAGGGATTAGCTAATTCGATTTCTTGGAATTGAACAAGCAACCAAGTTGAACCAACAGCGCTTTGATATTGCAATTAAAATTAAGGTTAGATTTTAATTCAGGAAGGGATTAGCTCATTTAATTAGTATTAAAATGCTTGTAGTTCAATATGTTTTTCCTTTGCAATCAGGATTTTCTTACTGAAGCTGTTGCTCTTAAATGGAGGTATGCTGAGAAGCACATGGCAACAATCGAGCTTGACATGAAGGTATCATCAACACTAAAGAGGACAAGATAATTAATGGCACTTACTTTCTGCACTTGAACTTAAAAAACTAGTCTAGTAATTTGTTTGCTACCTCTTGTTTGACATAGTTTTATCCTTTTTTAGATAAAAGAAATGGAAAAGGATGTCAAGCAACAGGAGAAATCTGCCATGCAAGCTGCAACTAGTTATGATAATTGTAAGCTCTTCAGACAGAATCCTTCCTTTATTTTAATCAAGGATAGCAAAAACCCGGTTCACACCAATACATCACCTCCCCCTCTCCAGCCCCCTTCCCCCCTGGTAGAAATAAAAAACAAAAATGACCAAGGAAAGCAGAGAGGGAAGAAAGAGGATGATTGCTTCAAATTCAAAGGAAGAAGTTGACAGTGTACCTTCCTTTTTTATTATGGGTTATTATAAATAGGTAAAAAGGAAACAGAGCAGCACAAGCGGCAGTTGTCTGATGCAAAACAGAAAGCAGAATCAATTGCTATTATCACAGATGACCTTGCTCGAGCATTTCAAGAGGTTTGGGCTTGTTTGGGTTCTATTTTTTCATGTGACAATTTTATGGTGTCTTTTTTAAAACTCGAAATGTCATATGTACTCTTCTGGAAAACCAAATCAAATGAACTTTGCTTTTCCCGCTCCCATTGAATGATACCTTAGAAGCCAGCTGATGTAATAGTGCTCAACTTTTAAAGCACTTGGAGAGGGAGTGGATGAAAATCATGAATATATTTTGCAATGTTTTTAGGGTTCTTTGCATTTCTTTTGGGAGTAGAAATCATATTTTAAGGTTTCTCAGGGTGTACATAACATATTTCTTTTGTTTTTCGCCTCACTGATATAGTGTACTGCCGATGTTGTCTTTTAAGCAGATGCCAGGTACAATAGAGGAACTAGAAGCAGCTATTCAGAATACCTTGTCAGAAGCAAGCAGATAGATCCAGCTGAAAGTTTCAAGCTCAAGCATATAGTAATGTTTACAGCACCATATTTGCACATTTTTTATTTCTTCATTTTGTATCAAACTGGGTATTGGCATGTGACAACCAAGTGAGGGACCAAGTGTAAATAAGTAAACTTTTTGGGTCGTAATATTTATTTAGCTAAACTGGTGTCTCTTGCAGACTGAGAAGCTGAGGGCGGAGGAAAAATGGTTCAGTCCATATTGGATCGGTGCTACGGCTCAAAATTTGAGTTTTCAAAATCCTAACGTTCCATTCAAACCGTTCAACATGATTATAAAATGAATATGTACTTGCAAACCAAATTTAACATTTTTTTGAATTTTTTTACTATTTTTTTAGATAGGTAGAAAATCACTATTTTTGGATGGTCCAGAATTTTCAGATCAAGTGATTTTTTACCTGTCTAAAAATAGTAAAAAAATTTGAAAAAATATAAAATTTGGTTTGCAAGTACATATTCATTTTATAATCACGTTGAACGGTTTGGATGGACCGTTAGGATTTTAAAAACTCAAATTTTGAGCCGTAGCACGGACCCAACTGTGCTATGCATAGTACTATAGCCTCACTCCACAAATAATAATCCTCCTGCTATATCCCCGAATAGACACCGTACACGTCAAAAACGCAAAAGTTTAGCTATCTCAGACAATACAAACTCGGGATTTGGGCTGCTTTAGCGGGAAGTTTCCCGCTGGAATTTGGACAACAATGAATTTTGGTTTGAGGTAACATAATATTTGTGTTTAGATCGGACCGTCTGAATTATTATTACGCACGAATATTAAAGGATCCTTTGCATCACCTACCGCCGGATCTAAACAGAAATATTACGCTACCTCAGAGTATAGGGACTCCCTACCCACACTATTCAGAATGAATAAATCATGACCGTTTTTTACTTATCGGACGGCATGGAAACTTGATATTTACTAATCACCTAACATGTACAGCAATACACATGAAAAAATTTCAAAAAAAATAATTTTTATTTCTTTTATATTTTATATGGGCAAATAATACTTATACATATCATTTTTATAGACTTTCATCATTATATGTCCTTTCAAATTTAGAAAACATTTTCAGACCATTCATTTTCACGCGGGAAATCAACGGTCGATCTTCAACAAAATCATTCCAAATCTGTTTTAAAATGATCAAGGTACAGCATTGAACACACCCAATATAAAAGTTCGGAAGTTTTATTATGTATGAGCTTCGATCCAACACGAAATATTTATGGCCATACGATGCTTCCATTCTTTATCAACTAGATGGATGGGTAAATGAAAACAAAATTTTATCAAATTTTCATGGAAGACAATAAATGCAATGCTCTTTGATTTCAACGGTTCCGATCGAACCACAGACGACATATTTTTGTGCGTCTTCGTTAACTCACATGGTAGGAGTTTGTGTTTAATGAAACATATACTTTTGCTTTCTAAGTTAATAAAGACACGCGTAAACACATCGTCCGTTGACCGATCGGGACCGTTGAAATCAAAGAGCATTGCATGTAATGTATTTCATGAAATTTCGTAATTTTTTATTGTCATTTACCCATCAATCTAGTTGATCGAAAATTTAAGCATCGTATGGCCATAAACATTCCGTGTTCGATCCATAATAAAATTTCTGAACTTTTATGTTAGTTGCGTTCAATATTGTACCTTGATAATTTCAAATAATATTTGGACAACTTTTGTTGCAGATCGACCGTTGAATTCTTGCGTGAAAACGAACGGTCCGAAAATGTTTCATGCATTTTAATGAACATCTAAAAAGAAAATGCAAAAAAAAAAAAAGCAAAAAAAAAGCTGACAAAAATTAAATAAATAATTTAGAATTTTTTTTATAAATTTAGAAATTTTTTTCCCAGATATCCTGCTGTCAAAAAAAAAGAAAAAAAATGAAAGAATTAGCATCAGTCTCTCTGACCCGCAGACCCCACTGTCCAGAATAGATGTTAGACCCCGCCTGGGAGCCAATGAGAACGGATCACACGGATCGCTGACGTGGCAACGTATATCAAGCCCCCCGCTCTCGTTCTCAAATGGCAAAACCAGAAATTTCAAACAATTTTGAACACCGACCTCTCTCTTCCGCAATGAAATCCACCACTCTCTTGTTAAACCCCACTTTCTTCTCTCGCCTCTCTCTTCCCCTTTTCTCTTCCGCAATTCCAATAGCAACGGGGTAACAGAGCAAGGAGCAAGGAGCAAGGAGCAAGGAGCAAGAACAGCAACACCAACAGCAAGGAGCTTTCTCTCCGTTGGCGCCCACTTTTAGAACAGCAAGGAGCTAGAATCCCACTTTCTGTTGGTCAAATTTGATATTAGTTATAATTTCTTATTTTGCCAATTCAATTTCTTCCTAAATAGAACTTTGTTTAATTTACAAAATCGCATATACGCCCTTCCAAACCAATTATGCATCACTGCCCACATTAAAAATGTCAAAATTAGAAATGGTAAGCTTGAGTTAAGCTAATATTGTAGAACCTATTGCTTTTTTATGTTGTTCAGTGTTACTTAAAGTGTTTCATGAGGATAACAGAAAAAAGGAGGGATTAAATTAGCGCCAAATCAATTAGTTAAATAGCTGTTTACAGGAGTTCAGCTAATGTAGTTAGATTCAGAAAGATGATTGAATAATAAATTTTGGTGCAAATTTAATTCGTATTGAATTTTTTATTCATGATCTTATAAATCATCAATGGACCATAGGAAAATTTAGTGTTTTGCAAACGGGCACGGGCAAAACCCGGGACGGGTCACGGGCGACACGGGACGGGTTAGCACGGGTATTTTTTTGAAAAATCATACCCGGCCCCTCTCAAACCCCCCGGGCAACACGGGTCACGGGTAACACGGGTAACACGGGTCACGGGCAACACGGGTCACGGGTAACACGGGTCCGGGTTTTTTTTTTTTCTGTTTTTCTTTTTGCTGTTTTTTTTTTCTTGTTTTTTTTTCTGTTTTTTTTTTCTGTTTTTGGGGGGGAAATTTGAATTTTTACGGGTACGGGTACGGGCACGGGTAACCCGGGTCCACGGGCGGGTACGGGTATCACGGGTAAAATTTTAAAAAATCATGCCCGGCCCTTCTCAACTCTTACCCGTTTAACCCGTGAACCCATGCAAAACCCGTGCACGGGCATGGGTCCCGGGCAGGCAGGGTCGGGTCTGACCCGGGCGGGTATTTGCAAAACACTAGGAGAATTCACCCTGACACTGCCTTTCATATTTCTTCAGTAATCTGCATAGGAAAATTCAGCTAATGTAGTTATGGCCTTTCCTATTTCTTATAAATCATCAATGGACCATAGGAAAATTCACCCTGATAGCAGGAAAATAAGTTGGATATTGAATATGCCTTTATAGCAAATTGTGACACTTCTATTTCTTTGTTTCTGTTATGTCATAAAACTATATTGGATGTAGATTTACTAAACTAAGAATCATTGTATTTGTTATGCAGGATTATGTACCTACTGTGTTTGGTTATGCACTGTCAACTCCAACTGTTCTTTTCTAACTCCAACTGTTCTTTTCAAACTCCAACTGGTTCATTTCTAACTCCAACTGGTTATCAACTGGTTCAACTCCAACTGTTCTTTTCGAACTCCAACTCCAACTGGTTCATTTCTAACTCCAACCGTTCCCTTCAGTCTCCAGGTTCTTTCATTATCAAATAACTGGTAATTAAGTAATTCTCATTTTATTTACTATTTTGTGTTGTTCAAATTTTGTAGCAGATGTTCACACACACTAAGAATTAGATAGGTTTACCAAACTAAGGATTAGATATTCTGATGCTAAAGTTTAAAGTTTGCTTATTGATAATTACTATTTACACTTCATTTGGCTTAAAGTTTAAAATAGCTTAAAGTTTAGCTCTCTATATATTTTTTTTATTCTGTTATGTCATACAACTATATTGGCTGTGGATTTACTAAACTAAGAATCATTGTATTTGTCATGCAGGATTATGTACCTACTGTGTTTGACAACTGTGCTAATTCATGTTGTGGATGGAAGCACTGTCAACTTTGTACAATTAGGCCCAATAGCTCTGAACTTATAAGTTCAAACCATGTTTGCAGAAGATGTCAAACCCTATTTGCTGGAGATGTCACTCAATAACTATTGTGACAATGGCACACACCGCAAACAACAACGGTAGAAGATATTATAATTGTACCACTTCTAATCATGGATTTGTGGGGTGGTGCGACGATGCTATTTTCCACCAAGTGTGGGGTGGTGCGACGACGATGATATTTGGAGTGTGGGGTGCATCATAGTTGAACTTTGCTCAGTATTGTCCTAATGAAAAGTCTTAATTTGATCTGTTTGACAAGTGACTTGGTTAAGATGGAGAAAGTCTTTGGAACACTTGGTTGATCTGTTTGACAAGTCTTAATTCAACCTTGCTCAGTATTGCTCAGTATATTTATTTCGGTATTGTCCTATTTAGAACACTTGGCTAAAATGGAGAAGATTTAGAACACTTGGCTAATATCCAAGTGAAGATGAATATTTAGAACACTTGGCTAAGATTTATAACACGTGTTATTTTAAAGTCTTGGCTATTATCCTGGTTAATATCTAAGTGATGTAATGTGGTATGGTTGATGTACAAATTTCATAGCTCAATTTAGTGATTTATTTTGGTAATCTTCTAATGGCAACTTTGTGTAATCTTCAAATTATCTCTCTTAGTAAACTCTACATCATGCCAAGCAAGATACATCAGCATTAAGGTGGCTCTTATCGAAATATCAACTGCAGCTTTAAAATTAAGTTTCATGCATTTCGAAATACATCATGCCAAGCAAGATACATCATGCCATATTGCCATATACATAATGCCAAGCAATACCATTTAAAATTCACATAATTCAGCAATTCCAAAATTCACATAATTCACAGTTCCAAAAATCACATATAAATTAACATATAAATTACATATGAATTCTCAAAACCCCACTGATCAAGCATATAAAATCACATATAAATTCACAGTTCCAAAAATCACCTTCATGTAATATAGCAGACTACAAATATTAAAGCACAAATTAAAGCAGAATACAAATATCACATGTATCATCCCAATCATATAAAAAATTTCAAATAGGTCCCTAATTTAAACAATCAAGCAAATTTTTCACCTAAAAATGCAAAGAAAAAGTAAACATGACCTAAGTAAAATCAAATAAATCCTAAAACACAAAAGTCTCCCCCCCAAGCTTAGCCTGAGCATTGTCCTCAATGCTTCAAGACTAAAAGATAAAGAAAAGTAAAAGCAGAGGGGAAAGAAAACATACCCGCTCACTCGTCCTCAGAATCGTACCATCTCCAGTCACGCAACTCGTCCTCAATCGCGCCCACCCGTGTCTGGAGATGGTAAAGGGCATCACCCTGCTCACGCCGCATGTCGTAGAGAAAATCGCCCTGCTCGCGCCGCATGTCGTACATCAGGCTGTAGACATCATGAATGGTGGGCTCGGATATGGGAGGTGGATAGGAGGGGCGAGCATAAGAGGTGGAGGGACCAGCTGCATGGGAGGAAGGACCAGCTGCGAAGGTGGATGGATCAGGTGTGAAGGTGGAGGCGTGGAACTGCGCAGGTGGCATGAACGCATCGGCCATGTGGACATCACCATAGGGAGGAGGCTGTGGCTGAGTAGGAGGTGGTGGTGGTGGTGGTGCCTGCTCAGCTGGCTGTGGTCGAGGAAACAGGGTAGGTGTGATACAAGCTGATACCCTCCTTGTGCGTTTCGGGGAGGACAAATCACAAGCTGATACCCTCCTTGTGCGCTTCTTCTGTTGTGTTTCTTCTCGTGCCTTCTTCTGTTGACAATTACAAAAATGTTTTGACCAAGAGGATCTTAGTTAATACAATCTTCACAATTTATATTTGCTATAGATATTGCCTAATTTACATCTCATTTTGGTTCTCTACAAATGCATAGGATTAAAAGAGTTCCAGAGTAGGTAACATTTAAAGAATTTTTTAGGAGCAGATCAGTGTATCCATTGAAATCATTTTGAGAAAAAGAATAATAAATAAGATGAGGGACAACCTTTCTTGGCTTCTTCCCGTTTAAGGAAAATCTTTCCTGTTCCTTCCTGGCACGCCGCTCCGCACACATGTCCTCTTCCTGTAAACTTACATCTCCTGCACACATTTAAGACTAAAATTAGCACTTGCAGCAAACACACAAGCAGGATCTAACCTTCCTTAGGCATATACAATTAATGGGGATCTAAACTTCCTTAGGCATATAAATTTGAAATTTGAACTGCAACATGAATATACCCTCTTCATCATCCTTTTCTTCTTCCTCCTCTTCCTCTTCATCTTCCTCCTCTTCCTCTTCATCTTCTGGATCTTCCCCTATAGGTGGCGCTCCTGCACACATTTAAGTTTATTAGTCACTAAATTAGCACTTGCAGGAAACGCACATGTAAACTTTCTTAGGCATATACAATTAATGGGGATCTAAACTTTCTTAGGCATATAAATTTGAAATTTGAACTGCAACATGAATATACCCTCTTCATCATCCTTTTCTTCTTCCTCCTCTTCCTCTTCATCTTCCTCCTCTTCCTCTTCATCTTCTGGATCTTCCCCTATAGGTGGCGCTCCTGCACACATTTAAGTTTATTAGTCACTAAATTAGCACTTGCAGGAAACGCACATGTAAACTTTCTTAGGCATATACAATTAATGGGGATCTAAACTTTCTTAGGCATATAAATTTGAAATTTGAACTACAACATGGATATACCCTCTTCATCCTCCTCTTCCTCCTCTTCCTCTTGATCTCCTGTATCTGTAACTGCAAAATGTCAATATATATGTTACATCATCGATAAGAAACACTCAACCTCACTGCAACAAGGGAGGTAACTTACAGGACCATGGTCGAGAGACGATAGTCAATGGCATGTTCTCTCCATGTTCACTAAATTGGCACTTGCAGCAAACGCACATGCAGGCACCTCTATGAGAAATTTTTCCAATTATAATTGCCAAATAACGAAGGCTTTCGTGTTTGTTTCTTTGGAATGGATTTTGTTTTTTGCTTTTGACAGTAGGGAAGCACAACCTTGTAATTTGGCGAAAGACAATTGTAGGGTCAAAGTTTGAACCTCTGGTTAGTATATTTTTTATTCTTTTCTTAAAGATTAAAGAGTAATTTAGTTTGTTGTGGCCATAAATTAGACTAGTGTTCCAATGTTTATTTGTAATTATGAGAGGCATCAACTCTCTTATTGGTTAAGTTGTATCGATTCTAGAGGCCTGAGCTTCTTATTATGATACTAGGAATTATGTTTTAGATCGTCAACATACTAAAAATACGACATACAGAAAAATATGACATACCGTCCTCTACTCGTTCCTCTTCATTGGCACTTCTCCTTTTCCTTTTCCCCTTTCCTCTAATCTTTTCCATAACAGGGTCAGGAGGATTTACTCTTACCAATTCTGGCCGGCAACCCTTTTCCAGATGTTTGCGCTCATAGGATGTTAAGGGGAGTTCGTCCTTTCTAATCTGACCCTTAATAATTTTGTCAAAAATTTCTTTTTCTGCTTTATCTTTTGTTAAGGACATGTGACGAAGGTTCCAGTTGTGGTACCTGGGCCAGCTGCCATCAGCAATGTGGTACTTGTGGACTCGGCACCGCTCCAAAAAAGAAATCTAACAAAAATTATGGTGAAAATTAGCAGAAATTATGGCGAAAATTATGGTGAAAATTATTGGTATGTAGCTAACAATATTGGTATGTTCCTGGATATCAGTTCATTATCTTCAAGTTTTGATTCGTGTTCATTCTTGGAATTTAGACCCTAGATATATGCAACTACACGTTTATCGGATTATAATGGCAAAATAATAAAATAAAAATCTTACGAGAACAACTAGAGTGCATCCACCAATGTTTTGTGTGGAGTCCTGATGCGCGGAAACCAACAGTACCATCATTTCTTGATGGACGAGTCTGGCCCAACTATAATTCCAAAGGTCTTTCAAGTGTTTTATTTCCGTCAAGTATGGTATCAAGCTTGTTGTTACCAGCTTATTTGACCGTGGGAACAGCACTGTCGAAAAAATATACAAAACCATCAGAGCTACAAAGTCATCACTCTTTTTGCATTCTTCTGCACAAGCCAATCTCTTCAATATTTCTTGCAAGGATTTGCGCGTAACCTTGTTTTTTGTCCCAAAGTAATCCTTATGGAACCGAGTATAACAGTCTGATAGCCTCACTCTCTTGTCATTGGGGTGCAGATCAATCACAGAACCTTTCGTTTGTAGACCTACAATAAAAGAATGTTAGATGGATGGATTATTTCTGTTTGTTTTATATTTCTTTTTCTTACAAAACCTTGATTAGGAACAAGTTAAGAAAAAACATAAACTTACCTAGAGCAACCCCGACATCCTGCACCGTGAATGGAACGGCCTCACCGCAGACCATAAAAACCTCATTATCAGGGTCAAAAGCATCCAAAAGCTTTGTGAGCAAGCAAGCTGAAATGTTTGCTGGAGGCATGCAAAGGAGATGCGCAAAAGGCGTTTCATTAAGTTTGGTCCTTTGATCCTCTTTCATTATCGGTGCGATGTCCCTTTCAAAAAATTTAACTAATGTCTTCGGATGACAAGTCGATTTCCGCTCAATTGCCATTAATTGAAGCTTGATGAGACCTAGAAAATAGATTTTTGTTAGAACATCTCAATGGCTATAAAATATAGTCTTGCCTTTCCAATAATATAAAAATCCAGAAGAAGGAAGAATTCTGATTGGAGGGTGCTCTAATTACACTGAGAACACTCCTAATATTTCTAAATGACAAAAGTATTCGAGTTCTGTTTTCAAGTCAAAAGCATAACTTTGTGGTCTAAGTTTTGTACTAATTAATGTTTGAAACTACAATACAGTTGATGATGCCTATGTCTCATCATGTTGAAAAGTCATGAGCAGCGAACAAATAATTGGCCACTAAATGATATTAGAAATCATTAAATAATTGGAGATAATTAACATATCAAATTTCATCAACAATTGAAAGAGACTGGGACAGAGTACACATTTAGAAGGCCAAGCCTCCAACATGGACGAATATACATAAACCAAGCATCAGAGCACAAAATGCACTGGTACCGACTGTACCAAGCATCAGAAAACTGGTACTGTATCGATACCAGTCACATTTCAAGCATACACAAGGACAGAAAATCAAAGGGGTTCAATGGTGAAATTCAATACTTGATTTCATATTTGAAAGACACAACCAACAATTAACAATTAACTCCCAAATGAATCAGATGCGAAACCGAAACAACAAGCAAAATATACTAAGCATATCACATTCAAGTAAAGAGGGTCGATGGCCTCGTGTCATCGTAAGGCAACACAGAAAATAGACAACCAAATGTGGATTTATGAATTACCAAAATTTGCTATCTCCAAGTGTTTAACGAGAGGTGGTCGGTACCAGATTTACGATAAATGAATCAACATCAATCACAAATTTAGCCCAATAAATTAGCCCACTTCTCTCAGGGGCATTCACTCAAACAGTTACAGTTGCTAAAAAAGAAACAAAAGCACAATAACAACTTGTTACTTGTTCAACTAAGCCAAGATTTATTTTACAAGAAGGTATTCACTGGTAAAAGGGAAATACACAAATAATATACCATGGCAATATAAACAACTCAAATCAAAAGAAATAAGTGAGATTTAATAGTCCCGCTACTTGAATTTTCGCTACTAGAAGCTAAAGCATACATCAAAATCGTAAACCCTAAGAATAAGAGTAGCTAAAAGGGGGGAGAAAACTCCAAATTAAACACTGACCTGTAGGAAAGTGAAACGGATTATTTCGAAGCTAAAGCATACATCAAAATCGTAAACCCTAAGAATAAAGCATACATCAACGTAATCGTAAACCCTAAGAATAAAGTGGATTTGAGAATAAAGTGGCGGATTTGAAGTGAAGTCCGATTTAAGCAGGGGATGAAATATAGTTTTGAGGTCTTCAAGAGCTTCAGAGTTCCAAGAAAACTATAGATTTGACCTGTTAAGAAAAAAATTAAAGCATGTGTGAGTACCAATAAATAATAGATGCATCTGGGCGGCAGTGCTGCATACTTCGTATTGAGTTTTAAAAACAAGCATTGATACTCACTTTCAGTTTTGAATTTTGTTAAAAAAAATAGCATTTTGTATAAATTTAAGTACACTATTTTTTTTTCAGGTTGCAGCGCATAAAGTGGTTCATAATCTTTTTTTAGTTCTAGTTTGATTTCATCATTGTAGTTTAATTAAATGTGTTATGTTCAAGATCTATATAGCTTGTTATAATTCTACAATTGATAATTACAAATATTGCTTAAGGGAACATCGTTGGAGTTTTTTCATAATATTTTTTTTTTCAATAGTAATACTTTTAGAAATTTGAATATTAATAGTATTTTATTTCTACGAAATTTATGAATTAAATAATTTTTTTAAGTTACGCTCTAATGATCACTCAAAAGAGAGCGATATTATTTTTTAAAATTTATAAACTCAGAAATGCTATTTTAGTAACTGGTATTTTAGTAATATCTCAAAGACGCAAGTGTTCTAAAAAATTATTAAGGACGTAACTGCATCTCAAGTACTTTTAAATTTGAAACTGACACCTACCGAGCATAAATTTCATTAGAACTGGAGAAGGTTTGACAAAGCCCAAAAACCAAAACCTAAGAAATATGTTGATTGAGATGGCTCCAGTTTACCGGACTTTAGGATTTGAAGTTTGTGATGATGTTCCAGGAAGTGCTAGATCTGACAAAAAAGAAGGTAAACTTTTTGTATAAACAGTTAATAATTTATTATAAATATTACAACCTAAAATTATTTCTCGTTGCTATATGCATGGTTGTCAAGTGATAATTAATTTATGTAATTTCATATAATACTAAAATATGAGTTAGGTTGTGGTAGTATGCATATTCCAGATTAACCGGTACAATGGATCAATATTTATGTTTTACAAGTTCAAACAATAGATCTAAACCGTTCAACATATTTTTTATATGAAAATATACTTACAAGTCAAAGTATTGATTTTTAGTGGTTGAGATTGACTATTTGAATTTTGAAAATAAAGATATTGATTCTTAGTACAGACTAATTCACACTATGATAAATACTTGAAAAATATCTTCAATTTTGATAATTTTGTCATTAGTTCCGATATCTTAATAAAAAAAATTACTCATGAATTATCAATTCTTTTTTAAAATATATTTTCTCTAGTAGTATTAATATCTTTTTTCTATTTTTTTTTATGCATTAAAATTTTAAGTAGAGGCTATAATATATTTTTCAAATTTAGGAGGTCATAAAGAGCTTGAGAGTTCCAATAAAGCAATAAATTTGACCTCTTAAGAAAAATAAAAGTTGAAACTTGTTAGTTCCAAACTTCCAACAAAGTCAGTCCACTTGTGATAAATGAATTCTCACAGTATTTTAAGTTCCAGATGATAATAAAATAATGCAATGATAACATTCCATAGTATATTCAATAATTTGTAACTAAATTCTCACAGTATTTCTAAATTAATTTATACTAATTCATCAGATGAATATTAATAAAAGTTTCTACAATCTGAAAAATATAACTTTTAGTGCTAGATTTTCTAAGAAAACCAGCATTGATACTCATTTTCAGTTTGGAATTTTACAATTTTTAAACTTCTAGAATGATGTTTTTGTTAAACAGAACTTAACATGCGTTATAACTTAAATTATTTCCGCGTGCTAAATGGTTGTAAAGTTATGATTAATGTATAGCAAGATTAACGTGCTCAATGTATAGCAAGATTTCATTAGAAATTCTCTCAAAACAGATCATACAAACAACTTCACAAGCCTTTTTTTATTCGCCATTGCATATATAACATAATCATAAAAATCTAGTTCATATATAAAATTTGGAAGGATTCACTAGTTAATTGATTACTTGAGATATTTCCTTCATTGATAAAAAATTTGCATCATCTTCAGCAATCTATTAGTAAAGGACCTGCTGCGTATGGCTAAGGAGCTGGAGCGGGGGCACCACCGGCCCTCCCTCGAATTTTATCTGAAAATTTAAACAGAAGCATCATTTTCTGTTAAATATGTGATTCTAATTGCTTACAAAAAAAGAAAATAGTTGATCATTTATCATAATTATTGTTAGTGTTTCATTTAGATTTAATTTTATTGTATTTTTTTTTTTTCAAAAGGCTACAAGAGCCCATTCCATTGCTGAAATATAGCTTTAAATACAACCAGTGTTGTTACTATCCAGACTTCTGGATCATCCCCTTGAAACTTTTTATTGTATTAAATGTAGAAATTTCAAGAATAGCCTCAACTTCGAATTCCCCTATTTCCTGATAGAAAATCCATAATTATTGTGGTATTGAATATTTTAAAATGAAAATTATCATCATCACAAACAAAATACACAAGAACCAACAATAAATTATTATTGAAATAGGTATTTATAGTGCGTTATATGTAAATTCTTGTCAATTTTGTTAAACATTTGAAAAACAAAAAAAGTTTTCATAATTGTAGAAATTTATACTCACCTTATCATGTGATAAAAAATATTTCTATTTATACATCCCCTTAAAAAAGTTTTCATAATTGTAGAAATTTATACTCACCTTACAAAAGTTTTGTTAAACATTTTGTCAGTTCTTGTCAATTTATACTCACCTTGTCATGTGATGAAAAATATTTCTATTTTCACATTAACAATTACATTAAAATTATCATATAAATATACCTTAAGGATTAAAGACTTTTATAAATAAAAGATATATATAGATCAAGTATACCTTCATGTCCCCACAAAGGAATCCATGGTGTGTCGCAATCGGGCGGGCAAAAAACATTGCAGTAGACTACCCAATGCCTCCTTATGCATCTGTTCCAGCACTTTCTGCCATGGTCGCAATCAAGAAGTTGCCCCACACAATTTGAGGTGAAGAGCCCCAGAAATATGGTCGAGAGAAAAACCACAGCCAAAACATGACGGGTCTCCATGTCGGCCTAGAAAATAGATTTTGTCTCGGGTGTTCTTCTCTCTTGTTTGTAAATTATGGGGGGTTGTGTTGAATTGTAGTGTAATCAGTCTAATTTATTTGGGTATTTTAATTTGCATTGATTATATAATGATGTGAAGTAAGTTACATTAGCGGAATGTAACGATGCACTGCGAGGATACAGTTAAGAAAACAGTTGACATGTATAAGCCAAGAGTTATTTAATCAAGCAAAGAAATCTATAGTTAGCAAAAGTTCTTAAAAGGTTGGGTGTCACTAACTGGTGATGACACCAAAAACAGAATTCAGAGAGAAAAAGAAACTAAGTTCAAACAAATTGAAACTGTATATGTTGTTAAATAACAGAATTTATTTTTTATTTTTATTATTAATTATTATTTTAAATTTTAAATTGGGAACTTGCTGCAACCACACAATCAGCATTTCGCATTCCTCTGAGGTAACCAAAACTTTGTGTTTAGATCCAGACTGTCCGATTCGTATTTGTATCTATCCGTCTAATATCCGATCTGTATCCGTATCCGAAAATTAAAAGTGGATACGGATATAGTTTTATCACTATCCAATCCGTATCTGATCCGTTTGCACCCCTATTAGCCAGCCCATAGGACAAGAGCACCGAGGTACCTACTACTTGCAACAGGAGTTTCTTTTTTTATCCTTCATCATATATGCACCATTACTGGTTACTGCAGGTGGAGGTTCTTTATCAAGTAATAGTCTTTTTTTATTTTTAACTATAGCTAACATCGATCAGATATGACCTTTCCAAAATGATGACCTCTTAAAATGATACATCTTACCGTTAGTGATCAACACGCTAGAACAAGAACTTTCAAACCGCTACACATCTTCTACTGGTTCTAGTACTAGAAGTGCTAGGAGATGGTAGTTTTCTTCTAGTGGTTCTATACTCGCAATCCTAAGCATAGTTTGAAAAATTGACAAAAAGATCCATTTTTTTCAAATGATAAGCATGCCACTGTTCCCGTCAAAAAATTTGATGTATTATGTGTACTAATTAATAGCTCAACTTTTGCAAAATCTGTTGTTAAACAATACTGACGCTCACAAAAAACCCAAAATCAATGATTTAATTGAACATCAATTCATCATTTAATTAATCACGAAAATCATCAAACGTAAAATTACGAGTACTAGAGTTTTAACAGAAATCACTATTACAAAATAATCAATTCATCTTACAAAAATAGAACATCTAGAAGATTAAAATTTAAAAATAAGAGTATTAATTTATAGCAACTAAATTATATTATTCCAAAATTATGTAATTATGGAATTATTGCTTCACATCTCATTGCATAGAGCAATATGCTCATAATTCCAACGGCATGCATTGTTGCAAAAGTTTCTATGGCGATCCCAACCCCTAGCAATCCCGCATTCTGAATTTTTGCATCGTTGTTGTATGTTACCAGTAGCAATAACTTGCCATTTATTCCATGATACTTGTCTGATAAGGTTCAGAATTTTCTCACGACTTAATTCGAACTGATCATCAGCGTGGCCAAAATTTATTTCATCACCTCTGAAATCATCGTGAAAATTGACTGTGGCCAATAAATGATGCTCTTGGAACCGCAGAGTTACAATATTCATCAAGTAGAATGCTGATGTGTTACCCTTGCAAATTGCTTTCTTTAGAAGGTCTACTCCTGTGGAAATGTCTCCCTTGTCAAATATATTTATCTGCAAAAATGAAATGTCGCAGTAATTATAAGTAATTTGTACACAGTTTGAATTTGCACATGCACTTTGCTATTCAAGATGAAACTAAATGTCAAAAATCCATAAAAAATAGTAAAAAAATTTCAAAAAAATGTAAAATTTGGTCTCCAAGTACATTTTATTATGAAAAACACGTTAGCACTTCAGATCGACTATTTGAATTTTGAAAATCACAAAAATAAATTGATAGTACCAATACCTTGGTCATACCACTTTGATCTTAGCCAATCTCTCTCTCTATATATATATATACAAGTATATATGGAAAAACAAACGAAATATGCGAACCAAAAAATATATTTCACAGATGAAACTCAAGGAAGGGTCAAAGAAAAAAATTATTATCAGAAAACCTATCTTTAATATTTTAATAATATTGTTGAACACAAATGACTAGCTAGATAGCTACAACTTCCTTACCAGTGCAAGTATGAAGCAGGCTTCCGCATTACCAGCTTCTGCACAAGCGTTCAGAATGGGCATGCGGCGATCGGTTGCCTTCCAATTTAAACTTGGAAATTCCTTCTGCAATGCTATGCGTTGTTTCACTATCTGATCTTTAGACACGGCATAAAAAATCCTACATCTGTAAAACCAAAAGATAAAAAAGTTTAATAAAATATAGTATATATATACATGTACAAGTAAGACCATATATACATAGAAAGATCTCAAATTAAACTATATTAACAAAGAATTGATACAAAGATCTCAAACCTAGATTAGCATTTTTTTTAAATGAATGGCTTTTACACTTAAATTATCCATATATAATAATATTTGTGTGTCATAAAACCTAGGTGTAGTCTAGAATTATTAATAATAAAATAAAGTACAAGAAAATATTTACGTGTTTTTGAGATTATAGAGGTCGGCAAAAGGCTCAGAAGAATGTGAAACAAGCTGCGCTGCAATCTCGACCATTAGATCTTCTGGGAGCATGTTGATTGTCGAGGTTTTTAACTCTCTTTTCATTGATATTTTTGTAGCAATATTCTAAGTTTGTTTGTGGGGATGCATTATTAATTTATGCTAACAAGTTGTTAAGCACAAAATCACCTTAGCTTTTCTTCACAGATTCACTCGATGTATCACTAATACAATACTACTTTAGCATTCCCTCTACTTATATAAGACTTTATACCCTAAATATAGGAACCATTTTCAATTCATTTTTGACAAAATTTTGATAAAAAATAGTATAGCCAACTTTAATCGGGTGGAAAATAGCAATTATTTCCAAAAATAATTTGTCATACAAAAAATATCAAATTGGGCATGACCCCAGATTGCTCTAATTTTTATCCAATCCTATCTTATCAATTGACTTACCCAAATAAGATTATGAAAAACAAAAAATGGCATGTGAGACAACGATACCTGTCATTTTATTCCAAAAATGACATATACAAATACATGTCATTTTATTCCTTAATTAACTTTTCATATCCAAAATAATCAAATAACAGATTGGGCATGACCCAAGAATGATCTAATTTTCTCCAACCATATATAGGCTTATCAAAATGGGCATGTGAAAAATGAAGGTAAAAGATCGATGTTGTCCCGCTAATTTCTTCTTATTTTAGAAAATATATAACTTCCTCGCAATATTTATGTAGGTATTGAAATCTTTATTTCAATCAGCATTCAAGAAAAATAAATAAAAATCACCTAAAAAAAGTCACGTCAGGTAGGATACCTAAATGTGTGAGTGTTTTTAAGCTTACCAAGCATCTTGATGAACTTAACTTCAAAATTTATCAGATTAACTTTAAATGACGAATCAAATTCATTAAAATTGACCTACTTCACGAATGATGCGTTTACATACAAAATTTATAAATTTTTGAATAAATTTAGTAAAGTCAAACGGTAAAAAAAATTAAGATATATAAATTAATTTTAATGCATTCACTTTTTTCATCATCTTTTGACTGCTTGACTTTATATTAAATTCGTTTGAAAATTTAAAAATTCCGCATGTAATGCACCACTCGTGAAGTAGATTAGTCTCAACGGTTTGTATTCGTCTTTTGAAGCTAATCAGAGATATACATTTAGGAGTTAAGCTTATCATGATAAGAGACTTGGTGAGTTTAAGAACACCCTAATTTAGTAAAATTATATAACAATCAAATTTCAATACATGCATGAGCTCCGTTTTTAATCATGTAGCTAGAGGTGAATTATGGAATAAGAATCATACTACTAGCCAAAACAAGTATATATATGTTTCCAGATTGAGGTTGTTAATTCTAAACAAAGAAATTCACAGTTGCTTTCATATCTACTACTACTAGCCAAAACATAATTAATCAAGGTTAAAGTCAATTTGGTACGTACTTGATTTTATTTTTCAAGTCAAACTATTACAAAACGATCTCAACTTGTTAGGAAAGAATTAATTTAGGATACTTTACCGCCAAATTTGTTACGTACTTTTAATTTATATGTCAGTATAATAAATTTTAATAATTATAATTAGCAAAACAAATATGAAGACATAAAATAAATAATAACTGCATGAAAAAAATGGAGTATGGGTAACAATCACCCAACAATTATCATTAGACATGAAATTAAATCTTCTATTTCTATCACCCAACAAATAATTAATTATACAAATTATAGATTTTAAAAAAGAGTGAAGAATAATATAGAGAGTAGGTTTCTTGAAAACTAAATATAAGACAAAACAAAATCTCTTAATTAATTTAAGCATTTTTTAATAATAAAGAATTGAAGCTGAATTTATATTTTAATTTATATATCATAGTTCGATTAAATTAACAACAGATTAATTACGAGATCTTTCACTATATATAGATCTTCTATATGAAAATAAAAAAGTAAGGCCCAATTACAGGGTTCAAGAAAATTGCTTGTTTTTAATTAACGAAACATGTATACTTCATGGTCCAAGAAAAATATTAATGAGGTAATATGATCGGAACAAATAAAAAGTTCAGCCTTCTGAGAAAGAAATTAAACTTACGTGATCAATTCGTGACAAAAAACATAATTTAGTGACCTTCGACGAAATTTACCTACAAAATAAAAATAATGTCTTTACCATTAAATTTGAGGTTGTTCTCATGTGTCATTTGAAATCCAAAATGATATACACTTCATTCAAAAACGCCGACCCAAAATAATTTATTGAATTGAATTTGTGCTAAATAGACTATTGAAGCCCATTTGGATCCGTAGGCCTGTCATGTATGAGTAAAATGAGTCAGAACAAAACATTTCTAATTTAGTATTCTACCTTGTTTTTCTTCTATTTTTCGTTTAATCATTAATTAACTTATTTTTATATTGTAATTTAATTTATAATATTTGTTGTTATATGAAAATAAATTCATTATAACAAATTTTTTTTAGTATAACAAAATTATAAAAAAAACATATTAGTATTTTATTTCAAAAGTAAATATTGTTATTTATTAAATTCCTAATTTAATTTTTAATTTATATTTTCGGTGATTGGATAACAAGTTTCCGAGCAAAAGCATTGTTATGAAATAATAATTAATAAGTATTGTTATGGTATTGTTTATTCATTTTATTTAATTATATTAATAATTATTAACAATAATATTTGTATTGATATCAAGTAGTCTAGAAGAAAAATAGGATTTCCACGACTATAGTGATTTTGTACCTCTTTAAACAATTAG
The DNA here is from genome assembly GCA_025461125.1 of Carex kokanica. Taxonomy (NCBI): domain Eukaryota; kingdom Viridiplantae; phylum Streptophyta; class Magnoliopsida; order Poales; family Cyperaceae; genus Carex; species Carex kokanica. The sequence continues at coordinate 320,681 of JAJGRX010001036.1, read as the reverse complement.
TAAAAAAAAATTATAAAAATTATGAAATTTTTTATCCAAGCACATTTTAGTATGAAGATAATGCTAAACGGTTCGGATCGATTATTTAGATATTAAAAATAGACATAATAATGTTGGAGCATAATGGAACACAAACCAATGCGGCATTTTAACCCTACTCTAGTTTTATTCCGCACATTCTCTTGACCTCTTCACATTATCTATAATGTAATGGTATCTAATGCAACATATTGCTAGTTCACAAGTGTAACCAAAGAGTTGACAAGATAATTTCTTTATCACCAAGTTTGACGCTGTTCTCATATGACCTAAAAGAGTGGTTGAATTAGAGTTTGGGCTAAATAAATAACCCATTGAAGCCCATTGAAGCCCATTGAAGCCCATTAGGGTCCCTAGACCTGTGGCATGAACATTGTTTGAAACTTCTTTGTGCTTTAATAACTCTATTTGAATTTGGTCAAGAAATGAGGCCCAATCGAATATCTCATTGACTAGATTAGCTAAGACTCATTCAACATTTTCGGTTTTAATCATTACCCTGATTGACCATGATCAGGTATTTTTATGATGTATACGTAGCTGATATATATTACATGTGGAGATTGCGTGGCATTACAAGCAAGCTATCGCCTAGTTAAGTTAATCTACGTACCTTAGCTGCCAGATTCATCAGTACATCTCATGAATGAATGTATTTATCAGTTATAACATATACACATAATGATGTCATGTAATTCTATGAGCTTGTCATACTGGTACACATGTCCGAAATCGCATATTTCTTCTCTTATATTAAGCACGTACGTAACGTAAGTGTTCTTATCCACCAGCGTTGTGATTTAATTTGTTGAATTTTAAACAGTTAAGATAAAAAAAGTATGCAATTGTGATTTTATGTTGCAATGTATTGGTGTTTATTGTGTTGAAGTCTAGATTTAGTTATCTGAACACTCGCTACATTTATTTTCTTCTTATAATTTATTTATATGAATGTTGTAATAAAAGCAATTAATTTATAACATTTCTGTCTTTCTTTATATATTATTAATGACAACAAAATAAGAAAATAATTAACATGTTTACTCACTGAAATATTGATTTCTCTGATTACATTCCTATTTAATGCAATATTTCTGATTACATTCCTATTTAATGAAGATGTAAAGACAAAATAGTTCATTTCATTGGAGAAGAAAGAGAAATTATAAAAAGACAAATATGGTTAAAGATAAAAATATTTGACCTGATTTTCTTCTATTTATTGTATATTTTCGTTTTGAATTTTGAACACGTAACAAAACACGGGCAAGATGATAGTAGGAATAATTATGCATCTTGGATTGTCTTCATACAATTCCAAACTTATCACCTTTTCATTAAATATATTATCACCTTTTCATTAAATATATCTGTAAAGATGAAGCATTGCCAAGTCAAGATCTCCACAGATTGTGGGATTATTTAGTGGATCAACTTTATTTTTGAATAATTTGCCAGAAGGGATTTGTTGTTACCAAATGAATAAAATATATATATATATATATATATATATATATATATATATATATATAGAGTAGGGCTATTGTGCTTCATGAAGTAAAACGAAGTTTTACTTCACGCTCATTCTCCCATTTCTAAAATCCAAACGGTCGATCCAAACCGTTCAAGTTGTTCTCCATATTGAAATGTGCTTGGAGACCAAATTTTACATTTTTTGGAATTTTTTTACTATTTATTAAGCCACTTTGAAAATCGCTGATCCATTGTGAATAGTAAAAAACAGTAAAAATTTCTGGACCAATGGATCAGCGATTTTCAAAGTGGCTTAATAAATAGTAAAAAAATTCCAAAAAATGTAAAATTTGGTCTCCAAGCACATTTCAATATGGAGAACAACTTGAACGGTCGGATTGACGATTTGGATTTTGGAAATGGGTGTATGAGCGTGAAGTACAATATGGGTTTTACTTCATGAAGCACAATAGCAAAATTCTATATATATATATATATATATCTTCAAGTCAAACATGGTGTTATCTTATGTCCGTTGCCCAGTCGGGTCCGACTCTGCTACTTTTCTAATAGAAAAGCAGTAGCCAACTTTTTCAGATCCAACCATTCAAATTCGTCGAGATTTGTGTATGAAAAAACTTCTGTATCGAGATGCGTGAAATAAAAAATTTTAAATGGTGGAATGCAGAAAAACAGGACCCTACTTTTCTGTCGGAAAAGTAGCAGAGTCCATTCCTGCCCAGCCATGCATATGCATCCATGGTCAAAGTAACTCAAACTTTATAAAGAGGTGAATAGAGAATTTGTACTTGGCTTTTAGTACATGCACGACCACATGTATAATTTCATATAATTAAAAATCCCTTTTTGTATAAAAAGCAGATACAGATTAAAACAGCAAAACCAAATTAATTCAATGTTTGATTAACTTTAGCTAGTACTTAATTAGCATATATTCTGATCGAATCTAGCATTTTTTTTTAAAATTTTATTTGAACGACATTTCAAAAGAAACAAAATATACAAATTGCAACATCAGTACCTACTAATTACAGATGTTTACATGCAATTGGCATCTCCAAATCTAGTCATAATTATGATTAATATTTATGTTTCATTCTTATCTCCCTAGTTTGACCATTAGTGTTTCTGTATCATGCATGGTCTAATTTGAAGCATATGCTGATATATATACCAAATAAATACGGTCTGTTCAACGACATGTTTCTCAACTCTGCATTCCAAAGCTTGTCAACCAAGTTAACCTTAATTCACACAATATATAATTCCGTTTCAGGATAAATATGGTGGCCTATTTTGTCAACAATGAGGAAAAATTATAAAATGACATTATCTAACAACATCATGAGTGCTTGTCATCTTTATCCCTAGTGGATTGACATTCTTAATTTTTAAGGAAAGAAGTTTGAGATGTGTGTTAGAATGAATCTTAAATCAGGTCGAACAGTTTGAATTTGCACAAAAAGTGTTTCATTCATGAGAAGAAACTAATCACAATAAAGTTTTGGATATGTAATTAATTATATATGGAGCAGTTGTTCACTCCAAACTTATTCTATATTTGAATTTATTAAAATCAGGGATTTTAAAATTGGCTTAATAAATAGTAAAAAAAATTTAAAAAATTGAAAATTAATATTGTCTTCAACACATTTTAATATAGAGATCACATCTAACGGTTTGGATCGACTGTTTGGATTTTGAAAATTGAAAAACTAATTGGTTACACCATGGCTCTAGAATAAACGTTTTGATATTAACCAATTTCATTAAATAAAATGTTTTGATATTAGCCAATTATCTAACAAAACGTTTTGATATTAGCCAATTGTTTTATCCTTAAATGTTTTGATATATAGTGCTACGCAATTGTACAAGAAACGGAACTTTTTTACGGACAAAACACGGTAAAAAGTAAAATTCCACCGATTTCATTAAATAAATCTGAAGTTTAAGGGACTGGTACCAAACAGTTGGTACCAGCTCTCAGTTACCATACAAGAAGAATATAACAATGAATTAGGAGGTGTTTGATAAATGGAACAGTTCAACCATCTAATCAGATTAAATTGTTGGAAAAATTTAACTAACCAACTAAATTTAAATCTGAATTTAGATCACTAAATAAATAATAATTATATAAAAAAATTAATCAAGAATATAATTAAAACTTTATTACCCAGAGCTGCAAAATGTGGACCTAAGACAACTTTCCGTCCTAAGTGTAGAAATAATCGGTTAAGCTTGCCCCAAGTTACGCCGGTATTCCTCTACCTGCGGGCGTAACCGTGGTAGAGGTTGATGTAGCTTCTTTCAACAATGATAGCAGAATAATATGTTTTCTATAAGCAAATATCATAGACACCAACAAATTTGAGCATTCATTGTCATTAAAATAATATTCATCATTATATATATTATCGTTTGTAACTCAGTTGAAAAATACAATTAACTAAATCTCAAACGGACAAATGCAATTAATTGCATATCAAAGCTCAAACGGACATATACAATAAATTGCATATCAAAGCTATCATGATCAAGTCATTTGCACAAAATTATATTAAATATGTATTGAGGTCACGGAAAGCTCATATCAATATATTTGAATAAATAATGAACTTTTATGTACAAATTAGATCAAAATAACTCATTCCCAAATAGCTCCATAATTCATAAAGTTAAAAGCATTAATATTAAAATAAGTATTAATTTAAATAAAATTTTGTGTTTTCAAAATATATTTCCAACATAAATAGCAAAAGATAAAATTACAACGACGTTTGTGGAACAGAAATTAGATAAAATCAAAAGAAACAAATGCATGGACTCCAAATTTCCAATAATAATTAATCCAAGAAATTATTTTTTTCCAATAATAATACAATTGTTAGAACATGGACGAGTGAGTACAGGGTGGCAATCATAGGTGGGCCCTAGTAAAGAGAGATTTACGGCCGAAATTTATTATGGGTGCCTTTTCATTAATTCAAAGGGCATTTGTATTCTCGGATTTAGATAGGAGAGTGCAGCTGATCTGGTTGGTCAGATCAGACCCTCCCAAAACAAAAGAAAAAAAAACAAACAATTAATTAATTTAAACACAATCTTATATGGGGTGCTAAGCTACTCCAAGATTTGAATTTTTTTATTACTAAGTATATAAAAACAATACTGTATGGTTTATTTTACATGTATAGCCCCCATAATAATAATATACAAAGTTATAAGACTTCAATGTAAAATTTAAAAAACAAAATTAGATATGAATATTATGCTCTTAGCTTGATTTTGATAGACATGATACTTTGTTGATGTTAGTTATTTATTGTATCATTTTGTGAAATCAAATAGTGAGATCTTCTTATCTTTTGTTATATTGTGTTATGCATTTTTTTATTAAAAAAATTAATGATATCATTTAGCCCCTCTATACTCAAATTCTAGTTTCGCCCCTGTCGGTGAATATAAAATTGTAGTAGTGAAGCATATCTGATTTCATGACTTCCTTTTGTATGACTACTAATTTGTTTCATTTAGAATAACAAAATTATTTAGAGAGTCTCTTTTGAATTATATATATTTTTTAAAATTCTCTCATATGTACACTTGTCTAATGGAATAACAAAAATTTAGAGTCTCCAAGCTTCTTATAGATGCTAATAGAGGAAGCCTGATGGTTGTAGCGGAGCAAGTAATGAACAAAAACCTCCCTTAAGCTCAAGTAAGGCGAAAAACATCAGGCGGAATGACCCGTCTGTTTCTCGCTCTTAGCTACCACTTCCCAACACGGCTTGATTGAGTGGCGGGCTGTGTTGAGAAGTGGTAGCTAAGAGCGAGAATCAGACAGGTCATGAAGGCCTGAAAGTCACCAAGTAAGGCAAAGAGTTGCACAAGAGGAATAAGGCCACCAAACTAGCTAGGCCATCAAAGTAGAATCTTGATTTTTTGGTAATCAAGAAGTCGCATTGAGGTGATTTTTGACAGCTGGTCGTTTCTTTCTTATTTTATATAGATGTGAAAATTTAAATAAAAATGTACATATTTAAAAAAATTAAGATTTTCTACAACTACAGCCACGATACAACTGAATAATTATTCTAACACATTCTCATAAATATTTTTGTGCATTACATGAGTATAAGTATGAGTTCTCATAAATTAATTAATTAGTGAGTTTTCAAATTACTTCATGCCCAATTTCATAACAAATGAATACAAATTTTATCACAAGAAAAAATAGGTCTACCCAAAATTTAATAATATTATAATCGAAGTGTTTGGATTCCATCATGTACTTGGAAATAAAAATTTTTGTCTGTAGAAAATATTACAAAAGAAGAAAGAAAAACAGAAAGAGTACCTACAAATTTGAATTAGTTTGAATCAGAAAGAGAAACTTTTCAGTAGAAACAGAAAGATCGGTAGAAATTCTACCGATTCAAAGTTTGAATTAGTTTGAATCGGTAGAATTCCTACCGATCCAAACGAATTGTTCTTTTTTTATATTTTCTCTGTTAAAATATAAAAAGTTTGTATAAAAATAGATGGAGTCTTTCTAATATATTTAAATTCTAAGATACTTTACCTATTTTTTAAAAACTTTCAATATTTTAGTAAAGAAAATTAAAAAAAATTTAAAAAAACTGGTTTAGATCGGTAAAAGTTTTGAATCGGTAAAATTTTTACCGATATTTCTATTCATGAAAATCTACAGGTATTCTTTCTGTTTATGTTTCTTCTTTTTAAATATTTTCTAGAGACAAAAAATTCACTTGGAAAAGAACAGGCATAATAAAGTTTTTGTCTGTTTTTGATGTGACGCATTTGATTCCTGGTACCACTAATAGTTCATGACACATAAGCTAACTATATAAAGCCAAAGTGCTCTCTTCTCTCTCCATTTAGTACAAAATGATACCATTTTATTTTAGCATGCATCATCATGCATTTAAATCCGGTTTTTTTTATTAATACCCTAAAAAAACAAAATATCAAATCTGTCCTCGGTTTTTTTTTTTTTTTAAACTATCCTAACCGCCTCCTGTGGGGCGGTCCACTGTTCCAACCAAACTGCCCCCTGTGGGGCGGTCCACTGTCCCAACCAAACCGCCCCCCTTCCCGTGGGGTGGTCCACTGTCTCTCAAAAAAAAAACACCAAACCGCCTCTGTGAGGCGGTCCACTATTTTTTTATTTTTTATTTTTATTTTTTTAAGATGAAATGATTAAGGAACTTTTAATTGAGTTTGGGCCTTCTTCAAACCAGACAAAAAAATAAGAAACAAAAATATTATATAAAGTGGTATAAACAGTAATTTTTTAATGGGATATTTTTCTTGACCAAATAGTGTTTGAATAGAGTATTAAATTTGTTGTCTTAGCATATAATCTCCTTTGACATTATTTTGACTATCTTCTCTTCATCACACCTGTCATAAATTATATACAAATCTGTGAACTTAAAAATATTTTGTGCTTCCAAGAAATATTTTAATTATAATATAAATACTTGTTATTGCCATATAGAAAGTTATGTTAGGTGTCGATGATGTAACAATGATATGCATGGTCTGAATGACACGTGACACTCAAACAGCGCTAATTGGTTCAGTAATTGTTTATTCACCTTTGATTGAAACAACGACTGATTGAACCAAGTATATATGTATTTTTGTTGGAATTTATTTAGTATATACAAGTTAAAAGAAAATATTCAGAGGGGAGAATTACAACTTTCTCTGGTTAATAGCAAACTGGAGAGGAGGCCAATGATCAGATATGCAAACAAAACAAAACAAAAAATAGTGGACCGCTCTAAGGGGGGCGGTTTGATTTTTTTTTTTTTTTCTTTTGAGAGACAGTGGACCGCGCCACGGGGAGCGGTTAGGGTAGTTTTAAAAAAAAAACGAGAGCAGATTTGATATTTTGCGTTTTTTAGGGTATTAATAAAAAAAACCGGCATTTAAATTTAGTCTTTCATGAATGGCAATAATTATATATTATAATCTACTACAGGAAAAAGGATTATTCAAATGGCACATAGTTAAGTATCTCGGTTAAACAAAGTCCTATTTTTTTTTTAATTCATATATTTTTGTTAGTAGTTCACCTGCTCTATCAGAATGGAGAAGATAGCCTAGAACTAGTAAAGCATTATTAGTTGTTTATAAAACAAAATTCTATAATTGAATGTGACTAGAGATACCACAACAATAGCTGCACCTAATCCCTTTGATCCATACATTTGGGAACTGAGTAAATTAACACTACATTGATTTGACTCTTAACTTTAAAAACGTTGACACTATATGGTGCTTTGTTTTGCATCCTTTTTTTTTTTCTAATTATTCCTGAATTTTTTTGTATCCACCTCTTAATTTTGCATTGAAAAATATTTAATTACCCTTTTAAATATGATATTATTGTAATTACCCTTTTAGTTACCCTTTTATAAATATCTAATTACCTTTAAAAAAATATTTAATTAGCCTTTTAATTAGCCTTTTTTCTCTAAAATTCATAATCTCATATTTAATTACATTTTTAAATTTCAGAAACTCACTAATATACTTGTTAATTGTCTTTTCTAATAAAGCTCATTTTAAAATTTATCTAGGCTGGATATTTTATATTGATCAATACTGTTCACTTAATTTATTTATTATGATAACTCACTCTCCGTTCATTAAGGGAAATTTCATGAATACCCTTCAAAACTTTCGTAATTACATATTTTTTTCTCTAAAATTCATAATATAATATTTACCCTTTTAAATTTCAGAAACTCACTAATATACCTTGTTAATTGTCTTTTCTAATAAAGCTCATTTAAATTTTTCTAGCCCGGATATTTTATATTGATTTATATTGTTCTCTTAATTTATTTATTATGATAACTCACTCCAAATCGAACTTTGAGTTTGAATCCAGACCATCCATCAGAATCCGCACGAATATTAAAAAGCCACGTAAATTCTAACCAGGGCTGGATGGCTTGAATTCTGATCAAACAGTCTGGATTCAAACTCAAAAGTTTGAGTTGCACTTTTTGAATTAAGTTTCATAAATTCATTGTCAAGAATTAACTTGTTAATTATTCCATATCCATCAAGCTTCCATCACTTTATAGGTAACCCAAATCCACCAATATACGTATACTACTACGTAAGAAAAGAACTTGAGGTTAACAAATGCAAACAAAACCAAAATTAATATAATATGATAGTGCTTCAATACAAAATTGAACTAGTGTATTCCTGACACCATGCACCCTCTGGTTCTCTCAACTAGCTGTTTTTATAAAATATCTACAAATTAAAATATCACACATGTTGACATGCATGCATATAAATATAGAGAAATTAAACAAAGTGCACAGTATTCTCCACCTCAGCTATGTCAGTGATTCTTTGAATTTAGCAGTATCAGAGAATCATAACACAGCTGGTGTTAGTGTGTTGTTGCACATTTTGTCGTGTTATGTCGTCGACTGGAATTCTAATCCACTTCTCCAGTTTTTATCAAAACTGGACATGTCCTGTTTAATTATTTTTAAGGTTTCATTGTCTGATTAAGGAATAAATAAAGTGGTAGAGAGATAAAATTTAGTTTAGAACAAATTATTCTTTTGAAAATATTTCTAATATTATTATGTTAAGATTAAGGTGCATTGTGGAAATTTTGAGAACTAATTGGATTGTAAAATAAAACAATGAATGAAGTTTGATGTTTCATTTTGACTAATTTCTCCATTTTTGTTTTATTTTTCTAAACTTATTTGCCCACATCAAAATTTTAATTTAACAATATGGATCGACAGTTTAAAAGAAAAGAAAAAAGTCTAAAGGAGCCATATGGGTCGAGGTCTAATTTTTTTTTTTTTTTATCAAAATATTTTCTGTTGCCATTTTTTTTTTTTTCAAAAAAAGTGTAAAATTATGTTTGTGTTTAAAATAATTATACAATTGTGTCTATCATTAAAAATATTCTCATCTCATCTTATTTACTGGCTCCGCGTCTGTAAGTCTGATTTTTCTTTTTCTTTTTTCAATTAAAAGTGCAATTTCAGCATAATTCATGAATTACCTTATTAATTAACTGAAGGGAGGAGAGAAATGCATAGATCTTTCCAGACAGGAAGGAAGCAGAAAAAAAGAAGAGAAAAAATAGAGCGAGAGGTCTACTGAAATAGATTGTCACTAAAAACAGGTCCCAGTTGTAAACCTAACTGTAGAATATAATAGAACATCTTCATCAAAATAATATAAATAGAGTGATGCTTCTATGGACATAAGGACTTATTTGTAAAATGAACATATTTTCATTTTCAAAGTTCAAACAGCCGATCCGACCGTTCAACATTATCTCCATATTAAAATGTACTTGGAGGTCAAATTTTACATTTTTTTAATTTTTTTACTATTTATTAAGTATTTTACAAAAACTAGTCAAATTCAGACTATTGAATTTTGTAAAATACTTAATAAATAGCAGTGTTCTAAATAGCGCGCTATAGCGTTTTTGGACACCAAACGCTACGCTATGACATCAAAATGCGCTATTTGCGCTACGGCCGCTATAGCGGTCCGCTATTTGCGCTATTTGCGCTATTTGCGCCATACAATATGGATTTTTTTTAAGCAATTTATATGGGTTTTAAATAAAGATAAAAAAAATCTCAAACCGAAATTGAATTTGTTGCTACTTGCTACAGATAAATCAATTTGAAATTGAGAATAGAAATTGAAATTTGAATAGAAAAAAAGTCCAAACCGAAATTAAAATTTGAATAGAACAAAAAAAATAGATTATGTTATGAATCATGATGCTTAAGATATTTTTAATAGAAAAAATGATAGTTTATAATATTACTATGGATATTTTGAACCGCAATTTAGACTTTGTACGGGTTCAATATGAATATTATAATTTCTTAATTACTTTGGTGTTATTTATTGTTCTATGAGACTTTAGATAATGTTGATATTTAGTACAAATATTGAATATACGAAATGTAAAAAAAAAAAAACGTTATTTGGAATAGCTTCCGCTATAGCGACGCTATTTGCTATAGCTTTTTTTTTAGCCTTCCCGCTACGACGCTATAAACGCTATTTAGAACCATGATAAATAGTAAAAAAATTCAAAAAAATGTAAAATTTGACCTCCAAGTACATTTTAATATGGAGATAATGTTGAATGGTCGGATCGACTGTTTGAACTTTGAAAATGAAAATATGTTCATTTTACAAATAGGTCCTTATGTTCATAGAAGAATTTGCCATATAAATATAGAGGGTTCAAATGCCTCTATTTTTCATGCCTCCACCATGCATCCACTTTTAAAAACTTTAATAACTCAAAATTTAAAACTTAAAAGTCAAAATAAAACCGTTGGATATGATCTACATGATTTTATCTACGTGCTCATAAAAAATTATCACATTTTGATTTTGTTTTTATGTGAATCAATAAGTTGAAAAATTAACGTCTCGAAATTATTCATATTAGTACGTTTCTTACAAGCTCTTGATGACAACCAAAATAAAATTGAAATGTCATAATTTTTTACACGTGCATAGATAAAATGATGTAGATCATATCTAACGGTTTTATTTTGACTTTTAAATTTTAAATTTTGAGTTATTAAAGTTTTTAAAAATGAATGCATGATGGATGTATGAAAAATGAATGCATTTGAACTCTCCTCATAAATATAATAGATTTGTGTGATTTTTAATTTTGTAATTGATTGAACCAACTCATACAATTTACTTTATTGACCGCACTATTAGTGTAGATGGTCTACTTTTTAATTGCATGTAGCACATATCATATTTGATTTGAACTCTTTACCTATATAAAAAAAGATCCAAATATAAAATTCTCTATGTTGAGAGAACTTGAGAGCCAAGTTCATATATTAGGAAACTTAATATATAGAAAAATTGATTTCCAACTAATAAAAGAAGTTTTTAGGTAGAAACCATCAATAAATGAAAATCAACAAACTATATATTATTGGAAGAATATATTACTTGATGACTTCAAATAATTGCATAAATATCCACTTACAATTTTTCAATCTAATTACAGAAAGAACTTTGCTTGACAATTGATGTAGCAAATTAGCATTTTGTGACCATTTGTTTTGACTAAGTACACATTTGCACATTTCTCCAAAAAAGAAGAAGAATGTAAGTATCTTTATTAATTGATTGTTTTACAATAATAATGTTTTTTCTCAATGTACATATGATTATTCATTGCATTGTGTAATATTTGTATGTAGATTTATATTTGACAGGACATGCAGATATATGCTGAAATAACGATTAAAATATTTCGAACTATATAAAAAAATTTAGATAATTTTAACCCAAAATAAAACCATTAATATTTCTCACATTCATAAAATAATAAAAGTAAATTATTCAATTTTATATATATTTCTAAAAGATAAAAAAATATTCCAAAAGTATAAAATCAATTCAATATTGGGTACATTCTAATAATTATTTAGACAGGATATCTCCATTTTCTTCCTAATGGGGACCCTTGTAAAAAGTTTAAAAAGTGAAGGTGGTATCCAACTGGACTACACTGAATTTACAGCAGATACACTTCGTCAGTAATTTCACTGACATAAATACCCTGAGTCATAACTTCATATTACAAGCATTGTCTAAAGAGCAGCAATAAAATGGGGACAACATTAAGGGTAATATAGTCATAGTCCAGAGAGAATCTTTCCCGTAATCTCTGGACAAGATTTCCTCGGGTCACGTGATGCACGAGATTCCTTCCCCCTTTGGACCACCGAATATTTTATTTATATAGCATCTTATGTTGCGGGTTACGTATATTATATTAATTGGCCGCTTCATAGTTTGACATAGAATGAATGATACAGAATAATTGTCATAGGTTGCTCCGTCCTCCGTGCAGCCGGGAGGCGCATGCATTTTGATTTAGGGTTTTCTCTGTGATAAATGGTCCCGGTCTTGTTATTTTTAAAATAATATAGTACATGTTAAAATAAGAAATAAAATTCACCAAAGTTCAAGAAATATTCTTTATTATTAGTTAAATAGAGATCCCTTTTAAATTTAATACAATTAAAATATCGATAAAACTAATTATTAAAATTTCAAATTATCTTAAAAGATGACTAATCAAGTTAGAGCATCATCCCAAAAAATTACGGACCTTAAATTTTCTTAACCCTTCCATTTCAAAAATTATGTTTTTATTTCTTATGAACTTCAATTAAAAAAAAATTCTTGATAAAAAAATATTTCTTATTAAGTAACTCTGTACACCTTTGCAAATAAATTAGTAATTTGCACATCATATTAGATATCTATATAATTTCGGGGATGCCGATGTTAAGAAAAAATTCTTAATATGAAAATTTTCTAACTTCAAAAACTTTGTACATTTGTGCAATTAAATTAGTAATTATTTCAATATATTAGAAATCCATATAATTTGTGGGATGGAGATGCTCTTATAAACTACACTAAATTGAATGCATATTTTGTCAAAATTATAAATAAATACATTTACAGTTTATTTATTTTTATACCTTGATAAATATTATGTCGTCATTATTTAATTGATCTTTACTGCTATTTTATTCATGCAATGAAATCATAATATTTAAAAATATCTAAGAGTTAAGAAACATGCATTGTAATAATCATTGTAATAAAAAAGATATGATTCTTTGTAATTAACTTGTCACCATTGAATAATAGAACCGCAAGGGAAAGAATCAATGACGCATGTGTTCGTACAATTAATAGTACGCCCGGTTCAGGCAAGTGGGAAAAGCAGGAACGTTGTATTTATTTGAGGGAATGAGAGGAGGTCCGATGCCCATCGTACCTACCTTGGTTCGATGGGTGTGATGACCATCCGATCTGCATCAAGATTCGTGTGATACATCAAAACTGTATCAATTTCCGTGCGCATAGATCTTGATGCTAATCGTACGGTGATAGAGCTAATTGAACCTAACTCAAGGTCCGATGCCCATCGGACCTACTCCTATCTCTTATTTGAGAGGGGATCTTGGCGGGTCCAGATCCCCTAAAGTAACTCAATATTTGAATTTTGGATTGAGACCGTCAAATTTGAATTTGTCGCTCGAGATTGTCTCGAGATTCGAGTTCGTCGTTAGAATGTGTGCACTTACTTTGCAGATGGATTTTCACGGATTCGAATCGGACGGTTCCGATCTAAAATCCAAAAGTTGGGCTACTTCACTGGATCCGAACTCGATCTTGGCTGCGTAGGACCATGACCATGAATCCATGGATCTGATCTGGCTCTGGTCTAGTTGGTTGGATTGGATATTTGGATTCCATTTCTTAGCACGAGTGTGGCCGCGTTGCGTCCTTCCCATTTCCCGGGGGGACTTTTGCTGAATCAATATCCTCTGAGGTAACCCAATATTTCTGTTTAGAGGACCGTCCGATCGAAATTCGTTGTAATTCGTGTAGTTCTGATTGGACGGTCTGGATCCAAACAGAAATATTCTGTTACCTAAGGTGATTCGAATTACGCCTTTCTTAGTACTCTCCTTTTTTTTAAATTAAATAATCTCTTTTTTTTTTAACTCCGGACCTCAAACCCCCACTTTTAACCCCAATTAATTTCAATTTAACCCTCTCTCGCGTCCGCTGTCACCCCACGCAGGATTAAATATTAACAGAGCAATGATTTTAAAACCAAAGCAGCACTACATATGATTTTTGCGCTGTATGAAGTAAAAATTGCTCTAGTAAATATTTACCCAGTCCTACCCCAGCTGTCATCAGGTACAGTGAGATGAGTAGCTTCCTTCCATGTTTCATTTATAAAGATATTGACCGAGTATATTTGACTTCCTGCAGCGCTATATAAAGCAAAAACTTTGCATCCGTGTGCTGTATGTAGTAAAATATCCTCTTTCAATATCTTTACCCTCCTCCCTTCTCTGTTCCATCTATAAAACACCCCCTGCTCGCACCCTTCCATCATCACATTCTCAAATCATCTCATATACTCTCTCTTGCATCCATTAACATATACTCGTATACTCAAATACATAATTTACTACTAACATGGGGAAATGGGCTATTGCAATCCATGGCGGAGCCGGTGTAGATCCTAACCTACCCGAGCAACGCCAGGAAGAAGCAAAGCGGGTTCTCTCCCGATGCCTTCAAATCGGTGTCGATGCATTGAATCTTAACAAAACCGCTCTAGATGTGGTTGAGATAGTCGTACGTGAACTAGAGTCGGATCCGATGTTTAACTCGGGTCGCGGATCCGCTTTAACCGCAAGAGGCACGGTGGAGATGGAGGCGAGTATAATGGATGGTTGTGGAAGGCGGTGCGGAGCGGTATCGGGTTTGACAACTGTGAAAAACCCGGTATCGCTTGCGAGGCTAGTCATGGATCGGTCACCGCACTCTTACCTTGCTTTCGACGGAGCCGAGGAGTTCGCCAGAGAGCAGGTATTTTTTTTTTTTTTTTTTTCTATAAAAGTCACGAGCTAATTAAGGCATGCATGCCATGCAAACATGTTTTGATTAGATGATAAGTTCTATTTTTAAGAGGTGCCTTTTCGTGTGGAGAAGGTGCGTCATGCGTGACTAGATTTGTAATCATTTTTGGGCCGTTGGATTTCTATCTGATAGCATTAGAATGTAAAACATGTGCTACTTGGATTATATTACCAGTTCATATTTAGTAACAGCACACAACGTGTAATTTTTTATGTTACCACCTCAATATTTTAAAATTCTGAATTTACTATAAATTTCTGCAAAATTCATATGTTATCATGTGTGAACCGTAATTCTGCTCATGATCTAGGAGTTATACGCATGAGATAGAAAATCATGAGTCATATATGTGCTTTACTATATTAGTAATATGACCTAGCAAATCACAGTACACATGCACGTGGTAAGTTCTCAATTTTAGAGCCTGTTCGGCAAAACACTGTACTTGTGAGAAAAACAAAATTTATTCAGAGTTAATTTTTTTTTCTCACGTGCATAATGTTTCAGCTATTAAAAAATCTTCATTCCCATTTCTATTCCCGTTCCCTTTAGACGACCGAACACGCCCTTACATAAATCAATAATAAGATTAGAATTTTGAAATATTGAATTGGTAACTAATTTTTTTTTGGGTTTTTAGCTAATCAATTAAAACAAATAATGGGCAATTTGGAATAAATAGTTATGAATAAAAGATTGTATAAAAGTAAGAAAGGACCACAAAATCAGGGTGGGGATCTAAAACAGAGATTCCATGCCACTTGGGGTATGGACCCCATTGATTAGGTAGAACAAAGAGACGAAGATCCTCCTGCCACACAGATTCTGAGTTGCTAGTTTTTGTCTGAATTCTGTAGTACCTGTGTTGGAGAGAGGTGGGCCCCACTTGTCATGGGTTGATAATTATTATATCTATATATTAATTTGTTTAGCTTTAATGAAAATTAATTTATTTTGAAGTATATTTTGACCAGATGATTTATTATAAGTTACCAAGTCAGATATTCTAAAAGTATATATCAAAACATTTACTCATGCTACTTAGATAATATTAGTTAAATTAAGCAAAAGCCATGCTTGTGCTACCTAGTTGCCATGTTTAGAAGGGACCCACAACCTTTGCCTCATAATTATTTTTAAATTAGTGATCCTAGGAAGATGTGGCCCTACTTGGTTAGCTAGCAATTGTCTTCTACTCTTCTCATTGAATTATTCTTATGCACTTTGATTTTATGTGGCATATTAAATCTTAAATTGTGTTTTCATTTTCTAATTTAAATAATTTGAAAAGGTATAGCACTTTTTTATATTAAAAAAATATTGGTGGAGTCCTTTTATTGTAGAAGAATTTTAGGGTAAAGATTTTAACAGAGTAGATTTGATTTCATACAACACACAAACTATAAATTAAAACAACACTGCATATGATTCATGCGCTGAATTAAGTCAAAATTGCTTTGTTAAAATCTTTACTTAATTTGGGCAATATTGGGTGTTCAAATTAGTATATTCACTCTTTGCTTTCTCCTTTTCTAATTTTAATAATTTAATCTGCATGGAAGTTCAAGTAATGATTCAATGTATGTATTCACTATTTAGAAATAATTATAAAATATTAGCTAGATTCCGTGACTAATTTTCTTTTGGTTGTCCAAATTGAATCTTTTGTCTATATATTTCACCCACATAAAATAAAGGACATAAAAGTGACTAGTGATTTTTTTATTATTTTGAGGTGACTAATGTTGACCACTGTTTTTGTTTGTACACTTCATTAGTGGGTCCATGCATAGTCTCTTATGTTGATGTATACCTTTTTTAAATTTAAATTCCACGTTCTTGCATCAACCATCACAAATGAAAAGATACCGAATCAAGAATCTGTGGTTGCCCAACAAAAATTTGTCTATTGGAAATAATGAAATGTCACTTTCTAATTCCTATAGTATGTTTGTGGTCCCCTTTCCATATTAATTTTTTTATATGAATAATTTATTAATTTGGCATTTTGAAATATTTTCTTCATGTACTGATGAATTTCAATTTCCAAATGCAAAAAAAATTGAAATGAATAATGAATTAGTTGATAATATTAAATTTCATTTCTTTCAGGGGGTTGAAATGGTGGATAATAGCTACTTCATAACAGAAGAGAATATTGGCATGCTCAAGTTGGCCAAGGAAGCAAATTCTATCTTGGTAATTTTCCTTTCTTTTACTTTAACCATTTTTTTTTATAAAAATTATATTTTGGCAAGATAAACATCAGTGTATTTTTTTTGTTGATGATTTATAACATCCCAATTTACCTAAATATTAACATTTAATAATCAAATTGCTTGTTACAGTTTGACTACAGGATTCCTCTAACAGGAGCAGACACATGCAGTGCGAGTGCAGGCTCGATTGTGGCTGACAACTCACTGCAAATGAACGGCCTCCCGATCAGCATCTACTCTCCTGAGACAGTCGGCTGTGTGGTCGTCGATTCTGCGGGCAACTGTGCAGCAGCCACATCCACAGGTGGCTTGATGAACAAAAAATCAGGCCGAATTGGTGACTCCCCACTCATCGGATCGGGAACATATGCATGTGACCTCTGCGCAATCTCTTGCACCGGAGAAGGCGAGGCTATAATCAGGAGCACTTTGGCCCGTGATGTGGCGGCAGTGATGGAGTACAAGGGGTTGAATTTACAAGATGCGGTTGATTTTGTGGTGAAGGTGCGGCTGGATCAAGGACAGGCGGGGCTCATTGCCGTCTCAAGAAATGGCGAGGTGACGTGCAAGTTTAATTCAAACGGGATGTTTCGGGGATGTGCGACGCAGGACGGGTACATGGAGGTAGCTATTTGGGAGTGAATGAGTGAGTGAGTGATTTTGTGTGTGGATGGGTGTGTTGTGAGTGAAAATTAGGTGTGTTAGACGGCGTCATCTAGCGATGGCGCCGAGGTGGAGGATCAAAGATGTGGGGTTATATTGAGTGAATTTGCTAGGTGATGGGGGCTTGGAATATTATTTGAAATAATGTCTGTAAAATAAATTGATGTTTGGCAATAATGAAAATAAAATATTCTAATGTGTGCTTTTTACCAGTATTTATACAGTAGTTTTTGAAGTCGTTTTTATGATCACCAGCTGATGGTATATGGCAAGGTCTTACACTTCAAAATTACATTTTAGTGCGCTGCATATCTGGCGCACACAACGCTGGTAAAGTCCAGGTAAAAAAAAAAAAATCCAGTGGCTTCTCAAATTCTGTTCCAATTTGTATGTTTACAGTAATTAGGGCATTAGGTGAGAAGAGCCCAATTCAAATCAGCACATGCTTGTGCTACTTTTAGTTGCCATTATTTGATGGGTCCCACAAGCTGCACAAGTCTTGCTATGTTTAGATGGTTAACATAATAACATTGCCTCATAATTATTTTTATATTAGTGATCCTAGGAAGATGTGGTCCTACTTAGTTAGCAAGCAATTGTCTTCTACTCTCTTCTCAGTGATTATTCTTATTCACTCTTATTTTCTGTGGCATAAAAAATCTTAAATTTTGTTCTCATTTTCTAATTTAAATTCTTCAAATAAGCTATTGTACTTTTTGATATTAAAGAAATTTGGTTGCGTCATTTTATTGTATAAGAATTTGGAGGGTAAAGATTTTAACAGAGCAAATTAGGCGTCATGCAGTGCATAGATTATAGAATCAAAACAACGATGTATGAGTGAGGCTACGGTACTATGCATAGCACAGGTTGGTCCGTGCTACGGCTCAATATTTGAGTTTTCAAAATCCTAACGGTCGATCCGAACCGTTCAACATGATTATAAAATGAATATGTACTTGCAAATCAAAGTTTACATTTTTTTGAATTTTTTTACTATTTTTTTAGATAGGTAGAAAATCACTGTTCTTGGATGGTCCAGAATTTTCAGATCAAGTGATTTTCTACATATCTAAAAAAATAGTAAAAAAGTTCGAAAAAATGTAAAATTTGGTTTGCAAGTACATATTCATTTTATAATCATGTTGAATGGTTTGGATCGACCATTAGGATTTTGAAAACTCAAATATTGAGTCGTAGCACGGACCAATCCGTACTATGCATAGTACCGTAGCCTCACTCACGATGTATATAATTCGTATGCTGCATGAGACCAAAATTGTTAGGTTAAAATTTATACACAATTTGTACAATATTGGGTGTTCAAATTAATCTATTCACCCTTTGATTTATCCTTTCGGATTTTAATTTGCATGGAAGTTCAAATAACGATTCAATGTGAATGCATTCACTATTTAGAAAGAATTAAAAAAAAATCTAAGCTACTAATTTTGTTTTGTCTGTCCAAATTGCATCTTGTCTATTTCAGTCACATAAAATAAATGACATAAGATAAAAGTGACTAGTGATTTTTTCATTGTTTTGAGGTGACTAATGTTGAGTCTGTTTTTGTTGGTATAGTCCATTAGTGGGTCCATGCTTAGTCTCATCTCATGTCTTGATGCATATATATATATATTTTAAATTGCACGTTCTTTTCAACCATCATAAATGAAAGATGCCGAATCTAGAATCTGTGGTCATCCAACAACAAATTGTCTATTGGAAATAATGAAATGTCACTTTCTAATTTCTATAATCATGGCTTTTCCTTATGGTTGTTTGCTTTTTAATGCCAGTATTTATACAGTAGTTTTTGAGAAATTTTTTTATAAACCATAATTAAAAAAAATATTTTTACGAAACCAACATGATTATATTTTTTTTACAAAAACCATAAGAACCGAAATGCTATTTCAGTCTGAAATTTTTTTTTTTTATTCCGGACCGAAATGGTATTTCGGTCTGGTTCCCTTTTTGGATTTTCTGCGGCTACTCATATGAAAACTTGTGAAACCAGTACCACAGAGGGGGACCGGACCGAAATGTCATTTCGGTCCGGAATAAAAAAAATTTCGGACCGAAATGACATTTCGGTTCTTATGGTTTTTGTAAAAAAAAGTAATTATGTTGGTTTCGTAAAAAACAAAATTTTAATTATGGTTTATAAAAAAAATTCAGTTTTTGAAGTTGTGGCCAGGTACCCTTAACACAGTTACACACTTACACTTCAAAATTGCCTTTTAGTGCGGTGCACAAAACAACCGAAATTGCTATGTTAATTTTTTTTTTTTTTTACCAATTTAACTGAATCCTAACCCAAAGAAAGATCCAGTGGCCGCTCAAATTCTGTTCCAATTTGTACTGGTTACAGTAATTTGGGCTTTTGGTGAGGAGAGCCCAATTTAAATTAGCACATGAATCAAACAGGTTATAAAGCTTTACCAAAACTGCAATCATTGATTTTCAAATATCCAAGAAGATGTAGCCTTTAACCTTTTCATTGTTGTGTTTTTTGGACAAAGAAGCCTTTTCACTGATTGTTTATTTGTTACTATGTTCTTTCTAATCAGCAACTGGTCTTCACACTTGGGCTTCACAGCCGCGCCATAGAAAATCCAATCAATTCCCCACTGAGTTTCATGTGACATGACAAGTGCATATCTGAGATATCTGATTCGTTGTAAAAAGCAACTGTTTAAGCCCATTAATCAACCGATTTGGCGGCCACCTTACAGGTTTTTTTGACTAATCGTTGATTATTCTCAATTCTTTCCGATTAATTGTTTGACGGTACTCTATCTGTCCGACGATCAGATACTGTTATTTACAACACTGATCTTCACTTTTGCGTGCCCGACGTGTATGGTGCCTATTCGGGATGGCGTAGGGGCAGTATTATTTGTGCTTTGAGATTTGTGCATAACGTGTTTGAACGGTTAAGATTTTCCAATAAAAAGACTCAAAATTTGAGATATCTCATAGGATGCGAATTCTCATATGACTCCTACACTAAGTATATGTTGTGTGTGTGTGTGTGTGTGAAGTATTGATTTTGATTATCCCACTTTTGGTTTGTGTATATTCATATTGTTGGTAATTAATAAATTAGAATTTTCATAATAAACTACTATGCAAGAAACACAAATTTTGAGAAAGTAAAGGACGCTATATAATTATATACTTGATTTTCTTTTTGGGTGTAAATTAAAAATATAAAAAAAAAATAAAACTTGCGGCTGGAAAGCTCGTCGGTTTCCACCTGTTTTGTTTGTATCTGTCTGGAAAACATTCACGTGATAAATTTTGTTGGGACAGCATGTAGATATGATATAGTTAATTAAAATATGGTACAGATGCAAATCTAATAAAAGCTTAATAAGCATATATTTTAACGCCTTTTTTTATTTTCTACAAATTTGTACAAAAAGTACTTAATTATCTAGCTTGACAGAATCTCTTACATAAAATTTAGAAGTGAAATTATTGATTGAATAGTTAGAATGACTTATTAGTTATTACTAAAATAAAAAATTAGCTAGCTAGTATTAATTTCCATTTTGCTTGATTCTGTTAATCTAGAATCAACCATCTTCTATATATGTTTTGTTTAATAGTTTTAAGTTATAATATTTTTGTAATAATTTTAAGTACTTATTAAGTTTCTTTTTGTCCTTGAGCTTTGAGCCTTTGATCTAATGATATATTTTAAGAAGAGAGATAATAGAATGGAAATATGGAATTGTCTTTCCTTGAGTGATTTTTTAATTAGTAGGATAATCTTTCTAACTAATTCTGTTATCCATCTATCTAAATTTGTTATGATTCTAATCAATGGTTTGATCAGTCAATTTCCTTTATACGTTTGACTGGTCAACCTTTACAATATCCTGATTCTATTAATTCTTCTAATACAATATTAGCCTAAGCTAACTCTATTAGCACCCCCTCTAAGCGAATTGGACAGTGCGAACAGTGAGCTTGGAATGTCGATGTTGCTAAAATCTTATTAGAGTTAGTTAGCTCCAAGTTTTAACTAAGTCAAACCAATTGTAACAAATTGCTAGTTAGTGAACTATGGATGTAACAGTGGTTAGTTACGCAGTTAGTTTATTAACAATAGACTGGTAATCTCCTTTTAACTCTAATTCTACTTGCGTTCAGATCACAAGCACGTGATCCTACCGTGTAGTATAATTGAGGTGTCGATCCACAGTGATAGTGTATTAAATATCTAATAATTTTCGCTAGTCTAGGTTATAAGGGGGTTTGAAAATATATTTTAAAATAGTTTTTAAGGTTCAATACCCTCAAAGTTTATGCGGTGGTGCCAATTGTGCTAAGGTTTAGATTAAACAATTAAATAGAGATTATCTAGGGTTTAGGTTTTCTCCTTCTCAATTATGCAAAATATATGTTTCTGACGTCTCTCTACCTCGGATGCTGCCTGTCACCCCGTATGCGGCATAGATTGTTCCACAGCTACCCCGCATGAGGCACTGTCACTATCCCGGGCATGCTAGGTTTCTGTGTATGTGATTTGAAAGATTTTTCGATCTTGCGATCGGCTTTTGAGCTATCAATTTAAAGTAATACAGGTATGCAATTATCTTTCTCACACAAACACAATTATTCATATCCTATTCTACCCCTCAATTAAATTTTCGAAAGACCCTATCTAAATTTGGTATCAGGGAAGATTCATGGAAATTAATATGAGTTTGCTTATTTATAAAATCATTTGTGAAATTAATATGAATAATGGACCTGGGGCCAGTGACCAAACAAATAAGTTGTGAATTGAGTACGTAAATTGTTAGTATGATTCATTCAACAGAAATAATACATACATCATGTGTGACCATTTGAAATAGTCTTACCAATTAATTTTTATTGTAGTTAACATCATGTGTGATAATTCGAAAATGACATGCTTAATTATATAGTAAAAAAGCATTATCAAAGTCAGCCATACATACATCACTATTTTGAAAGCGTCAATGGTTACTTTTGTCCTTCCAATTATTCCTAACTATTTTTAAATATATATATTTAGTAATAATAATAAAAAAATTCTGAGCAATTGTTTTTCAATAAGAAAATTATCAGCAATTAATACTTTTTATCTATTTTCACAATGTTTAAAATCACTATTTTGAAAGAGTCAATATCCATACATTCATTATCGTTCAAACTCTATCTACTGCAGCCATATCTACCGTAATTACTTTGTTAACATTGTTTAGTTCCCTCTTTCCTTGTTTTAACAAAATATATTCTTTTAAGAAGAGACTATTTGTGAGAAAAAAATTATAAAAAATAGTCCCACCCTCCAACTGTAGTTCCAAAAGGAAAACTAGCATGAATATGAAAAAATTGCACAAATAAAAAAGCAGATAAAATAAATAAAAAATATTTTATACATCTTCTAATTTTTCAGACATGGGCTAGTTCTTTAAGCGAGAAATTTCAACTGAAAGTTTCAGATCTAAAATATTTTGTTAATAAATATTATTAAGCGTCACTACAAGACAAACGAATTGCCAATTATCCAAGTCATGCGGTTAATTTGACCCGTTCGCTCAGGATCTTATGTGGTAACAACTCAGTAGTTTTAACACATTTTATTATCTTATTAGGAGGAACTTTTGAATCGATGGTCGATGCTAGAAGTGTTTAGTTCAGTTAAAACCAAATAAAAATATTTAAATCAAAGTTTTATTAGATTTTCAAAAATAGAACTGAACCAATTGAATTAAACCAATGAAGCAAATAAAAACCGAACCAAAATATAACCGAACTAATAAATCTCAGTTTATTCGGTTGAACCGACTGCGAGGGTACTGAGAGAGAAATGAGAAGAATGAAAACTAACAGATCGAGATAGAGAGAGAAAAGACAACAAAAAGAGGGAGAGAGAGAGAGAGAGGGAAGAGAGAAAGAGGCATTCAAGAGAGCAAAAAATGAACGAAGAGAGAATTAAGAGAAACCTAAGTTCGGTCAGTTTGGTCGGTTCGGTCGGTTCGTTCCGTTGGTTTTGAAATTTTTTTACCGAATCAATTAAGGAAAATTGAAATAAATTAAAAATTAAACCAATTCATCCATTTAAATCGAAAAACCAAATCAGTCCAATATTTTCTGGTTCAGTTAATAACCGAATAAAACCAGACTGAATGAACACTCCTAGTTGATGCTAAAGTTTCATGAGAGTTATTTTATTGAAAAGTGGGAGAAACATTAATTGATGTATTATAAAGTGTTAATACTGATGATTGTATCAAAGATTTATATATATGTCCATTGTGGATAACGATTCCACCTCAAAGGGAAGATGAATAAAATATCCAAGTCAATGTATTTAGTTGGCAACTAATTTGGTGTTGTTATACGTATTGAGTGATGAAACTGTGGAGCATTTGAAGTTTAAACATAAAAAGTTAGAGTACACAATCGGATTGTTAAATTTTTTCCTTCAGATTTCAATATATATAAAAGACCACTAGTACATAAAAGATGACGATACACAACATATCATACACAGATTCGAAAGATTTCACATTAACAGTGTGTATTGAGAGGAGGCGCTCGCGCAAAAAAGAATTGCAACATACACACACGGTCTGAAAGTTTTGAACCGTGTCCGTAAGTCATGTTTATTTGTACACGGTTCATTAATATTGACCGAGTACGGTTGCTCTTGCTCCACTTCATACACGGCTTTGAAATGGTACGTGGAGAAGGCAATTACAAACTTACTGGTAAATGAGGAATGAAGCGGTCCAACAGGAAAAGGAAGTTTGCAAAGGAGCTAATAGTTTTGTGATATGAAACAGAGAACAAAAGATGATGAGAATTTGATATGTTGCATTAACCTTGAAGTGTTTGTACAGTATGTTATATATATAACAGAATGGAAAAATAGCTGTTGGAAGAAATAAACGGTAACTTTCTATAATAAGTAATAAAGGTTGAGTAACTTTATATCCATATTTAGTTGCTCCCTTTATTTCTTATTTAGCCTATGATGAACAAAACCCGTTAAGGGTAACAAAACCCGTTAAGGGCTCTGAGGCTTATTTGTCCCTATTCTACTTATTTTTCTACACTCCCCCTCAAGTTAGGCGTGTAGATGTTGCGTAACCCTAACTTGCTTATATTTGCTTCAAATGGTTTTGGATCTAAACCCTTTGTGAAGACATCCGCTAATTGATCTTCGCTTCTTACAAACGGAGTCTCAATTTCTTTTGACTGAATCTTCTCTCTAATAAAATGACAATCAACCTCAATGTGTTTAGTTCTCTCATGAAACACCGGGTTGGATGCTATATGGCGTGTCGATTGGTTGTCGCAAAACATTTGCATGGGCACTTGAATTTTTATTCCACAATCCGAAAGAAGTTGTTTTATCCAAGTTAATTCACTTGCGGTGGATGCCATGGCTCGATACTCCGCCTCGGCGCTTGATCGTGCCACAACATTTTGTTTCTTGCTTTTCCATGTGACTAAGTTTCCGCCTACAAATGTGCAAAAACTGGTTGTCGATTTTCTATCGAAGCTTCCGGCCCAATCTGCATCGGAATAGCCACATACATCGTTAGAATTGTTATTTTTCATACAAATTCCTTTTCCGGGTGTTCCTTTTAAATATCTTAAAATTTTATTTATTGCATCTAAGTGTGGTGTTCTAGGGACATGCATAAATTTACTAATTTGGCTTACCGAAAAAGAAATATCCGGTCTAGTTACCGTTAGATATATTAATTTTCCTACAAGCCTTTGGAATTGATTTATATCTTCTAATGGTTCACCATCTTCGCTATTTAATTTATTTTTGCCATCTATTGGTGTTGAGGCCGGTTTACAACCTAGTTTACCGGTTTCTTCCAACAAGTTTAAGGTATATTTTCTTTGAGAAATGAATAAGCTTTGATTTGAATATGCAATTTCAATGCCTAAAAAATATTTTAAGTAGCCTAAATCCTTAATGTCAAATTTTTCTTTTAATTTGGCTTTTATTGTCTTAATATGTTCTTGGTTGTTTCCGGTAATAATAATGTCATCTACATACACTAGAATGATTGTGGTGTTTTCTCCCTCAATTTTGACAAACAATGAGTGGTCGGCACTACTAATTTTAAAATTGCAAGATATTAAATAAGAGCTTAATTTTTCATACCATGCCCTTGGAGATTGCTTCAACCCATAAATTGACTTCTTCAATTTGCAAGCTAGTGTATGTTTTGGATCTTTTTCATAACCGGGTGGTAATGACATATATACCTCTTCTTCAAGTGTGCCTTGAAGAAATGCATTTTTTACGTCCATTTGGTATAATTTCCAATTTCGGTTTACCGCAATAGAAAATAATATTCTTACGGTATTCATTTTTGCAACCGGGGCAAATGTTTCATAATAGTCTATACCGTAGGTTTGGGTGTATCCTTTGGCAACTAACCGAGCCTTATACCGTTCTACCGTGCCATCACTATTGTATTTAATTTTATATACCCATTTACAACCTACTAATTTTTTATTTTTTGGTAATTGAACTATTTCCCAAGTGTCATTTTTTTCAAGAGCACCCAATTCTTCTTTCATGGCTTTGTTCCATTTGGGAATTTTCATGGCCTCTTCATAATTGTTTGGTTCTTGTTCTTTTTCAATTGAGGTCAAGAATGCTCTATGGTTGGAAGAAACATTGTCATATGAAATAAAATCTTGTATAGGATATTGTACCTTGTAGGTTATAAAATCCCTAAGCCTTGTTGAAGGTTGTGTAGTTCGAATTGACCGTCTCAATGGTGTTTCTTCAATGTCATGATTTTCGTCGTTTGCGGAATTTTCTTCTATTTCTTCCTCATTCTCAATTCCATTTTCAATTTCATTTTCATTTTCATTTTCAAGGAATGTTGGTCTAGCATTTTCCATTGCAATTGGTAATATAATTTCCTTGGAGGGTTCTCTCAAAAAATTCTCACAATTAGTTTCTTTATAATATGGCTCTTTTTCTAAAAATGTCACATCCCTAGAAATGTATAATTTTTTATTTTTAGGGTCATAACATTTATATCCCTTTTTTTGTGATGAATATCCTAGAAAAATAGCCTTAATTGAGGTATAATCCAATTTGTCTTGTTTATTATTTTTGTGTACATAACAAGTACAACCGAAAATTTTCAAATGCTCAATGTTGATTTTTCGTTGGTAAAGAATTTCTAATGGGCTTTTGTAATCTAGATTAACACTTGGCAATCTATTAATTAAATATGTAGCGGTAAGAACGGCATCCGACCAATAAGACTTTGGAACATTATTTTGAAATAAGAGTACTCGAGTCATTTCGAGTAAATGTCTATTTTTTCTTTCGGATACACCGTTTTGTTGAGGTGTATATACACATGTTGTTTGGTGTAAAATTCTTTTTTCCTTAAAGAAGTTTGAGAAATTTTGATTTACAAATTCCGTTCCATTATCGGATCTAAATATTTTGATTTTAGCTTTGTATTGATTTTCTATAAAGTTATGAAAATCTAGAAATTGTGAAAAAACTTCACTTTTATCTTTTAATAAATATAACCAAGTTGTTTTAGAAAAATCATTGATAAATATAACAAAATATTTGTATCCATTAAAAAAGTTAGTTGGGGCGGGTCCCCATACATCCGAGTGAACCAAATCAAACGGTTCCTCACTCTTAGAACCTGATAATTTAAAAGGTAACCTAATATGTTTTCCTAACTTACAAGTTTCACAATTACTATTATCTAATTTTGAAAAATTAAAAAGACTATTTAAAATCTTGTCGGAAGGATGTCCAATTCTTCTATGCCAAAGTGTACTCGATTCTTCATTTTTAGTGATGTTGAAATTGAATTTTTCTTCATTCAAAATATAAAGCCCATTTTCTAGAAATCCTTCACCAATCATAATCTTGGTTATTCGATCCTGAAAAATCACATTATTTGTTAAAAAAATGAGTTCACAATTTAACTCATTTGTGATTTTACTAATGGACAATAGGTTTGATGAGCAATTTTTTAAATACAAAACATTTTGGATTATTTTTGAAAAAAATCCTTATTGAGCCCTTTCCAAGGATTTCCATTTTTTCACCATTTGCAACCGTTACGAATTTTTTGGTTTCATATTTTCTAAAGGAGGTTAATAGATTTTTATTTCCAGTCATATGGTCAGTTGCACCTGAATCCAAGATCCATCTAGAATTTTTTGGAAAATATGATAAATTTGCTACATGAATCATACCAGATGTCTTTGGATTTTCTTGTTTCTGGTTCAGCAACACGGTTAACTGTTGGAGAAGCTGCCTCATCGGATCCGGGTTGCTAGAAGCGGAAGCGGCTCCAGCGGTATTAGAATTAGACGGTTCGGATTCGTCTCTCCCAGCCATCAGACCCGATCGCTCACCTCTTTCGCCTCTGTCTCGCTCCCGCTCCCAGCCCCCTTTCTCCCCCTTTCGATCATCGGCTCCGCCCCTCTTTTGCCATTTGGGTCGGAGGTGAGGATGGAGGAACCAACACTGGTCCTTGCGATGACCCTCTCTCCGACAGTGGTCACATTTTACCCCGGTGTTGTCTCTTCTCACCTCCGGCCGAAAATTAGGGTTAGGCTTAGCCGTGACCGCGAATGCTTTTGTTTCGGTGTTCTCAGTGGGCTGAGATGCCATCACAGCCCTTCTTGTTTCTTCTCTGTCTATCATGGCCGCCACCTCATCTGAGGAAGGTAGCTCGGCCAGTAACAGGATTTGTGACCGCACAGCCTCGTAGCTGGAGTCGAGGCTTGCTAGAAATTGAAAGATGGCATCTTGTTCTTCTCGTTTTTGAATTTCAGTGAGATCAGTGGTGGGAGGCCGATAAACCCTAAGTTCATCTCTTTTCTTTTGAAGGTAACCGTACAATTCCATTGATGATTGGCCTTGTTGTTGTTTTGCTTGTTGGTAATCTCTTTGGATTTGGTAAATGTGAGAGTAATTTTTTCTATGGCCATAGAGTTGCTCGGCTCTTTCCCAGATCTCTAAGGCACTGTCTTTGTAAGAGAGTAAGTCAGATACCTTTGGCTCCATGGTTGCAAGGAGCCAAGTGATGACAGTGTGATCGCTTGTTCGCCATTTTGCTAGTTCCTTTTTTTCGGCCTCAGTTGCTGGTTCAGACAATTTTGGGATTGTATAATTTTTGTCGATGTGATTGCTTTTTTCTCGGCCGCTCAAAGCAAATCTGACTTGCCTTGCCCATACATGGTAATTCTTACCATTGAGCATTACCCCTGTGAGTTTTTCGTAATTCTGTGCCATCTCAGTTTTTCTGGTATTTTTTCTGGTAAGGATTGAAGGCTTTGCAGTTGCTGGTACTGCTGTTTTTTGTTTGTTTGGCACTTCTGGTGTGCTTGAATTATGGGTTCTTGCAGTTGCTGGTACTGCTGCTGATTTCTTGTTTTGAGTCAGGAATTCATTCCCGCTCTGATACCATAATAGTTTTGTGATATGAAACAGAGAACAAAAGATGATGAGAATTTGATATGTTGCATTAACCTTGAAGTGTTTGTACAGTATGCTATATATATAACATAATGAAAAAATAGCTGTTGGAAGAAATAAACGGTAACTTTCTATAATAAGTAATAATGGTTGAGTAACTTTATATCCATGAGTGAGGCTATGGTGCTATGCATAGCACCAATGGCTAGTGTACTACGGCTCAATATGGTACTTTTTAAAATCCTAACGGTCGATCCGACCGTTCAATGTGATATCCATATGAATATGTACTTGCAAACTAAATTTTATATTTTTTCGAATTTTTTTACTATTTTTTCAGATAGGTAGAAAAATCAGTGTTTTTTGAAAATTCTGGACCATCAAAATTCTACCTATCTGAAAAAATAGTAAAAAAATTCGAAAAAATATAAAATTTAGTTTGCAAGTACATATTCATATGGTTATCACATTGAACGGTCGGATGGACCGTTAGGATTTTAAAAAGTACCATATTAAGCCGTAGTACACTAGCCATCCGTGCTATGCATAGCACCATAGCCTCACTCTTATATCCATATTTAGTTGCTCCCTTTATTTCTTATTTAGCCTATGATGAACAAAACCCGTTAAGGGCTCTGAGGCTTATTTGTCCCTATTCTACTTATTTTTCTACAGGAGCCTCCCCAACTCTTCTTATTTTACAGTTTAGAATAGGCGGGTAGTTAGCAGTTTAAACTTTTAAAATTGGGTACTTTATTTAATTTCTAGGTTATCGCGTAGCTGTAGTTTTCCTTTCAAGTTTTTCCCTTTCAGTATTTTATTTTCCCCTGTTTGGAGGTTTTTCTATTAATACATAACGCCTACGGGCTTCTCGTAAAAAAAAAATACATTCATTAATTATATCATTTATTTCTTGGATTTTTTTTTCTTCTCCTTTTTGAAAAGTCGTTTCATCAGCAGTATTTTTCAAATAAAGGTAATGTTAAAGCTATTGTTAAAAATATCATGGGATACAGGAAAAACAAAAATATATTATTTGGTGAAAAGAATAATTAAAGCATGAGACTCTAATTCTAGTTCAAATAGACACCCTAAATTCTGGAATGACGAGGTGCTCGACACCACAGGAGCTCTTGAGGTAATTAACAGGGGGGGGGGGGGGGGGGGGGGGGGGCGGGGTGGGGGGGAGGACTTGTACCTGTTGGGAGTTGGGAGTTAAACGTCACCACAATCAATAAACTTTCTTTGTTAACCGATTAAGAAAACAGTAAGTCATCGAGGAGGAACCGAAGGTGCAAAATGATATCATGTGACTCTCTCTTCTTTTCCCTTAACAAACACTCAAAATGAGGAGGATAGGAACAGAGATATTTTTTGCCGCCCACATGCGCAATATATGGTGGTATTACTTCTGGCAAGCTACAATACGGTTTATGATGTTGCCATTTCTGCTCTTAGAAAGCAGACCTACTCCTTTGCTCCTTCCCTTATCAATAATTAATGACAAAAAAAAAAATGACACTACTAGTCCATGCCAAAAGCTTGAAATCTAATATTCCCTTGTTCAAGGGTCACAAGCAAGTACTTTTCATGCATCATAATATCATATTAGCGTAGCATTATTGTATATAAGGATCGATATTTCCAATTACATATCTTAAATTTAACTACGATTATAGATGTAGAAGGAAGCTGATGAAATAATACAAACTGAAGCAAGAAGAAAATCATAGATTACCAATTACAAGAATCCCAAGCAAAAGCTATTTTGAACAACATATAACTATCCAGGAAACCAAATGTCAACGTAAAAAGAAATATAATATTACTACGAAATTGTTAAGAAAATAAAATATGCAGCCCACATAAATAGGATAAGAGATGTATACTTCATTGTAAGGACAACACTTGAAGAAATGAATGGTAATTAACGACCGATGGCAATGCTCTCCTCTGCATCCTTGTCTATATTGAAATAATTACCTGTATGCCTGATCTCTTTGTCATGACGGGATTGCTCGCTGAGCAGAGTCTCAGTATCAATTTCTGCGTTGTGGTCAAGTAGCGTCAGCTGCCTCTCCTCCAAACTTTGGGACCTCCAAGGATGTATTTTCTGTTGGTTGGACTGCCACAAGACCTCGAGCCGTATCTCCACTTCCTTCATTGTTGGCCTTTCTTCTCCTTTCATTCTGAGGCACATTTCTGCTAGCTTGGCAACATCTTCAAGTTCTGTTATGTGCCCCTCGTTCACAACTTGGGGATCCAAAATCTCAAAGAGACGGTTCTCTCTCAAAGCAGATCTAAAATATGCAATGAGGCTACCTCCTTCATACACCCTAGAGGAGATTAACGGTTTTTCTCTTGTTAGCAATTCAGCTAGAATGACACCAAAGCTGTAGACATCACTTTTCAGGGTTAACCGGCCAGTGTAATAGTACTCAGGGTCCAAATACCCGTGCGTCCCTTGGATAGCTGTAGTTACGCCTGTTTGATCTATTTGGACAGATCTCGAGGCCCCAAAATCTGACACTTTTGCTGTGAAATAATCATCTAATAGAATATTTGATGATTTTATGTCTCTGTGAAAAACTGATATAGAGGCAGATGAGTGGAGATGGGAAATTGCCCGTGCAGCCTCAAGGGCAATTCTTAACCGATGCTTCCATGTCAAGGAACAATGTTCCTCTACATGAAGATAGTTAAAAAGTGTTCCGTTTGAGATGAACTCATAAACGAGCAATGGGACTTCGGTCTCTAGACAACATCCATAGAGTTTCACAACATTCCGATGATTAACTTGTGAGAGAATGACCACTTCATTTATGAACTGATCGATTTCGGCTTGATCAATGATTTTTGACTTTTTTATGGCCACAACACGTTGATCTGGCAAAATACCTTTATAAACTTCTCCATGACCTCCTCGACCAATAATGAGTGCATTATCGAACCTGTTTGTCGCTTTTTCCAGCTCCTGTAATTTGAAATTTCTCATTTTTTGTGTTGTATCTTGTTGGGAAGCGATTTGTTGTTGTAGAAGCAGCCCCCGATTTTGAACGAAGAACTTATGTTTTAACTTTTCCCGTTTTCTCTTTTCAAACAATTTGATACGCTTTGCGATAACAAAATATAATAAAATAATGCTAAAGGCAGTACCAAATCCCAGCACAACCGTGATACCTGCATACATAATTAAATAAAGAATTTTAGTGAAAAAAGCGCAAGAAAGTTATTTAATTTCCATCATTTTCGTTTATTAGCAAATCAATATTCCCACCTATATTACTATATATGTTTCCGTTGTTATGTTAGGTTCAGCGTTGCATAATCTACGAAGACGACTATTAATTAATCTACGCTCTACGTCAAGAAGGCTTGCATAACATCTTCCTATGGCCACTAACCTTCATAAAAGAAAACAACTTTGTATGTGTTACAGAACTTCTATTTTATTCTACTCAGCCCATTCAATCCACAAAAAAATAAAAAGAAGAAAGAAATGGCGATCTGATCATGTTAAGAATTTGTTGGTTAACGTAAACTTTTTTTGTTGACATGGTTATATCTTTTGACGGTGTCATTTGGGATCAATTTTTTTTAGAACGAAATGTCCAGAATCAGTCTTATAAATTGTAGGCTCTAGCAGCCTATAGAGTTATCAGTCTCCTAATGGTACACAATGCTAAATCAACTGCAAAATTTAGCTGATACTCGTCAAATTTTTTTCTTTAGTTGTAAGGGTTGGTACATGCATTGATTGCTCTGAAAATCGGAATCAGAATCAGATTCAGTCAATTGATCGGGGAATCATAATCGGTTGAATCGGTTTGAATTGGCCAAATCGGATCGGAAAATCGAGTTATTTGATAGAAGCTTGTTTTGTACTAAAATTATAGGAAAAAAATTGGTAAAAATTATTTGGCAGAAAAAAAAAAAATTTAAGACAAAAGACTTCACTCAAATAATATACTAAATTGTAGTGTAATTACTAAAAAAAATACAATTAAATAATCGTTCAAAAAATGTGTATTGCAATTACTTTAAAAATTAATATTTCTCATTTAAAAAATTGGCTATTCCATAAAATGTTTAATTTCAACTTTTATATTTACATATTTTATTTTTATGCGTTAATTTATTTTCATAGAAAATGTTTTATTGATGAACAACTATAATTTTATTAATTTAGTCAAATAAAAAATAATACAATTAAACCACTGTCAACCGCTGTATGCATCCTTTACTTTACTCAAACAAACCACTGTTAACATTTAAAACTAGTCTAGGATCTCAAACAGGATACAGGCCTACAGGCTACAACTACGCTGATAAAAAAAAAATCGCAGAATCTCCCGAAGGTCGGAAGGAATCGGCTCAGAATTGAAGAATCGGACAAACTCAGACCAAAATCCGGTTAACTCAGCCAAGTCAAGCCGGTTCAACCTGGTTTGGACCTGACCGATACCGGTCCGACTCGGCCGAGTCAACTTGGACTGGTCCGACTCGGCCATGGTTTGGTATATATCAAACTTTGAGTTTAGCAGCTACTGGTGCTTTTGTTATTGACATTTGTTTTTTGATATTGATTCTTTAAAACGTAATACGCCCTATTTTGTAATTCAAAGTCACTTTGGGTGAGTGACTTAATTCTTAAGAAAATTGGATAGGTACGACTATAACATACCTATAACATTCAAAAATTCATCATAGTTATTTATTCTTAAAAGGTAAGAATTAATGTACCTATAACTAGTGTCAGGTTGAGTTCGCATTCAGATGGATTATTGTGGTTACTACGCCAACCCAAAGGACAAGAGCAGCGATATCCTCCTTCAAAATTGTGACACTTTCCTGGCTTGGAGCATGCATTTTGGTCAACGCATTCGTCGATATCTGCATAGATATGAGAAAATATCTATAAGCCTAAGGATTACTGCAACACATTTAATTACAAATTCTCTCTCTTTTTTATTTGCATATGCTGAGCTGTTGATGTGGCAGCCATTGCAAAGATTACAAAAAAAAAAATGTGACCAAGAACAGGAGAAAATGAGAATGAAATGACCTTGGCATCCTGCATTAAGGTAAGGATTGCCTTCATAACCATCGGAGCAGTTACAGAGATAACCCCTAATTGAGTTTAAACAAACACTGTTACTGCTAATGCATGCATAGGAGGAGTTTCTTTTCTGTTCGATGTCGCATGTGGTGCTTCCTATTTCCCAGTTGAGAACCATAGGCAGTGCTTGAGAGTTAAAGACAGAAAAATCGTCTCGACTTGACTTCACCCAATCAGTAATGACGAAAGTTGTGTCGAACTTGAACTGAGCCTCCTCCACCACCATAGCATATCTGCAGGGACTGAAACGATACACATCCAATTTTTTGTATCTATCATCAAATTTTGGATATAAAATTCCTGATTCTTGGCCTAGAGCTGTCTGGCAACAGCCAATTCCATAGCATGATCCATACTTATTCAGGATATCTAGGCTATCACAGGAAGAAAGACACCCTACTGAGTAATTAGATCTCCAGTCATGGAGATAGGCAAGTATATTACACCCAATGACTGTAAATTTGTTCTTCTCGTTGTTGACCCAGAATGTTTTATTAAAGATATATCCCAAATAATGATTATCATCTTTCTTTGTCGCGCTGTTATAGCACTGGGAGGATATAGGGCTGCCCACACGTGCCTGGCCCAAGGACGGGCTTATATTTAGAATCGGAAAATAATTATCTAGTTTAGGTGTAGGTGTACCATTATTGTAAGTTGTCTTGCAAGTGACATTGAAGTCTTGAGACAGTGAGCAATTTAGGCCAATGCCGAAAGGATAAGGGATGGGAATCCCCCCGCAGCTATCTTGGCAACCAGGCTTAGCGATGGTGCTTGCCGATTCGGTGCTTTTGAACTGGAGGAAAAGAACAAGTTGGGTTAGTACCATTACCACCCCAGTAATATACAAGCGACACTTTACTCGCACCGAGTTTGTTTTCCTTTCTTTTATCATATTCATAAACGAATATTGCACTAATTTATCTAGTTTCTATCAATGAATTGGTGCACCATTACTGCAGTTTGAGGCTCTTTATTAACATATGCACATTCATAATTTATTCAACAATGAAGTGTTCAATTTTACATACTATATTATATTGGATAACTTATAGTGCAGGACAACTTTGAATATTATTTCAATTGTTGACCTCGAGCTGTATTATCACAGAAGATTCGTGGAAAGATACATCGCTTGTTCAAAAAATTCATTTCAAAGTTAATGTATTATGTTCTAAGAATTACTTTTCTTTAATCAAATCAAATGAAAATAATACGAGAAAAGCACCACGGGTGAATGACCAAATAGTAATTTCATGCTCTTTATAGCATTTATTTTTCCATAAACAAACAACAGTAATAGCATTTTTAAATTTTCAACAAATTTTTTAATAATTCTTAAAATGATTCTTTGATCTAATATATATAATTTGTGAATTGATAAAAATAAAATACCCAGATTGAAAGGTCCCCCCACCCCCTTTTTTGGGAAACCTTGGCATTGGCTGCCATAAAGGTCCACTTTCAATTTTAGTTAAATAATAGGTAGTCTTATGAATTATTTTCAATTTTAGTTAAAATCAAACGTGATCATTCGAAAATGACGCACTTCATTGTAGTTTTAAAAAATAAGTATTATCAAAGTCAGCTATACAAACATCACAATTTTGAAAGAGTCAATGTTTACTAATTCCAAATAATTTTTTTCGATTAAGTATTATGTAATAATAATCCAAAGAAAGATTGATAACTTGGACTAGTTCAGAAGTATAGTAGAAAATCGGGTGGTTAAAATTTTTCTTTGGAATTCATTTGAACTAAAGAAGAAAATATCATACATTTTGCTTGTCTGTTGTGACCAGCAACAATGGGCCCATGGCAAACTAACAAGCAGGCATATATGCTTGAGAAATTTAAAATTTGGGTCCCTGGACTGGCCTCAGCAAAATAACAAACAAAATGGTTTACTTTCTTTTGTCAATTCCAAAAAGTTTTTAAAAAATTTCATATTATTTTCAAATTGCATGCACTCCCTTAGTCATATCGAAATGACCTTTTAAAATAACACTTACTATAAAAAACGGGACTATACACGGTCAGAAAAACTAATGACAAGGTTAAATTTTTTTACCGATGATCCCTGTGGTTAATTATTTAAGTGTTTTAAGTACATACAGTATAATAATACCAACTTATATATATGGCCATTATGAATAATGATTTGAAAAAAACGTAAGCCATTATGAATAATAATCACAATTATTTTAGAAAGACGCAAATTTAATTTTCAAAAATAGCATCTTTTTAGACTGGATGTATCGTGGCTCTTTAATAAAAAAGTTAAAAATGATTCCCCTTTAAATAGAAGACTAGTCAATGATCCGTACTTGGCAACTAATTTGCTGCTATTATCCGTACCGTACGAATAATTATATTACTCCCCACACTCCTGTCCCCCCTCTGTCCCCGCAGTAACATTAGAGGAAAATTGTACTATGGTCCCCACTAATTATATGGTCCTCCCTTTTTCAGTCTCCGAATCCTGCGTCAACCTTCATAAGTATAAATACTTGGAAGATAAGAAATTAATACTTGCAAACACTTGCATGTGTAACTTGATATGACTACCCTTTTTCCAGTTCCTCAATGGCCCCGCATCAATCTTCCTCTAATGAAGTAGTGGGGACCCCCCATCCCTGCATCCCCGCATCCCCACATTCCAGCATCCCCGCATCAACCTTCCCCAATCGTCCCTGCGTCAACCTTTCTTTAACAAAAATAGTTGACCACAAAAGTATAAATACTTCAGTGCATAGGTATAAATACTTATAATACTTGATATTAATACTTTCATATTACAGCCAGTGTCATATGTAAAAAATACTTGCAAGTACAGATATAAATACTTGTGCGATGAGGTATAAATACTTGTGTGACGACGAGCCCGAAAGTACGTCATCATGGATCTCATTTGAAAGATAAAATTGCGTAGAAGATGTTCATGATTTTAGATCTGCAAAATTCCTCATAAATAGTCAGAAATGCGGACGAGATTGAACGAAGAAAAAAAAACACTTTTAAAAATGTGTATGATTCCCCCTATGTAGTTTGAGTGGTTTTCTCATATAGTTGGAGAGACAATTATTTATGTAAAAACTTTTATCTTGTAGGTATAAATACTTTCGTTCATAGGTATAAATACTTCCGTACATAAGTATTAATATTTCATAAAAAAAAATTAGTGCTGGAGTTTTTGTGGTCTCCCATAGTAGTTATGGAAGTTAAGCGGGGATAATGGAGGGATGAGAATGCGGGATCAAGATCCTATCCATACGTATTGAGTACAATTATATTGGAGCCTTTGAAAGTTCTTACAGTACACAATTTCCGTTTCGATTTTAAATTCAAAGAAGAAAATATCTTAAGATGCCCGTTTTCTCTCTTCCGTGAGGAACTTTTTAATCTAATAAATTATTATTATTTTAAATAATGGTAATTTTGGACTATAATTATAGGAATTTACTTATTGATAATCTTACACTTATTATTTAAAAATCTAATTATCAAATATACAACAGTTATTGTGTATTTTAAAATAATATATAAAATATTAGCTACTATAAGTTGTATATCATTTTGCTACCGAGCAACATTACTCAACATAACCAATAAGAGATCATGTGCACATGCGACTTTTTCCTTTAAAACTTATCGCAAGAAATCAAACAAGTAATACCTTTATAATAATTTATTTCAAGCCCAAATGCCTATATGTTTCTTTTCAACTATAAAATCCAAAAAGCAAGTTGAAGTTTCAAAACTCGCATTAAATTGTTTATAAATTATAATACGAACGCCAGTGCTGCTGTGGAGGCTCACTAAAGGGGAATTCTTGTAGTTCAAAGTGGCTTCATCAGAATTGACACAGACTATAAAAGTAGTTCAAGATTTAATATTGTTACAATTTTTAATACAACAGATTTATTTTTATTATTTATTTATGCTACAGGAAATTATCAGCACAGAGCAAATTGTTATCGTCTCGTTTTAAAAATTGTTATTGTGTTGATTTATAAATTGAGTGAGAATCAGAACAGGAGCTGAGGTGCAGTTGCATGTTTTGTTTTTGTAAAAGTGTGATGCTGCCTAGGGGCTCTTCAAAAAAAAAATTAAATATATAAATTTTTGATGTGAACAAAGATGTCTGGTTCTGGATCATATTGAGTGTGCGCTTTGGTGTACAAGGCAAGATTTTATGCAAATTGTGAGAAGAGACTGATCTGATTTGGTGAATTTCTAGGAGTAAAACTGTAAACGTTGTATCATTATGTGTCTTTAGCTAGTATACGTACTGAACCGATCTAATTTCATCATTCTGGTACTGTTACCTTCAATGTGGAAATCTCAGGTCAACCACCTTGCTGCTTTCTTATTTCGTTCTTTCTCCAAACTTGACTCTCTCTTTCTCTCTCTGTCACGCTCTCTTGATTTTTTTCAGAAGTAACTAATGACACCAAAAGTGAGGCTGCGCATAACAGTGGATTGTTCTACAGGCGTGCGATACCAATAATCTTCAGAGAAAAAAAATTGAGAGAATACAAAAAAAAGAGAGAACATTTTCCTCTCCTTGATTTATAGAAGTAATAATATCCAAAGTTATTCCTTTTCTCACGCACAAGCTAGGATATGCTATTACTCAATGCGGAAAATAATTAGGAAAGATACTAATATTTGACAATATATTATACAAATAATTTAAATTCTCAAAGGAGAAACTCGAAGTAAGGAGCTGCTGTCCAGATGCTAAATTCAGGAATACAAATCTAAATAGAAAAGATTACCATAAAACTAAACTAAGTAAATATTTTGCTGATTTTGTTTGCTGAAATTAAGCTTCTTATTCTGGTGCTCCTGCATCAACAGTGAGAAATACAAACTTCCACAAAACATGGTCCATATGTCATTCAATAAGCTTGATGCATAGGTGACCACTGTTAATGGTACCAGTTTATCACCAAAGGTATGTGATATTATTAGGCGGCTCCATGTCGGTATAGAGGTATATAGACTCTGTACACTTGCTGTTGAGTTCTTAAGTCTATGTAATCAATCCTCTCTGATGGTGCCTTGTAAGCGCCGTGTCAGGTTTTTGTTAAACTTTGCTCTCTTCATGCTGATGTGCTAGAAAATGGATTTTGTGGTAAGATTTTATAGCCTATCTTATTTTAATGGTCCATCTATCCTGCGAAGTTTTCGAGTGCCTGGGCAGATGTTATGGCCCATCTAAGTTTAATCAGGTTTAATAGCTTCAGTTGTTACTTTTATTTTTACGGAGGATAAAAATGGGCCTAGTTTAGAATCCAAGACAATAAGCATTGACTTATCCAACCATTTGTCAGATGGTTATATATAGATTTTGATTTCTCCAAGTTTCTAGTTATGACCCTCATTTCTTTATTCTCTATATGGTAACCCTTGAATTTTATTTGACAGTCAATAACATAGATTGGCTTAGAGGTTTATGGAAAACCAAACCATAACATGTCTCATTACATCTAATACCCATAGGCTATGGCGGTATATAATAATATTTGACAGTAAATTACATAGATTGGTTTTAAATTTGGTTGTTTCTTGAGCACACAATATATGGTGATAATTACTATATATCTGATAAATGTTGCCAGTTCTGACAAGCTACAATGCGATTTATGATGTTTTTATGCTCGTAAAAAGAAGACCCGTCGACTCCTTTGTCTCATTCCCTTTCAATAATTTCCCTAAGAAAATGACACTACTAGTCCTTGCCATAAGCTTGAAATCTAATATTCTCTTGATCAAGGATAATTCTGTGTAAGGGTCACAAGCAAGCACTTTCCATGTATTGTAATATCATATTAATTAGCGTAGAATTAGTCAATATAACGATCTTTCCAATTACATATCTTGAAATTAACTACGATTATAGATATAGAAGGACACTGACGAAAATATGCAAACTGAAGCAAGAAGAAATCATAACTTACCAAAAAGAAGAATACCATGAGAAAGCTATTTTGAACAACATAATACTATCCGACATAAATAGGACAAGAGATTTAGGCGTCATTGTGAGGACAACACTTGAAGAAATGAATAGTAATTAACGACCAATGGCAATGCTCTCCTCCGCTTCCTTATCTATGTCATGGTGGGATCGATCACTGAGTAGAATATCTGTTTCTTCAAGATTGGACTCTTGTCTCCATGGATGCTGCTTTAATTAGCTTGCTGATTCGATGAAGCTCATCTGCTACTTCCTTCATCAAAGGTCGCTCTTCCCCTTTCATTCTTAGACATTCCTTAGCCAGCTCAGCAACTGCGCTAATTAATTCCATGTCATCTTCATGTTTAATTTCATCATCTAGAACCTCTAGCATTTTGTTCTCCTCCATAGCAGAGAGGAAGAAAGATGAAAGACACATAGCTTCCTCCGATACATCAATAACAATTACAGGCCTTCTGGTTAGAAGCTCAAGAAGAACCACACCAAAGCTGTACACATCGCTCTTGTCCGTCAGTTTGCAAGAATGCATGTATTCTGGATCAAGATACCCGCACGTTCCTTGCACAAATGTGACGAATTGCGCCTCATCAGTTGGAGCTAGTACGGAGGCTCCAAAATCAGACACCTTTGCCGTGTAATTTTGATCCAAGAGAATATTTGCCGACTTCACATCTCCATGGAAAATAGGAGGAGATGCTGAAGTGTGCAAGTAGGCAAGTGCTTCTGCCGATTCATGTGCAATCTTTAGACGGGTTGCGAGAGGAATGTGTGATCCTTGATTTTTGTAATGGATATACTGATTTAGAGTACCATTTGCGATGAACTCATATACTAGCATAGGAACCTCGACCTCTAGACAACAGCCTAGGATTTTTACAATGTTCTTGTGGTTAATTTGTGAGAGAATAAGCATTTCTTTTCCAAATTCATTCTTTTTGCTTTCATTGACTATCTTACACTTTTTAATGGCAACTGTTTGATCTCTTAGAGTTCCTCTGTAGACAGTGCCATGGCCTCCTTGGCCAAGAATATTTGAACTGTGAAAATTGTTTGTTGCTTGTTCTGCCTGTTGCTTTGTGAAGATTGCAAAACCGAACCCTTGTGACGCAAGGCGGTCCCGATACTATCTTGCCCGTTAAGCTCAAGTACTCGGTTTTATGGTAAGAGACAAAGGGTATTGCTCACAAATAACTCAAACAAACAAACACACAATTTCTATTCAAATAACGCTGCCTCAACTGGGAGGTTCCACATATTTAAAGAGAAATGAAATTAAAGCTAACTTAGGAAATGTAAATAATTAAATACTAATTTTAGTAAAACAAGAAAATAAGACTTAACTCCTATCACAAAACCCGTGCAGTCAAAATTATCTAATTTGCTTAATTGCTTCATGACTCTTGAAGACAACCCAAGCATGCATCCAATTGAATTATGGAGACTCCTAGTTTCAAGATTCTTTGAAGACCGTCCCATGCCATTTAATTTATGTGGATCAGATTTCAAGTTGTTACATACAAATCTTTGATTGGAATGGATCTGTTGTGGCCATCATTTACATCCGAATCTGAATCGGATATGTCTTCAACACGCACCGCGTCATCTTGGTTTAATTTAATCTTCTCCAACAGAATCCATCCCCCATATTGTTGAAAGTACTTCACTTTTACTTTTGAAAGGTTTCTTCTCTCCAAGAGCACATATATAACAATCCCAACAAATAATAGAGCAACAATACCAGCAGCAATTCCTGCAATATATAGGGAAAGTTGCTTTATTTTTTGAGCAAAATTGCTTTAATTTCCACTACAAATACTTTTAGATGATGCTTTTAATACATGTATATTTATATAACTCCATTTCTGGGAAGACAGGCTATGGAACTTATGTGTCTTTTATAACATTTG
The DNA here is from genome assembly GCA_025461125.1 of Carex kokanica. Taxonomy (NCBI): domain Eukaryota; kingdom Viridiplantae; phylum Streptophyta; class Magnoliopsida; order Poales; family Cyperaceae; genus Carex; species Carex kokanica. The sequence goes on along the minus strand of JAJGRX010001036.1, from coordinate 278,206 downwards.
GACCTACACGTAGACCCCGAGCTCTCTCTCTCTCTCTCTCTCTCTCTTTTGAGAAGCTTGGGAGAGTGCCATGAAAAGTTAAAATACTCCCATTTCTTTCTCTATCTCTCTATTTCTCTCCCTCCCTCCCTCCCTCCCTCCCTCCCTCCCTCCCTTTATTTTTACTCTTTCAATTTTTCCTTGGTTATGGCTAGCATGCACATGTCCAACCTTCATGCCACCTTCACATATTTGCTAATTAATTGTTTTTGTGAGAACAATTGAGCCACACTTAGCACTATGCGGTTAAGTTTCTGATATTGCATAATTTTCTTTGTGTAACAAAAAGATAATATTTGAAGGATATCTGGTACTATTCCATATTTTCCTTAAAGTTGCTAATTTTTGAAGGATATCTGATTTTCCTTAATTTTCTTATCCTTATCCGCCTTACATAATGGCCGAATACGATACAAATATAGTAAATGAATAAAAGAGTTCTGTTGACACCCCCCTACTTAACGCTACAAAAGAAAGTTTGCTGAAAAAGTCAAAGATTTTTTTTTATCCCAATTAAAAAGGCTTTAAAATAAATGAAAGTGAAAAATGGATCGGTTTAATTCGCCATGATTGTACCAAACACGGCAGGTTATGGGTCAGAAGGTGCTCTATTTCTAACAATTGTTGATTCTTACCCAATCACCCCATTTTATTATTTATCTCTGTATTTTAAAAAAGATTCATACCAGATTCGGTATGTTTGACTTTGGGTGATCGACCTTTTAAGAAAATTAGTTAGATTCAATTTTATTTGGTTTTGTGCTCCAATCATATCACACATCTTTATCTTTGGTTTTAAAGTCTAAACAGTTAATTTGAACCATTCAATATGATAAGCATATTACAATGTGTTTGGACATCAAATTTTATATTTTTTAGAATTTTTTTACTATTTTTTAGATAGATACAAAATCACTGTTTTCAGAAGATTCTAGACTATCGAAAAACAGTAATTCTAAAAAGTGTACAATTTGGTCTGCAAATTCATTTTAATATGGAGATCATCTTCAACAGTTCGGATCGACTGTTTGAAGTTTAAAAATGAAGATAAAGATGTCATGATTGGGGCACAAAACGAATAGAGCATTTTAACCGTGCTCATTTTTTTTTTATACTGAAAATCATTCAAAACTTCGTGGAATATATCCAGAAAAGGTAGTAACATATATACCTATAGGTAGTGCTATGTTGAGATCGCATTCTGTGGGATTTTTATGGTTACTACGCGAGCCGAAAGGACAAGAGCAGCGATATCGTCCTTCAAGATTGTGACACTTTGCTGGCGTGGAGCATGGATTTGAGTTGGCACATTCGTCAATGTCTGCATGAATATGACACAATATCTATAAGGCTGTTGAGTATGCTGGGCTGTTGACATGGCAGCTACTGTAAAAGATCAAAATAAATATAAATAAAAATAAAAAAGAGCAAGAGCAGGAGAGAGTGAGAGAGAGAAAGACCTTGGCAGCCTCCATCAAGGTAAGGATTGCCTTCATATCCATCGTTACAGTTGCAGAGATAACCACGATCATCTACCGGCAAGCAAATACTATGATCGCTTCTGCATGCATAGGAGGATTTGTTAGTTCGTGCAATGTCGCATGTCTTGTTTTCTATTACCCAGTTGACCAACACCGGCAGTGATTGAGACTCATACAGAGGAAGTTGTGTTACGTTGGTGGCCACAAGAGCACTCAGCTTGTTAGTGGTGATGTAACTTGTCTGGAACATGAACGCAGCCTCCTCGACCACCATAGCATAGCTGCAACGACTAAAGTTATACACCTTCGAGTGGTTGTTCCTCTCATCAAACCAGACCTTAACGGAAGATGTTTCTTTAGGGATTGCTGTCTGGCAACAGCCAATTCCAGAGCAGGATCCATATTTGCTCAGGATTTCTAGGCTATCACATGAAGAATAGCACCCTACTGTGGTATTATACCTCAAGTCAAGGTGAAGGAAAGCAAGTGTATTACACCCAATAATTGTAAATTTGTTCTTCTCGGTGTTGTACCAGAATCTCTGATGAAAGCCCCATCTCCAAAAAGTACGATCCTCTTTCTTTGTCTTGGTGTTATAACACTGGGAAAATACAAGGCTGCCTACACGTGCGTGGCCTAAGGACAGGCTTATATTCAGAATTGGAAAATAACCAACTAGGTAAGGTGTAGGGGTACCATTACTGTATGTTGGGTCGCAAGTGACATTGAAATCTTTAGACTGTGAGCAATTTAGGCCAATGCCGAAAGGATAAGGGATGGGAATTCCACCGCAGCTATCTTGGCAACCTGGCAGAGCGATGGTGCTTGCCGATTCAGTGCTTTTGAACTGGAGGAAAAGAACAAGTTGGAATAGTACCATTACTTGCAACGAGTTTCTTTTTCTTTCGTTCATCATATTCATAGCCATAATAAATGAGTGAATTGAGTACGTAAATTGTTGGTATGATTCATTCAAAGAAAGTAATATATACTTCCCTACTTGTCAAATTAGGTAGACTTATGAATTAATTTTATTTGTAGTTAACATCATGTATGACCATTTGAAAATGACATGCTTAATCATAGTGTAAAAAAATTTATCAAAGCCAGCTTAATCATATAGTTAAGAAACACTATCAAAAAAACATTATCATGCGTTACTATTTTGAAACTGTCAATGTTTACTTCTTTCCTTTTAATAATTCCAACCTATTTTTAATATAAATGTTTTGCAATAAAAATAAAAAAATGTCAGCAATTTATTTTCACCAAAAAAATTCTCAGCAATACTTTTTGTCAATTTTCACAATGTTTAAAATCACTATTTGGAAAAGAGTCAATGTCCATAACTTCATTATCAGTAATTATTTTGTTAACTTGTTTAGTTCCCTATTTCCTTATTTTAACTAAAGAAATTCTTTTAATAAGAGACTATTTGTTAGAAAAAATTAAGAAAAATAGTCCGACCCACCAGCTGTAGTTCCAAAAGGAAAAAGAGCATAATTCTGAAAAATTTGCACCAATAAAATTGCAGATAACAAAATGAAAAATATTTTGTACATCTTCTAATTTTTCAGACCTGGGCTAGTTCTGTAAGCGATAAATTTCCATTTCAATACCGCAACTTACTGAAAGTTTTAATAGCTACCGTATGATGATAAAACTATAGAGAAACTACATAGCCTCAGATATAAATATTGGGTCAATACACGTACGACAAATGAATGAGCAATTGTACATTATTAAAATCTATATATATTTAATAAAATTGTTAATGAGCGTTGTGCAAGTCATGCGGTTTGACCCGTTCGCTCAGGGTCTTATGTTGTCACAACTATGTAGTTCACATTTTATTATCTTATTAGGAGGGCCTTTTTTTTAAGTAAATGTTAGAGGTAAAGCACCTAACTACTTAATATCTTTAAGGGATTCTCCTAATCGGATTTCAAACCAGCGACCTTCTATACAGAGGTTGGGGAAAATAGGATTCATACCTTCTCCCATTTATTTCGTTCTGAAAAATTAATGTTGTTAGACCTTCTATACCGCTACTTGTTCCCTCTCTAATAATACACGTTTGTCTGGGCAGAGGCAGGCAGAGCTGGCCAAACTGAAATATTTTGCACACCCCTGGTTTGGTTTTTATTTGGTTCATTAATTTAATTCGATTGGTTCGATTCTATTTTTTTAAATCTAATAAAACTTTAATTTAGCTATTTTTATTTGGTTCTAATTAACTGAACCGAACAAATAAACACCACTAGCATCGACCGTCGATCCAAAAGTTCCTCCTAGTAAGATAATAAAATGTGGTAAAACTACAGAGTTGTGACTAAATAAGATCCTGAGCGAACAGGTCAAACCACATGACTTGGACCACGCTCTTTGACTTGTACCACGCTCGTTAACAAATTTATATTGATTTTAATAATGTACAATTGCTAATTGGTTTGTCTTGTATCGACGCTTAATAATATTTATTTTGTATTTTGTTATGTGCTTTTTATGTGTGCAATTTTTTCATAATCATGCTCGTTTTCCTTTTCGAACTACAGTTGGATGGTGGGATTCTTATTCTCAATTAGTTTCTCTCACAAATAGTCTCTTCTTAAATGAATTTATTTAGTTAAAATATGGAAACAGGAAACTAAACAAGTTAACAAAATAATTACGGTAAAGATGGCTGCAGCAGACTTTGGGTCGATAATAAATGTATGAACATTACCTCTTTCACAAGTATTGCTCATAATTTTTTTTTTTAGAAACAGTTGCTGATAATTTTTCGATTATTATTACAAAATATTTATATTAACAATAGCTTGGAATTATTAAAATGAAAAGTAAACATTGACGTTTTCAAAATAGTGATATATGTATGGCTGACTTTGATATGGTTTTCTACTGTATAATTAAGCATGTCATTTTCGAATGGTCACACATGATGTTAACTACAATTAAAATAAACTTATAAGATTACTTAAAATTTGATAAGTTGGGAAGTATTATAATTCTTTGAATGAATCATTCCAACAATTTACGTACTCAATTGACAAATTACTTCACTACTACAAAAATGGTAATTCTACACTGCACATTGTACACGGTTTTTCCAATTTTATATAAAAACCGTGTACCAAATATGATTTTTTGAAAGCCAAAAAAATCTGTAGAAATTATACACGGACATTTAGTTAAGAATCAGTGTAGAATTGTTTGAGAGAGCTACACGGTTTATTAGGGATCAAAAATCCGTGTGGAAAGAAGACCGTGTGGAAAAAATTGAGAGAGCTACACGGATTTTTGATAATATATCCGTGTAGAAATGGTAGAAATGTACACAGATTTTTTTATAAATAGCCGTGTATGATTATTTGGAGAGCTACACTGATTAATAAGTATAAATCCGTGTATAAAAGGCTGTGTAGGGTTTTAATTAGTATACTTCTCCTTCCAGCGCTATTTTGATCAAGTCTTTTATACTGTCTCTCTCTCGCTCTCTCTGTATTGAATGTTGATCTGATTTTTGCAAAGGCTAGCAGCTAGGATCAGAGATCTTTGAAATTTTTATTTTCTCCTCTTTATCTTTCTAAGGTTAGTATATATATATTTTCCTTTTCTTCCTCTAATTTTCTGTTACTTATTATTGCTTATTTCGGTCATGTGTAATTCATGCATGCTTGATTTCTTAAGATAATGCAAAAATGACGGAAAGTTCGACTGAGCGGGAGCCGAAGTGTGGGGTCAGCCACGCAAAAGCGGGGGGAAGTCGGCTGAGTGGGGAGCCCAAGCGTGGGGGCGGCCACATTTGAAAAAAAATTGAAATTTGAAAATAATTTGAAATTCGAAAAAATTTTGAATTTAAAGGAGAATTTTTATTCTCTATTATGCATGCATGCACATATATGTTGATCAAATGTATTTTTTTATTGGAGATGCAATATGTTGGAGACCTTTAACCAAGAGGCATCATGTCATGGATCACATGGGCACTCTCCTTTTTGATATGTTGGATCTAATACGCCTTAGTTTGTATGAAATTCTTGTCCAAACCAGATCATAACCAAGCGTTTTGGCAACATGAGAGAGGTCCTCAATTAATGGTGTGAGATACACATCTATGTCATTTCCGGGTTGTATGAGTCCTTGAATTAGTAATGACATCATTATATACCTGCATTTCATCCACAACTAAGGAGAAAGATTGTAGATGCATATAAGAACTGGCCAAGTGCTGTGCTGACTGCTCATGCTTCCAAACGGACTCATTCTGTCTGTGCTCACCCCTAACTTAAGGTTTCGTGATTCGCCACCAAATCCTTCGAAATGTCTATCAATGTTTCTCCATTGAATTGAATCAGTCGGGTGTCTTAGTTTAACATCTCTTTTGCGCTCTTCTTCATGCCAACGCAACAATTTTGTATCTTTGGGATTTGCAAATAACCGTCTGAATCTCGGTATTATCGGGAAATACCACACCGCCTTAGCCGAAGGCCTTGCCTTTTTTCCTTCACCACAATCGTCAGTATCTTGGTCCTTACGTTTATACCGTGAAACACCGCATTTAGGACAAACATGCATGGCCTCGTACTCTCCACGGTACAATACACAGTCATTCGGACATGCTTGTATTTTTTCAATCTTCAAACCCATTGGACATATCAACTTCTTCGCGTGATATATTGTACAGGGTAACTCGTTGTTATCTGGGAGCATCTCTCGTAAAAGCTTTAATAAGGACGTGAAACTCTTATCGCTCCAACCGTTATTTGCTTTTAAGTTCAATAATTTCAACACAACTGATAGTTTTGTAAATTTGGTACACCCAGGATATAACGGCTTTTTAGATTCATTAGACAGATACTGAAATTTTTTATAATTTTTATCACTAATTTCATCTTCCACATCACGTAACATGTCCTCTAGATTCTCAGTAAAATCGTATTCTGCATTTTCATCAATATTCATCTCCACCTCATCATCCTCGTTGCAATCAAGCCCAGCATTATCGAAATTTTTGACATTCTCAAAATCATCGTTGCATTCAAATTCAAAATTATCAACAATTTCTACATTATCATCATTCTCGTCCAAAACAAAATTTCTATTGGTTCCACTACATTCTCCAATTTTCTCACCATGCATAAACCAACATGTATATCTTTTCTTAAATCACCGACAAATCAAATAAGCTCTAATTTCTTCCGAATCCCCAAATCTTATAAATTTTTTACAATATCTACAAGGACACAAGATGTCGTTATCTTTTGTGTCCACTCTATAACTATCAGCAAATTTTATGAACTCATCAACGCGAGCCAAATATTCTGCACTATCACGTCGCAATTCGTACATCCAATTTCGATCCATCTGTAAATTAAAGTAAAAAAAATTCCAATTAAACATATATGGTGGTCAGCATATATATTGTTCCAAATTCTTGGCTTATAAAGGGCCAGTTTACAATCCTAACCCACTCTTTGAATATTATGCCTCATATGTGAACACATATTAGCGAGATTTAATTAGTATTTGAGAAAAATTCGGCAGTATTTCTCCTTAACTCCCCAAGTATGCGTAAAAATCACATACTCGTAGGAGCAATAAGGAGAAATACTGTCGAACTTTTCTCAAATACTAATTAAATCCCGCTAATATGTACTGTTCACATTCAAAATGAGACACAATATTCAAAGAGCAGTCCCAAACGGGGGACTATCCAAAATTAATCCCAATTGGATTAATTTTGAACGCGCATGAACCTAAAAGCATCAGTAGGTCGGTTATTGGACCACAATACACTAATCAAGCACGCATGCATTAAATAATAATTGACCGAAATAATTAAGCAATATTAATCAGTAACAGAAAATTAGATAAAGAAAAGAGAAATATATATATGTATGAACCTTGGCAATAGAGAGGAGAACGCGAATTAACTTCCAAGATCTCAGAACCGGCCTCGTTCCTTGTGCGCAGAAATCAGACCAATTCAATACAGAGAGAGAGAGAGAGAGAGAGTATTAATTGATCAAAACGGTGCCGGAAGAAGGCCTTTTATATAGTTCCAACCCTAAAATAACATTTCTACACGAATAATAATCTATAAATCCGTGTAAAAAGCATTAAGAGAGCTACACAGACTTTTATATAGGTAGCCGTTTAGATTAACCTTTCTACACGGACATTTATATAAACAGCCGTGTATAATTTTCTGTCTACACGGACTTTTATATAAACAGCCGTGTAGAATTTTCTTTTTTTTTTCTAACTTTTTTTTATTTTTTTGGCTAGCCTCCATTTTTGCTAGCCAGTATTTTCTATGTTTTCAGAAAGCAAAACAGATGACAATATCAATTTGCTAACAATAAAATGGTATAAATAGCCGTTTAGAATTCTTTTTTTTTTTCGTAATTATGTTTTATTTTTTTTGGCTAGCCTCCATTTTTTCGAGCAAGTATTTTCTTTGTTTTCAGTTAGCAAAACAGAGCAAGATGAAAATATCAATTGCTAAACAAATAGTATGAAAAGTGCCAGTAGGGTTTACAGAGGGTAACATGGAGATACATGTTTACAGAGGGTAATATGAAAATAAATGTTTTAACAGTAGGCCTTTGTCAGAATCTTCGTATTTCTCCTCTAGATCTTGCTTGCCCGAATTAGTTTAGGACATTTGCAAAATAACCTTTGTTTAGGACCTTAGTTTAGGACATTTCAAAACCCTAAAATAACCTTTATACACGGATATTTAGCTATAAATCCGTGTAGAAAGACATAAGAGAGCTACACGGACTTTTATATAAACAGCCGTGTAGAATTATTTTTCTACACTGTTAATTAAACAAAAATCCGTGTACTATTTCTCGTTTCTACACGGCTCTTTATTAAACGTCCGTGTAGCATTGTACTTTTTTTTTTTGGCTATCAACTAGTTTTGTTTCTATGTTTTTCAGATAGCAAAACAAACAATTTCCAAAACAGAGGAAGACATTTAAAATCCAGAATTCCAAAACATAGCAATTTAAACTAAAAATTCATGTACACTAAATTATACAAAATTAAAGCATTACAAAAGTTGGAATAAAAATTCATATGTAAACTAAAAATTTCCATTAAGGACTAGAATAGGGTGGTTCTTTCCTTTTGGTGCCAGTAGGGTTTACAGAGGGTAATATGAAGATACATGTTTTACTAAAGAAAGAGTTGAGTAAAAAGTTGGATGAAGGACCATCAAAAAAAAGGGAAGAGGTGTATGAAGGACCGTCAGAGCCGGATGAAGAGTCGAATGAAGAGTCGGAGGTCCTTCACCCAACTCTTCACCCAACTCTTCGTCCAGTAAAATTGATCAGAATACAGAGAGAGATAATTTTTTTTCAATACAGTAAATTGATCAAAACGGCGCGAAGGCCGGCCTTTTTATAAGTCAAAACCCTAAAACAATTTTTCTACACGGTCTTTATTAAATGTCCGTGTAGCTCTATCATGGCTTTCTACACTGTTATTTAAACAAACATTGGTGTATAATTCCTTCCTTTCTTCACGGTTCTTTAATTAAATATCCGTGTATCTCTCTCAAGGCTTTCTACACTGTTATTTAAACAATAAGCCGTGTACATTTCCTAATAAACGTCCGTGTAGCTCTCTCACGGTTGTCTACACTCTTTAATAAATATACGTGTAGAGATCCCACAGGTATTTCTAAAATAACCTATCTACACGGATAATTAGCTATAAATCCGTGTGGAACGCTTTGAGAGAGCTACACGGACTTTTATATAAGTAGCCGTTTAGATTACTCTTTCTACACGGACATTTATATAAACGGCCGTGTATAATAATCTGTCTACACGGACTTTTATATAAATAGCCGTATAGAATTTTCTTTTTTTCCTAACAATTTTTTATCTTTTTTGGCTAGCCTCCATTTTTGCTAGCCAGTATTTTTCTATGTTTTCAGAAAGCAAAACAGATGACAATATCAATTTGCTAACAATAAAATGATATAAACAGCCATGTAGAATTATCTTTTTTTTCCTATTTATTTTTTATTTTTTTTGGCTAGCCTCCATTTTTGCTAGTCAGTATTTTCTTTGTTTTCAGTTAGCAAAACAGAGTAAGATGAAAATATCATTTGCTAAACAAATAAAATGAAAAGTGCCAGTAGGGTTTACAGAGGGTAATATGGAGATACATGTTACAGAGGGTAATATGAAGAAACATGTTTTAACAGTAGGCCTTTGTCAGAATCTTCGTATTTCTCCTCTGGATCTTGCTTGCCCGAATTAGTTTAGGACATGCAAGGAACTAACCAAAAGACTACTTAGGTTAATGTAACCAAAGTAAGGACTACTTTAGTTACATTAACCTAAGTAGCCTTTTGGTTAGTTCCATATGTCCTAAACTAAACACCTTAGCAAGATCTAGAGGAGAAATACAAATTAACTTCCAAGATCTCAGATCCGGCCTCCAGTTATAACATCTATCATCATATTACCCTCGAAAAATACTTTAGCGCAAAAATCAGACCAATTAATTGGGGAAATGAAGCACTTCGCATGGGAATTCGAGATGTAGGTTATCAATTATATCGGACCGCTCATCTGTGAGCTCCCAAAACAGTAGCTCATATTGATATAATTTGCGATCCGAAACAATTGATAAACCTACATCTCAACCCAATTGTTAACTGTGAGAGGGAGAGTATAAATTGATCAAAACGGCGCTGGGGAGAAGGCCTTTTATATAACCAAAAACCTAAAATAACCTTTCTACACAGCTCTTTATTAAACGTCCGTGTAGCTCTCTTAAGGCTTTCTACTCTGTTAATTAAACAAAAAACCGTGTACAATTTCGACCTTTCTACACGGCTCGTTATTAAACATCCGTGTAGCTCACACAGGTTATCTACACTGTCATTGAAACATTTATCCGTGTATAATTCTTGCCTTTCTTCACGGTTCTTTAATTAAGTATTTGTGTAGCTCTCTCAAGGCTTTCTCCACTGTTATTTAAACAATAAGCCGTGTACATTTTCCGGTAAACGTCCGTGCAGCTCTCTCACGTCTTTCTACACTGCTTCTTTAATAAATATTCGTGTAGAGATCCTACAGATATTTCAGGCATCCAAAAAATTACAACTTCTACACGGTTTTTATATAAAATTGCCAAATCCGTGTACAATGTGCCGTGTACAATGACCATTTTTGTAGTAGTGCTCGTTAAACATTGTGTCTCTATCTGTGATTGTTTCTGTTTCTGCTGATACACACGGTCCGTGCACAATAGTACACGGCCCGTATACAAGTTCAATGCTGTCAAGTTTACAATATGCACATCTATAAATGATTAATAATTTAGTGTTTATTGTACATACCATATTATAATTAAAATAAATAACTTTTGGAATGCAGCACAACTTTGAAAATTAGTTAAATTGTAGACGACCTCGAGCTGTAGTTTCAGAGAAGTTTCATGGAAAGATACATCGGATGTTAAAATTTCCATTTAAGAGTTTGCTTATTTATAAAATAATTTGTGAATTAATATGAGTAATGGACCAGGGGCCAATGGCCAGGGGTATGATTCATTCAACGAATTATAATACTTCCCCAACTTGTCAAATTTTAAGTTGACATCATGTGTGCCCATTCGAAAATGACATGCTTAATTACATAGTGAAAAAAACTTTATCAAAGTCAGCCATACATATGTCACTATTTTGAAAACGTCAATGGTTGCTTTTTTTGCCTTTTCATAATTCCAAACTATTTTTAATATAAATATTTGTTATAATAATCGAAAAATTATCAGCAATTTTTTTAAATTTTTTTTTTTATCAGAAATACTTTTTATCAATTTTAATATCACTATTTTGAAAGAGTCAATGTCCACACATTCATTATCGATCAAACTCTACTGCAGCCATCTCTACCGTAATTATTTTGTCAACTTGTTAATTGGTTCCTAGTTTTCTTATTTTAACTAAAGAAATTCTTTTAAGAAGAGACTATTTGTGAAAGAAACTTAAGAATAAGAGTTCCACCCTCCAGCTGTAGTTCCAAAAGAAAGACGAGCATGATTATGAAACATTTGCACAAACAAATAGCAGATAACAAAATATAAAACATTTGAGACCTGGGCTAGTTCTTTAAGCGAGAAATTCAATTTCAATACAGCAACATGACTAAAAGTTTTAATAGAAAAGATATATATACACGTACCGTATGATGATAAAACTACAGAGAAACTACAAAAGGCTTCAGATCTAAAATCTTTTATTATAAATATTATTAAGCGTTAATACACAAGACAAACGAATTAGCAATTGTATATTATTAAAATCTATATATATTTCATAAAATTGTTAATGAGCGTGGTGCAAGTTGCAAGACACGCGGTTTGACTTGTTCGCTGAGGATCTTATGTAGCCACAACTCTGTAGTTTTACCGCATTTTATTATCTTATTAGGAGGAACTTTTGCTCAGGATTTATATGTCCATTGTGAATAACCCACCTCGCATGGAAGATGAATAAAAAATCCAAGTCAATGATTTTAGTTGGCAACTAACTTGGTGTTGTTATAATTATACGTATTGAGTGATAAAAGTGTGGAACATTTCAAGTTTGAACTTAGAGAGTTTGCGTAGACAATCGGGTTTTTAAATATATTAAAGAGGAATATATCTTAGAAATATTTTGTTTGTTAGTTGTCACCATAGCAGCATTAAATTTTAAGAAGATTGGCTCCCCTTGTGTCCTTGGGTCAAAAAATTTATTAAAAAACTTGGCTCAAAACTCAATAGAGGTTTCTTCTGAAAAGAACAACGCATAAGGATAAAATAAGCTACCAGCAAACAGGACAAACCGTTTAACTAATAAGAAAGCAAGCTCGAGACAATCAAAATTTGGGCTCATGGGCTGGCCTTTACAGAATTACTAACACAAATATTAAAAGGTTATTTTCTGAAGTTTTGTTTTTGTCCAATTCTAATCTTTGAATTTTTTTTTAATACTAATATTTAGTTTAAAAGTTTGACAATACCGCTGATGCCTCACTAAGTCGTCCAATCTTGAAAATTTATTCACTGTTTTTTTTTTTTTTTAAACTTCTTTGCAGTGGTTACTAAGGTCTTGAAAATTTATTCTCCACCTTGGTCAATTTGTTGCATTTATCAAGGGCCTAGTCACTGATAGTATCCCGGTGAATCCCCAAACGCAAGATTTCTCAATATAGAGCCGTAAAATCAAAAGTACTCTTGTCGTAGCAAAAATCATAGTGAGTATTCCCGAGGGTAAATCTTCTCCAAATTTTGAGTATTTACCTGAAAAGCTGAACATGATGGTACTGACATGATGGCCACAGAGTAAGCTTCTCCAGTCAATTAAACACAGATTCAGTTCCTGTAGAGACTGATAATAAATTGTTGCGCTTATCAATTGCAAACCTGGGCTTCATATAGATATGGACACTTACTGACGAAAAGAAAAAGGAGCCCCCATTAATGAGATTCTAACTTAATTACCTCGTCAACTGTTATTTACCGGTAGCTATTTATTTTCATATATCTAAGAAAATGTTTATATATATTTGTATTGTTTTGTCAGAAAAAGTTGCCTTTTCACCGTTTAATTTATAAAAATGATTTGTTTGATGGCTACAAGAAACCATAAAAGACTATTTCAAATGTGAAGTAACAAGTAAGATCTAACGTGTCTTTCCAATAGAATTAGGATTGAAGTTTCGTGTTGTTCTGGTCCTCTTTTTGAATTATTTTATCATTATTATATTTTTTATTTTGTAATAGAATTATAAAGTGTTATACTATTTATATAACGATAGAGTTTTGTACCCTAAATTGAAGGAAATTTTAGAGGATATTGACCTCACTAAATTTTTAGATTTTAAGAAAAATCTTTGATGCAACATATTTTCCTAAAACAAGCAAAAAGGATTTTTTTTTTTTTTTTTTTATAAGTTCAATTGATTGTCAAATGAGAAATTCTTTAGTACCCCCACTTATTTTTACCTATTATATTTCCCCACCATGGACCCCACTTCCTTTATCTCATAAGGTACTGAAAAATCATTTTGAAGGTCCAGTTAGGTCCCAACTTTCTTAATTTAAAACTAATTTTCAATCTTCTCTCGTAAAAAATAGCAAAAGGAGATCAAGGTTAATAACTCTAAATTTGAGATCGTGATTGTTGGGATTGATTTATCCGATGATTTAATTCAACCAAATTGGAGAAAGGCGACTCGGGGGTTCGACTTCAAAGCTGAGACTCTTTTATTTATAAGGACTTTGTTCTAACGAATAGTTTTAACAAAGTCCTTATTATAATTAAAAGAGTATCCTCATGGACAGTTGTGATAGTTATATATGTTAGCTCGATGACTAGCCTCCTTCATGACCAATTTGTTACAACAACTACGAATCAACTACAAGAAGAATATAATTATATATACATTACTAATAAGATACCAAGAGAAAGTAGTCTCAACAATGTAACACAATTGCAGAAATCCACAACGACTACTACTACATAAAGAGAATGTTATATATATGTCTCTTTTCTCACCATCTGTTATTTCCTATTTTCATAGGGTTATATTTGTAAAGTTACCTTTTAATACTTTTGTACTCAAAACTTTGTAGAACGAGAATACAGAAAATTGCCCCAAATCTTCTTCTTCGTTGGCTGCTCTCTCTTCCAAAATCCTAGATATATAACAAGTGGTATCAGAGCCATTTTCGCCGTCGGTAGTTTCGATCGGTGGTTCAGGGTTCAGATCTCATTTCCGCTGCCATCTAGGGTTTCGTCTGTGCCAACCATTTTCATCTTTGTGGTGGTTCGTGGGTTACAGAGATCAAGCGCTTTATGTGAATCAGGCGATTTTATCTCCTGTGCTCCGCGCGATCTCCAGCACAGATCACATCTCCGTTTCTCAGTGTGAGCCGCGCCAATTTTTGGTGGATAGTGAAAATTTTCTTTGGAGCCGCTCTTTTGTTTTTGGGCTGTTTCTACATAGCGCCACAACTTAGATTAATTAAAGGGCCTCCAAAACTTTGATTAATTCTAAGATTCACCAAATTTGGCAATTTCTACACCGCCAAAATTCACTCCTATTTTGCTCCGTGAGCCTTGTGTGCTTGTTCCTGTGGACTACGCAGGTAAACCACTCCAATTTCTTTCTTGAGCTGCGCCAAGACCACTTCAGAGTATTGAGGACTGCAACAGTGCCAGTATTTATTCTGGTAAATCTGTTCTGAATTTCTGATTTTGTGTGTGCTAAATTATCGAATCTGGTAATTACTCTTGGTGATTAAACAATTGTTACCATGAGTTCAAGTTCATCCATATCTACCAAATTTGATATTGAGAAATTCGATGGCACAAGTAGTTTTGCGCTGTGGCAAGTACGGATGAAAGCAATTTTGTCCAATTTGGGTGTTAAGGCCGCCATAACGGGTCGGCCTAAGGATTTAGAAGGAGGTGAAAAGGACAAGGAGTGGGAGACAATGAATGATAGGGCTCTCTCAACTATTCAATTGTGCTTGAGTGATTCAACACTTCAAGAAATTCTCTCAGAAACAAATGCAGCTGATGCTTGGAAGAAGTTAGAGGAAATTTTTATGAAGAAATCGGTTACAAACCGGTTGAGATTAAAACAAAGGTTTCACTCTTTGCGAATGGCAGAAAATACCTCCGTTAAGGCTCATGTTTCTGAATATACCGCTCTTCTCAATGACATGGAGAGGATTGGTATAAAGGTGGAGGATGAAGATAAGGCCATTGTTTTGCTATGCTCGCTGCCCAAGTCATATCAGGGATTTAAGGAGACCATGCTTCATAGTAGGGTTTCACTCACCCTTGAGGATGTGAAGAGCAATTTGTTGGTCAAGTCCGACATTGAAAATAACTTGACCACATCTGAGAGAAGTAACCAGGAGGTTGGTTTGTATGTTGAGAGAGGGAGAAACAATGAGCGAAAACATCACCAAGGAAGAAGTCGTTCCAAATCCGCACATAAGAACCTCTCATGTAACTATTGCAAGAAAAAGGGACACATTGTTGCCGACTGTTACAAACTCAAGAATAAACAGAAGGCACAGAAAGGTACCAGTTCAGGAGAGGCAAATGTAGCTGACTCAGAAGTTGGTGATTTGTTATTTGTTGGGGACGGTAAAGAAAAATTCGATAAGAATTGGGTGATGGATACGGGTGCTTCTCAGCACATGACCCCAAATCGAGAGTGGTTTACCACATATGAGGTGACCAATGAAGGTGGAGTCCTTTTGGGTAATGATCATCTGTGCAAGGTTGCAGGTGTTGGTACCGTGAAGATCAAGATGCATGACGGGATTACCCGTACTTTGACGGGTGTAAGACATATCCCGGATTTGACGAAGAACTTGATCTCTTTGGGCTCTCTTGAGGATGTTGGTTGCAAGTTTCAGAGTGAAGGTGGAGTCCTTAAAGTGTCAAAAGGGGCTCTCACCATGATGAGGGCAAAGAAGGTGGGCACTCTCTATTTCTTGGAGGGTACCACGATCACAGGCTCGGCTGCCGTTGCTGGCTCTACCTCAGATTCTGACATTACCAAGCTGTGGCACATGAGGTTGGGACATATGAGCGAGCGTGGCATGGCAGTGTTGAGCAAGAGAGGCCTTCTATGTGGCCAGAGTACCGGCAAGGTGGAGTTTTGTGAGGACTGCATCTTCGGCAAGCAAAAGAGGCTCAGTTTCAGCACATCCATCCATAACACAAAAGGTATTTTGGATTACATTCACTCAGATTTGTGGGGTCCTTCTCGTGTTCCCTCAAAAGGTAATGGTTCTCGTTACATGCTCTTATTTATTGATGATTTTTCGAGAAAGGTTTGGGTGTTTTTCTTGAAGGAAAAAGGTCAAGTGTTTGTCACATTCAAGCAATGGAAGACACTTGTTGAGAACCAAACCGGAAAGAAAATCAAGAAGTTGAGAACCGATAATGGTTTAGAATTTTGCAATGAGGAGTTTAACAGTTTTTGCAAGGATGAAGGAATAGCTCGGCATCGTACAGTTGTTGCTACTCCACAACAAAATGGAGTGGCCGAGCGCATGAATAGAACCCTACTCGAGAAGGCTCGGTGTATGCTTTCCAATGCAGGTTTGGGTAAGGAGTTTTGGGCGGAAGCCATTAACACTGCTTGCTGGTTGGTGAATCGCTCACCAAATACTGCGATTGAGTGTAAAACTCCCGAGGAGATGTGGTCGGGTAAACCGGCAGATTACTCGGGGTTGCGGGTATTTGGATGCCCGGCCTATGCACATGTTAGTGAGGGGAAGCTCGAGCCAAGGGCCAAGAAGTGTATCTTTCTCGGGTATGCTTCAGGTGTTAAGGGATACCGTTTATGGTGTCCAGATTCAAAGGGTAAGTTCCTTATCTCAAGAGATGTGAAATTCGATGAGTCGGCTATGTTGCGGGCAAAGGAGCAAATGCCCGAGCCGGTTAAGGAGGTCGAGAGAGCTACAAAGGAGGTGGAGTTGGAGACTCCAAACTCACAGGTTAGTGTGACTCAACCTCATTCAGTGCATGTTGATGTTCCTCACTTTGTTGGTGAATCAGATGAGTCTGATGAGGAGAACCAAGAGGAGCAACCCTATGCTTTAGCAAGGGATCGTGCAAGGAGGGAAATCAAACCACCTACGAGGTATGGTTATTCAGACTTTGCATATTGTTTAGCTATGGCCGAAAATGTAGAATGTTGTGATCCCTCAAATTACAAGGAAGCGATGTCTTCTTGTGATGCGGCAAATTGGACAGCCGCTATGGAAGAGGAGATTAACTCTCTTCTAAAGAATCAAACTTGGACACTAGTTGAGGCACCTAAAAGAAAGAAAATTGTGGGTTGCAAATGGGTGTTCAAGAAAAAGGATGACACTGCCGGGGTTAGATACAAAGCAAGATTGGTGGCTAAAGGCTATAGTCAAGTTGAAGGCGTTGATTTTAATGAGGTCTTCTCACCCGTGGTAAAGCACACCTCTATTCGAGTGTTGCTTTCTTTGGTTGCTATGGGAAATTTGGAGTTAGAGCAGTTAGATGTGAAAACTGCTTTCTTACATGGTGACATCGAGGAGACAATTTACATGCAACAACCAGAAGGTTACACAGTTGCGGGTAAAGAGAATCACGTGTGCCTGTTAAAGAAATCTTTGTATGGCCTAAAGCAGTCACCAAGGCAATGGTACAAAAGGTTTGATTCTTTCATGTTGAGCATCGGATTTTGTAGATCCGAATTTGATAGTTGTGTCTACTTCAAAAGGTTGCCGGACAAGAGCTTCATGTATCTACTTCTCTATGTAGATGACATGTTAGTTGCGGCCTCGAATAAGGAGGAGATTAAGAAGGTAAAAGAACAATTAAGCTTGGAATTTGAGATGAAGGATCTCGGGGCTGCCAAGAGGATTCTAGGCATGGAGATCACAAGGAATAGGTCAAATGGAAAATTGTATCTTTCACAACGGGATTTCGTTGAGAAGGTGTTGCATCGTTTCAACATGAAGGATGTAAAACCCGTATCTACTCCTCTTGCAACCAAATTCAAGTTGTCGAGGCAACTAAGTCCGCAAACTGAGAAGGAGAAGGAAGACATGTCAAGAGTCCCATATTCTAGTGCTGTTGGAAGCATCATGTATTTGATGGTGTGCACTAGACCCGATATAGCACACGCTGTTAGTGTGGTGAGTCGTTATTTGTCATGTCCCGGTAGGATGCATTGGGAGGCGGTCAAGTGGATACTCCGCTATTTGAAAGGTACCGCAAATGCACGTTTGGAGTTCGGGAGAAACGATGAAAGGCTAACGGGTTATGTAGATTCAGATTTTATGGGAGATCTAGACAAAAGACGGTCTTTGACCGGTTATGTGTTCACTTTAGGTGGATGTGCAATTAGTTGGAAGGCTAATTTGCAATCTACCATTGCCTTATCAACCACAGAAGCTGAGTACATGGCGGTTACTGAAAGCGTTAAGGAGGCAATATGGCTTAAGGGCTTGCTTGAAGAAATTTCAGCACATGGTGGTTCTACTACCATCTTTTGTGATAGTCAAAGTGCCATACATTTGGCGAAGAATCATGTGTATCACGAAAGAAGCAAGCACATTGATGTCAAGTATCATTTTGTTCGGCATGTTATCTCGAAGGGTATAGTAGAGATAAAGAAGATTGGCACTGCCGACAATCCAGCCGATATGCTCACCAAGCCTATACCGACCATGAAGTTCAACCATTGTTCAAATTTAATTTCTGTTGGTTGATAGTTTTTGTTATTTATTTGTTTTCTCTTTTAGGTGAGATTTCGATCCAAGGTGGAGATTGTTATATATATATGTCTCTTTTCTCACCATCTGTTATTTCCTATTTTCATAGGGTTATATTTGTAAAGTTACCTTTTAATACTTTTGTACTCAAAACTTTGTACAAGAGAATACAGAAAATTGCCCCAAATCTTCTTTTTCTTTGGCTGCTCTCTCTTTCAAAATCCTAGAAATATAACAGAGAATGTTTATTGCACTGAGAAATTATAGAAGAAATGAAAATGAAACTAACATAAATAGAACACATGCGTCATTGTGAGGACAACACTAGGAGAAATGAACACTAATTAACGACCGAAGGCAATGCTCTCCTCAGCTTCCTTATCTATATGGAAATAATTGCCTGTATGCTCCTTATCTATATGGGATCGATATACCAAATTTTACATTTTTTGGAAAATTTTTACTATTTTTTTAGAATTTTTGAAAATCACAGCTTTTCTGAATTTTTTATTATTATTTATTTAATGAAAAGCTGTGATTTTCAAAAATTCTAAAAAAATAGTAAAAAATCTCCAAAAAATGTAAAATTTGGTCTCCAAGCACATTTTAATATGAAAATCATGTTGGAAGGTTCGAATCGACTATTTGAACTTTGAAAATGAAGATATGAGCACAAAGTAAAACACCCTCTTTAATTCCCAAAGCAAGTTAGCCCAACACTATATATATATATATATAGATTGGCTAAGCTCAAAACGTTTTTCCATGGCCATTGAACAAACGATTCGGTTCTCCAATTTCCAAAGTTCGAACAACAAATCCAAACCGTTAGATGTTCAATCTATATTAAAATGTGCTTGGAGACCAAATTTTACATTTTTTGGAATTTTTTTACTATTTATTAAGCTGGTTTGAAAATCGCTGATTTTATTAAAATTCTGCACCATTGAAAAACAGCGACCTTCAAACCATCTTAATAAATAGTGAAAAAAATTCCAAAAAATGTAAAATTTGTTCTATAAGCACATTTTAATATAGATTGAACATCTATCGGTTTCGATTTGTTGTTTGAACTTTGGAAATTGGAGAACCGAATCGTTTATTCCATGGTCATGGAAAAAACATTTTGAGCTTAGCCAATCTCTCTCTCTCTCTCTATATATATATATAGAGAGAGAGAGAGAGAGAGTGGCTAATATCAAAACGTTTGCACCAAGGACCTCATGCAACCAAGTTGTTTTCGGATTTTCAAAGTCCAAACGGTCAATCCAAACCGTTAGATGTTCAATCTATATTAAAATCTGCTGGGAAACCAAATTTTACATTTTTTGGAATTTTTTTACTATTTATTAAGCCACTTTGAAAATTGCTAATCTGGGTGAACAGTAAAAAT
Source organism: Carex kokanica (assembly GCA_025461125.1). Classification (NCBI taxonomy): domain Eukaryota; kingdom Viridiplantae; phylum Streptophyta; class Magnoliopsida; order Poales; family Cyperaceae; genus Carex; species Carex kokanica. Next base: position 257,992 of record JAJGRX010001036.1, on the reverse strand, counting down.
AGTACAACCAAATTCTGGACCATGTGATCTGCAATTTTCAAAGTGCTTAATAAATAGTTAAAAAATTCCAAGAAATGTAAAATTTGGTCTCTAAGCAGATTTTAATATGGAGATCACATCTAACGGTTTAGATCGACCGTTTGGACTTTGAAAATCCGAAAACGACTTGGTTCCACGAGAGCCTTGGTGCAAACGTTTTCATATTAGCCACACTCTTTCTCTCTCTATATATATATATGAGTAGGGTTAAAATGTACCATTGGTTTTGTGCTCCAATCATACTCCACATCTTTATTTTCATTTTCAAAGACCGAACTGTCAATCTGAACCGTTCACCATGATATTTGTATTAAAATGCGCTTGTAAACCAAATTTTATATTTTTTGGAATTTTTTCACTAATTTTTTGATAGGTACAAAATCACTGTTTTCAGAAGATTATAGACCATCCAAAACAGTGATTTTCTACCTATGTAAAAATATAGTAAAAAAATTTCAAAAAATATAAAATTTTGTCTCCAAGCACATTTTAATATGAAGATCATACTGAGCAGTTCAGATCGATTGTTCGAACTTTCAAACCGGAGAAAAGGTCATGGAGCATGATTAGAGCACAAAACCAACAGTGCATTTTAACCCTACTCTATATATATATATATATATATATATAATTTGGCTAATATGCTACGCGTAGCATAGAGGGCCTCCGTGCTACGGCTCAATATTTGAGTTTTCAAAATCCTAGTGGTCGATCCGAACCGTTCAACATGATCTCCATATGAATATGTACTTTCAAACCAAATTTTACATTTTTTAGAATTTTTTTACTATTTTTTTAGATAGGTAGAAAATCACTTGATCTGAAAATTCTGTACCATTCAGATCTAGTGATTTTCTACCAATCTAAAAAAATAGTAAACAAATTCTAAAAAATATAAAATTTGGTTTGCAAGTACATATTCATATGGAGATCATGTTAAACGGTTCGGATCGACCGTTAGGATTTTGAAAACTCAAATATTGAGCCGTAGCACGGAGGCCTTCTACGCTCTGCGTAGCACCGCAGCCAACTCCTATATATATAAAATAATAATAATAAAATTGTCAATGAACGTGGTGCAAGTCATGCGGTTTGCCCCGTTTTTCCGGATCTTATGTAGATACGTAGTCCCTACTCTCTGTAGTTTGACCACATTTTATTTTCTTATTTGGAGGAACTTTTGGATCGACGGTCGATGGCTCGATGCTCAAGTTTCATGGGAGAGTAATTTTATTGACAAGTGGAAGAAGCATTAACTGATGTATTATAAAAAGTGTTAATATTGATGACTTTTTTGACGATTTAAATGTACATTGTGGATAACGATTCCACCTCAAATGGAAGACAAATAAAAAATCCAAGTTAACTAATTTGGTTGTTAAACTGTGGTTCAAAATATATATAAGAGGAAATATCTTAAAAAGATTTTGTTTGTTAGTTCTATGCGTAATGTCTTTTTCATTAGTGTAACTTTGAACAAAACACTTCTATTATTTTCCCCTATATTTTGAGTCAGTGCTGATGTTAAAGCCAAAACTCAAAAAGCTAATGACACACTGTTAATTATTTTACCAATGAAGCCAAAACTCAAAAAACTCAAAAAACTCAAAAAACTCAAAAAGCCAAAACTCCAAACTCTATATTTCTTTTGTCAATTCTAAATTTTTAAAATTTTCATATTATATTCAACTAACAGTACTACAGAAAACGTGACTATACACGGTCAGAAAAGCTAATGACACACAGTTAATTATTTTACCAATGATCCCTTTGGTTAATTTTTTAATGGTTTTAAGCACAGAGGATTTGCAATTCTTGATAATAGCATCTTTTTACACCAGATGTATCGTAACTTTTTTATAAAAAAATTGAATAATGATTTCCCTTGAAATAGAAGACGAACCAAAAATCCCAAGTCAATGATCTGGGCAGTTGACAGCCTCTTTTGAAAGGAACCAACTCCGGTGCTCTTCTTTTTCCTGCTCTCTCCCTGCTATTCTCTCTATCTCTCTCCTCTTTCTCTCTCTATCACGTGATCCTTTTCCTCTCTCTACTCCTCTTTGAAGAGAGAGATTGGCAGAAAAAGAAGAGCAGGGAGCTGCTTTTCTACAAAGAAAAGCAGCGGAGTGGGATCCCTTCTAAAAACCAAATGTTGCTATTATCCGTACGTATTGAGTACAACTATATATGTAGCCTGTTCTCTCTCTTCCGTGAGGAACTTTTTAATCTAATAAATTATGGTAATTTTTTTACTATAATTATAGGAATTTACTCATTGATCCATAATGTTAAACTTATTATTAAATAATCTAATTATCAAATATTCAACAGTTATTGTGTATTTTAAAATAATATATAAAATATTAGCTACCATACCATAAGTTGTATATCATTTTGCTACCGAAGTCAGCCATACATATATCACTATTTTTTAAGAGTCAATGTTTACTTTTTTCCTTTTAATAATTACAAACTATTTTTAATATAAATATTTTGTAATAATAATCGAAAAAATCAGCAATTGTTTCTAAAAAAAATTATCAGCAACACTTTTAATCAATTTTTACAATGTTTAATATTACTATTTGAAAGAGTCAATATCCATACATTCATTATCATTCAAAGTCTACTGCAACCATCTCTACGGTAATTATTTTGTTAACTTGGTTTAGTTCCCTGTTTCCGTAAATATTATTCACCTTCAATACAAGACAAATGAATTAGCAATTGTGCATTATTCAAAGTTTTCAAAGTCCAAACAGTCGATCCAAACCGTTCAATATGATGGATATATTAAAATGTGCTTGCAGATCAAATTTTACAATTTTTTGAATTTTTTTGCTATTTATTAAGATGGGTACAAAATTCAATGGTCTGAAAACAACGATTTTGTAAAGTACTTAATAAATAGTGAAAAATTTTAAAAAAATATAAAATTTGATCTGCAAGCACATTTTAATATATCCATCATATTGAACGGTTTGGATCGACTGTTTGGACTTTGAAAATGGACGATGTCATTCGATATCACCAAAAAACGGTGTAATACGATCCCTCCTCATATATATATATATATATATAGAGGAGGGTTAAAATGCACCCAAATTTCTATATATATATGCTCCCAAATGCACCCAATCCTTTATGTCCTTTATCTCCATTTTCAAAGTCCGAATAGTCGATCCGAACCGCTCAACATGATCTTCATAATAAAATCTGCTTGGAGACCAAATTTTATATTTTTTTAGAATTTTTTTACTATTTTTTAAGAAAGGTACAAAATCATTGTTTTAAGGAGATTCTAGACCATCCGATAAAGTGATTTTGTACCTATCTTAAAAAATAGTAAAAAAATTCTAAAATATATATAATTTGGTCTCCAAGCATATTTTATTATGAAGGTCATGTTGATCGGTTCGGATCGATTGTTTGGACTTTGAAAATGGAGATAAAGGATTGGGTGCATTTGGGAGCATAGAAATTTGGGTGCATTTTAACCCATTGGTTTTGTACTCCAATCATTCTCCACATCTTTATTTTTATTTTCAAAGACCGAACAGTCGATACGAACCGTTCACCATGATATTTGTATTAAAATGTGCTTGGAAACCAAATTTTAAATTTTTTGGAATTTTTTCAATAATTTTTAGATAGGTACAAAATCACTGTTTTCAGAAGATTCTGAACCATCCCAAAACAGTGATTTTGTACCTATCTAAAAATATAGTAAAATTTTTCAAAAAATATAAAATTGTCTCCAAGCACATTTTAATATGAAGATCATATTGAGCAGTTCGGATCGATTGTTCGAAATTTGAAAACGGAGAAAAAGATGTGGAGCATGATTGGAGCACAAAACCAATAGTGCATTTTAACCCTACTATATAGATCGACTATGGTGAGTTGTGAAGTAAAACGTCGTTTTACTTCACGCTCATACTCCATTTTGAAAATCTAAACAACCGATCCGAACCGCTCAACATGTTCTCCATATTGAAATGTGCTTGGAGACCAAATTTTATATTTTTTGGAATTTTTTTACTATTTATTAAGCCAGTTTGAAAATCGCTGATCGAATGGTCCAGAATTTTTTACTGTTTTTTACTGTTCATCCAGATCTGCGATTTTCAAAATAGCTTAATAAATAGTAAAAAAATTCCAAAAAATGTAAAATTTGGTCTCCAAGCACATTTCAATATGGAGAACATGTTGAGCGGTTCGGATCGGTTGTTTAGATTTTCAAACTAAAAATATGAGCGTGAAGTAAAAATGACATCTTACTTCGCAACTCACCATAGCCCAGCTCTATATATATATATATATTTAATAAAATTGTCAATGAGCGTGGTGCAAGTCATGCGGTTTGCCCGGTTTTTCAGGATCTTATGTACGTACGTAGTCCCCATCTCTGTAGTTTGACCACATTTTATTATCTTATTAGGAGGAACTTTTGGATCGACGGTCGTTGGCTCGATGCTCAAGTTTCATGAGAGAGTAATTTTATTGACAAGTGGGAGAAGCATTAACTGATGTATTATAAAAAGTGTTAATATTGATGACTTTTTTGACGATTTATATGTACATTGTGGATAACGATTCCACCTCAAATGGAAGACAAATAAAAAATCCAAGTTAACTAATTTGGTTGTTAAACTGTGGTTCAAAATATATATAAGAGGAAATATCTTAAAAAGATTTTGTTTGTTAGTTCTATGCGTAATGTCTTTTTCATTAGTGTAACTTTGAACAAAACACTTCTATTATTTTCCCCTATATTTTGAGTCAGTGCTGATGTTAAAGCCAAAACTCAAAAAGCTAATTAATGACACAATTAATTATTTTAGCAATGAAGCCAAAACTCAAAAACTCAAAAAACTCAAAAAGCCAAAAGTCAAAGCTCTATATTTCTTTTGTCAATTCTAAATTTTTAAAATTTTCATATTATATTCAACTAACACTACTACAGAAAAACGTGACTATACACGGTTAGAAAAGCTAATGACACACAGTTAATTATTTTACCAATGATCCCTTTGGTTAAATTTTTAACGGTTTTAAGCACAGAGGATACAATAATCCCAATTTATATATATGGCCAATATGAATAACAACTTCAAAAACCGTATGCTTAGCGCAGAGACATTAGCCATCGTCATTTTGCAATTCTTGATAATAGCATCTTTTTACACCAGAAGTATCGTAACTTTTTTATAAAAAAATTGAATAATGATTTCCCTTGAAATAGAAGACGAACCAAAAATCCCAAGTCAATGATCTGGGTAGTTGACAGCCTCTTTTAAAAACCAAATGTTGCTATTATCCGTACGTATTGAGTACAACTATATATGTAGCCTTTGAAAGTTCTTACAGTAGACAATTTCCGTTTCGATTTTAAATTGAAAGAAGAAAATATCTTAATATGCCCGTTCTCTCTCTTCCGTGAGGAACTTTTTAATCTAATAAATTATTATTATTATTATTACAAATTTTGGTAATTTTTTTACAATAATTATAGGAATTTACTCATTGATCCATAATGTTAAACTTATTATTAAATAATCTAATTATCAAATATTAAACAGTTATTGTGTATTTTAAAATAATATATAAAATATTAGCTACCATAAGTTGTATATCATTTTACTACTGTGGAACATTACTCCGTGATTTTTATTAATACCCTAAAAAAAAAATAGCAAATCTGCCCTCCCCTCTGAATTTTTTTTATAAATGCCCTGACCACTCCACTCTCCAAACCAAACCGCCTCACAGTGGGGCGATCACCTCTCCATACCAGACCGCCCCACGGTGTGTGCACAGGCTGTGTATGCAACACGTTGCAGACAACCTAAACAAGAATATCGGATATGACAAATGGGTTGCAGATACATTCAAAATTGGTTGCAGGAGGAAGAAGCCGAGAAGGGTGGAAGAGATGTTCAGAGAGTTTGCCAATGTATGTATATTTTTATATTTGAAATTTAACATATTTTAGATGAAATTTTACTGAATTAGTTACTTATATTTTCTCATCTAAAATTTTATTTTTGTATAGTACTATCCAAAGGCAAATGCGTACTTACTCAAGATGGGTAAAAATAATCTCATAGATATGCAAGAGCCACCCGCACATGAGAAAATATTTCAAACCCGTGATGAAGGCAACCGATAAGGAATTATGACCATAAATGGGTCCGAGTCCTTGAATAATGTTTTCAAGCAGAGCCGGATGTTGCCCGTGGAAGCAATTGTAGAGGACACCTTTGACAAGTTAAATGCATGGTTTGTTGAACGGCGTGTTAAAGCCCTCGAATTACTGGCCAGGAATCAAACGTTTTCAACAAGGGTGGAGGGGAAACTAAGTAAACATAGGGAGAAAGGTGCAGTTATGAATGTTGTCGCGTATGGGGATCGCAACATGGAATTTGAAGTGCAATGTCCAGGTGAGTATGTTCCAACTAGCCGTAGACCATATGAGACTATGGAGTTTGTGAAAAGAAATTTCAAGTATATTGTATTTTTCGGACCTAACAATACTGTAACATGTACATGCCAAGGAATCCAATTAGCTCACTTACCTTGTTCTCATATTATGGTGGTGTGCCGAGTGAGAAACTTCTGTGAGGATAATTTTGTCGCTGACATATACCGTACTGAGTATCTTGCAAGTACTTGGGGTGCATCTTTCCATTCTTATCCCAACCAACATGCGTGGCCGGCCTATGTTGGGGATAAAATCCTTCCGGCAAAGGGGTGGATCAAGTTAGGGAGAAGGCCCCACAAGCGTGCTGTAATGAACATGGACCAGATGCAAGATAGACTAATGGGACATCATGCTTGTCGTTCAACTTCTGACAGGCAACAAGCATGTACATTTGATTTTATATTTTATGATGTCAATATCATACCATATTTGGTGAACTGGAATGCAATGCAGATGCCATAAACGAATCCAATGAAAGAGAAAATGCTAGAGTTGTTGCTGATGCAACCGGTAGACTATAACCCACTCATGGGAGCCAAGCATCTAGTAGCTATGCAGAGACACCCGGTAGTAGTGTCGCACAACCCTTTGGAAGCAGACCCAGAACTCGTTGACTTAGTTTGTTCGGACGTCGTCACTGATTAACAAGTTACTTGAGATGCATGTTGTGAACTATTTTAATTGGTAGTTCTTGAACTATTTTATTTAGAGTTTTTATAACATACCGCCCCACTATGGGGCGGTTTGCTATAGGCAGCGGACCGCCCCACTGTGTGGCGGTTTGATGTGAATAGTGAACCGCCCCACTGTGGGGGCAGTCAGGGTGTTTTTAAAATTAATTTAACATGGAGGGCAGATTTGCTATTTTTTTTAGGGCATCAATAAAAATCACGGATATGACACTAAGAAAATGACACTACTAGAAAATGAAGACCCGTCGACTCCTTTGTCTCATTCTCTTTCAATAATTTCCCTAAGAAAATGATACTACTAGTCCATGCCAAAAGCTTGAAATCTAATATTCTCTTGATCAAGAATAATTCTGTGCAAGGGTCACATGCAAGCACTTTCCGTGTATCATAATATCATATTAGCGTAGAATTAGTCTATATAAGGATCTTTCCAATTACATATCTTGAAATCAACTACGATTATAGATATAGAAGGACACTGACGAAAATATACAAACTGAAGCAAGAAGAAAATCATAAATTACCAAAAAGAAGAATTCCATGAGAAAGCTATCTTTAACAACATAATACTATCCGACATAAAAAGGACAAGAGATTTAGGTGCCATTGTGAGGACAACACTTGAAGAAATGAATGGTAATTAACGACCAATGGCAATGCTCTCCTCCGCTTCCTTATCTATGTCATGGTGGGATCGATCACCGAGTAGAATCTCTGTTTCTTCAAGATTGGACTCTTGTCTCCATGGATGCTGCTTTAGCTTGCTGATTCGATGAAGCTCATCTGCTACTTCCTTCATCATAGGTCGCTCTTCCCCTTTCATTCTTAGACATTCCTTAGCCAGCCCAGCAACTGCGCTAATTAATTCCATGTCATCCTCATGTTTAATTTCATCATCTAGAAGCTCTTGCATTTTGTTCTCCGCCATAGCAGAGAGGAAGAAAGATGAAAGACACATAGCTTCCTCCGATACATCAACAACAATTACAGGCCTTCTGGTTAGAAGCTCAAGAAGAACCACACCAAAGCTGTACACATCGCTCTTGTCCGTCAGTTTGCAAGAATGCATGTATTCTGGATCAAGATACCCACACGTTCCTTGCACAAATGTGACGAATTGCGCCTCATCAGTTGGAGCTAGTACGGAGGCTCCAAAATCAGACACCTTTGCCGTGTAATTTTGATCCAAGAGAATATTTGCGGACTTCACATCTCCATGGAAAATAGGAGGAGATGCTGAAGTGTGCAAGTAGGCAAGTGCTTCTGCTGATTCATGTGCAATCTTTAGACGGGTTGCAAGAGGAATGTGTGATCCTTGATTTTTGTAATGGATATACTGATTTAGAGTACCATTTGGGATGAACTCATATACTAGCATAGGAACCTCGACCTCTAGACAACAGCCTAGGATTTTTACAATGTTCTTGTGGCTAATTTGTGAGAGAATAAGCATTTCTTTTCCAAATTCATTCTTTTTGCTTTCATTGACTATCTTACACTTTTTAATGGCAACTGTTTGATCTCTTAGAGTTCCTCTGTAGACAGTGCCATGGCCTCCTTGGCCAAGAATATTTGAACTGTGAAAATTGTTTGTTGCTTGTTCTACCTGTTGCTTCGTGAAGATTGCAAAACCGAACCCTTGGTTTAATTTAATCTTCTCCAACAGAATCCATCCCCCATGTTGTTGAAAGTACTTCTCTTTTACTTTTGAAAGGTTTCTTCTCTCCCAGACCACATATATAACAATCCCAAGAAATAATAGAGCAACAATACCAGCAGCAATTCCTGCAATATATAGGGAAAATTGCTTTATTTTTTGAGTAAAATTGCTTTAATTCCACTACAAACTTTTAGATGTTGATTTTAATACATGTATATTTATATAACTCCATTTCTGGGAAGACAGGCTGTGGAACTTATGTTTCTTTTAGAACATTTGGACCTACACGTAGACCCCGAGCTCTCTCTCTCTCTCTCTCTCTTTTGAGAAGCTTGGGAGAGACTGCCATGAAAAGTTAAAATACTCCCATTTCTCTCTCTATCTCTCTATTTCTCTCCCTCCCTTTGTTTTTTCTCTTTCAATTTTTCCTTGGCTATGGCTAGCATGCACATGTCCAACCTTCATGCCACCTTCACATATTTGCTAATTAATCGTTTTTGTGAGAACAATTGAACCACACTTAGCACTATGCGGTTAAGTTTCTGATATTGCATAATTTTCTTTGTGGAACAAAAAGATAATTTTTGAAGGATATCTGGTACTATTCCATATTTTCCTTAAAGTTGCTACTTTTTGAAGGATATCTGATTTTCCTTAATTTTCTTATCCTTATCCGCCTTACAGAATGGCCGAATACGATACAAATATAGTAAATGAATAAAAGAGTTCTGTTGACACCCCCTACTTAACGCTACAAAAGAAAGTTTGCTGAAAAAGTCAAAGACTTTTTTTTATCCCAATAAAAAAGGCTTTAAAATAAATGAAAGTGAAAAATGGATCGGGTTAATTCGCCATGATTGGACCAAACACGGCAGGTTATGGGTCAGAAGGTGCTCTTGCGTACATGATTGATTCTGAAATTTCCAACAATTGTTGATTCTTACCCAATCACTCCATTTTATTATTTATCTCTGTATTTTAAACACGATTCATACCGGATTCGGTATGTTTGACTTTGGGTGATCGACTTTTTAAGAAAATTGGTTAGATACAATTTTATTTGGTTTTGTGCTCCAATCATACCACACATCTTTATCTTCGGTTTTAATGTCTAAACAGTCAATTTGAACCACTCAATATGATAAGCATATTAAAATGTGTTTGGAGATCAAATTTTATATTTTTTGAAATTTTTTTACTATTTTTTAGATAAATACAAAATCACTGTTTTTAGAAGATTCTAGACTATTGAAAAACAGTAATTTTGTACCTATTTAAAAAATTAGTAAAATAAATTCTAAAAAGTGTAAAATTTGGTCTACAAATTCATTTTAATATGGAGATCATCTTGAACAGTTCGGATCGACTGTTTAAAGTTTAAAAACAAAGATAAAGATGTCATGATTGGGACACAAAACGAAGGAGCATTTTAACTTGCTCATTTTTTATTTATACTGAAAATCATTCAAAACTTCGTGGAATATATCCAGAAAAGGTAGTAACATATATACCTATAGGTAGTGCTATGTTGAGATCACATTCTGTGGGATTTTTATGGTTACTACGCGAGCCGAAAGGACAAGAGCAGCGATATCGTCCTTCAAGATTGTGACACTTTGCTGGCGTGGAGCATGGATTTGAGTTGGCACATTCGTCAATGTCTGCATGAATATGACACAATATCTATAAGTCTACATATCACTGAATGGGCTGTTGACATGGCAGCTACTGTAAAAGATCAAAATAAATATAAATACAAATAAAAAAGAGCAAGAGCAGGAGAGAGTGAGAGAGAGAAAGACCTTGGCAGCCTCCATCAAGGTAAGGATTGCCTTCATATCCATCGTTACAGTTGCAGAGATAACCACGATCATCTACCGTCAAGCAAATACTATGATCGCTTCTGCATGCATAGGAGGATTTGTTAGTTCGTGCAATGTCGCATGTCTTGTTTTCTATTACCCAGTTGACCAACACCGGCAGTGATTGAGACTCATACAGAGGAAGTTGTGTTACGTTGGTGGCCACAAGAGCACTCAGCTTGTTAGTGGTGACGTAACTTGTCTGGAACATGAACGCAGCCTCCTCGACCACCATGGCATAGCTGCAACGACTAAAGTTATACACCTTCGAGTGGTTGGTCCTCTTATTAAAGAAGAAGTTAGCGGCAGATATTTGTTTAGGGATTGCTGTCTGGCAACAGCCAATTCCAGAGCAGGATCCATATTTGCTCAGGATTTCTAGGCTATCACATGAAGAATAGCACCCTACTGTGGTATTATACCTCAAGTCAAGCTGAAGGAAAGCAAATGTATTACACCCAATAATTGTAAATTTGTTCTTGTCGGTGTTGTACCAGAATCTCTGACGAAAGCCCCAGCTCCAAATAGTAGGATCCTCTTTCTTTGTCTTGGTGTTATAACACTGGGAAAATACAAGGCTGCCTACACGTGCGTGGCCTAAGGACAGGCTTATATTCAGAATTGGAAAATAACCAACTAGGTAAGGTGTAGGGGTACCATTACTGTATGTTGGGTCGCAAGTGACATTGAAATCTTTAGACTGTGAGCAATTTAGGCCAATGCCGAAAGGATAAGGGATGGGAATTCCACCGCAGCTATCTTGGCAACCTGGCAGAGCGATGGTGCTTGCCGATTCAGTGCTTTTGAACTGGAGGAAAAGAACAAGTTGGAATAGTACCATTACTTGCAACGAGTTTCTTTTTCTTTCGTTCATCATATTCATAGCCATAATAAACGAGTGAATTGAGTACGTAAATTGTTGGTATGATTCATTCAACGAAAATAATACTTCCCTACTTGTCAAATTAGGTAGACTTATGAATTAATTTTATTTGTAGTTAACATCATGTATGACCATTTGAAAATGACATGCTTAATCATAATGTAAAAAAACATTATCAAAGTCAGCTTAATCATAGAGTTAAGAAATATTATCAAAAAAACATTATCATGTGTAACTATTTTGAAACTGTCAATGTTTACTTCTTTCCTTTTAATAACTCCAAACTATTTTCAATATAAATGTTTTGCAATATAAATAAAAAATTGTCACCAATTTATTTTCACCAAAAAAATTATCAGCAATACTTTTTATGAATTTTCACAATGTTTAAAATCACTATTTTGAAAGAGTCAATGTGCATACATTCATTATCAGTAATTATTTTGTTAACTTGTTTAGTTCCCTGTTTCCTTATTTTAACTAAAGAAATTCTTTTAATAAGAGACTATTTGTTAGAAAAAATTAAGAAAAATAGTCCCACCCACCAACTGTAGTTCCAAAAGGAAAAATAGCATAATTATGAAAAATTTGCACCAATAAAATTGCAGATAACAAAATAAAAAATATTTTGTACATCTTCTAATTTTTCAGACCTGGGCTAGTTCTGTAAGCGATAAATTTCCATTTCAATACCGCAACTTACTGAAAGTTTTAATAGCTACCGTATGATGATAAAACTATAGAGAAACTACATAACGCCTCAGATATAAAAACTTTTAATATAAATATTACAATTAAGCGTCAATACACGTATGACAAATGAATGAGCAATTGTACATTATTAATAGATATATATAGACAGTGGCTAAGCTCAAAACGTTTGCACAAGCCCTTGGTGCAAATAATTTGTTTTCGGATTTTCAAAGTCCAAATGGTCGATCCGAACCGTTAAAGTTGTTCTCCATATTGAAATGTGCTTGGAGACCAAATTTTACATTTTTTAGAATTTTTTTACTATTTATTAAGCCACTTTGAAAGCTGCTGATCACATAGTCCAGAATTTGATTGCACTGTTTTTACTGTTCATCTGAATCAGCAACTTTCAAAGTGGCTTAATAAATAGTAAACAAATTTCAAAAAATGTGAAATTTGTTCTCCAAGCACATTTTAATATGGATTAAATATCTAACGGTTTGGATCGACCGTTTGGACTTTGCAAATAGGAGAACCAAAACATTTGCACCAAGGGCTTGGTGCAAACGTTTTGAGCTTAGCCACTCTCGATATATATATATATATATAGAGAGAGAGAGAGAGAGATGGGCTATTGTGCTTTGCAAAGTAAAGCGAGCGTTTTACTTCGGACTCGTTTTCAGATTTTCAAAGTCCAAACAGTCGATCCGAACTGTTCAAGTTGATCTACATATTGAAATGGTCCAGAATTTTGTTGCACTGTTTTTACTGTTCACCGGGATCAGCAATTTTCAAAGTGGCTTAATAAATAGTAAAAAAATTCCAAAAAAATGTAAAATTTGGTCTCCAAGCAGATTTTAATATAGATTGAACATCTATCAGTTTGGATCGATTGTTTAGACTTTGAAAATCCGAAAACGAGACCGAAGTAAAACGTTCGCTTTACTTTGCAAAGAACAATAGCCCATCTCTCTCTCTCTCTCTATATATATATATAGAGTGGCTAATATCAAAACGTTTGCACCAAGGCCCTCGTGCAACCAAGTCGTTTTCGGATTTTCAAAGTCCAAACAGTCGATCCAAACCGTTAGATGTTCAATCTATATTAAAATCTGCTTGGAGACCAAATTTTACATTTTTTAGAATTTTTTTACTATTTATTAAGACACTTTGAAAATTGCTGATCCGGGTGAACAGTAAAAACAGTGCAACCAAATTCTGGATCATGTGATCAGCAATTTTCAAAGTGGCTTAATAAATAGTAAAAAATTCCAAAAAATGTAAAATTTGGTCTCCAAGCACATTTCAATATGTAGATCAACTTGAACAGTTCGGATCGACTGTTTGGACTTTGAAAATCCGAAAACGACTTGGTTGCACGAGGACCTTGGTGCAAACGTTTTGATATTAGCCTCTCTCTCTCTCTCTCTCTCTCTATATATATATATATATATATTTAATAAAATTGTTAATAAGCGTGGTGCAAGTCATGCGGTTTGAGTCGTTCGCTCAGGGTCTTATGTTGTCACAACTATGTAGTTTTACCACATTTTATTATCTTTTTAGGAGGGCCTTTTTTTTAAGTAAATGTTAGAGGTAAAGCCACCTGACTACTTAATATCCACATGGAATTCTTCCATTTGAGTTTCAAACTTGCGATCTTCTACACGGAAGGCATTACCTTTACCACACTAGACAAAAGTTTAGTTCTCATATTAGAAAGAACTTTCGGAACTTTTGGAATGGTCGATGGCTCGATGCTAATTAAAGTTTCATCAGAGAGTTATTTTATTGACAAGCAGGGCCGGTCCTGAGAATTTTGAGGCCCAGGGCGGGAGAAAATTTTAAACCCTTTATGTAATTTTTTTTTTATTAATATGCTAGCTATATCATACAAAATAGTGAGGGATATAAATCCAATATTCCTCAAAATAAAACATATACAATGATGAACATACCCACACCTTGCTTCTTGCTTGATTCTTGATAAACCAATTTTGAACACTTATATGTTGTACCTGCAAAAAAACACATCTAAATCACATCTCATCTGAAATGACTCATTCTTGCATTTTTAGAAGCAAAATCATCAATTATATGTTCAGCCTAAGCTTTAAAATTGGTAAAATGTTCACTACTATCTTCATGTAGTTTAATTTTTTCACTTAGATGTTTCCAATCATCAACACCTATAGTTGCTATTTGACTTTTAGAATGAACATGTCTTACAACTTTACAACAAAAACAAAATATTTTATTTAAATTTTTTGAGTAAACCAACCATTTCCTATCAATAAGTTATCAATTTCTTAATTTTTGATCAAAATGATATGTGGAAAACCCCCTATTGTAACTATCATTGGGAAAATTAATATTATAATCTCTAATAGGGCTATTCTTAATAAGCAAATCTCTCAGTTTTTGAATCTAAACCATCCCACACTCTAGGATCATATATATTCATAGATAAAGAAGAATCTAAGCACTCAGACACATGATTAATTTCTTCATTATTTTCACTAGTCTTATTTTCAAGCACATTTGTTAGTTCTTCATTTACCTCATTCTCATTATCAGACACATTTGTTGTTTCATTTACCTCATTTTCGTTTTCAGATACATATCTTGTTTCTTCGTGTACCTCAGTTTTAACTTGGTTTTCCATAGACTTATTTTACGATTTAATTTTTTTCCAAAGTTTTTGAATAGAACCTTTTTGAGGTTTTAGTTTTTCTTCTCCCTCTCTTTTTATGTTTCTTTTTTTGCTACCTGATGCATATTTTCTAGAAAATATTGTTTTAAATTAAAGAAAAAACAAGTATAGAAGTATACTACCTGAGTAATGAGGCACAAAAGTAGCGTTGAGCCGCTAACTTAGATCTAACTATGAGTTACTTAAATTTGATCTTTGCTCTTTGCTGTAAAAATAAAAAAAGAAATTGCCTTAATCATAAACCCTAAATTTGACCTTCGGTAGCTGTTGACTCTGTTAAAAAAAGGAATTGCTTTAATCAAAAACACTAAGTTTGACCTTCGTTGAGGTGCTCTGACTTTAACCAAGAAAGAAATTGCTTTATCAAATGCTTTAATCAAGGAAGAAACGGAGAGGCGGAGAGCGAGAGGAAACTTTCATTTTTTTTTTTTACCGTATACACTGGAGCCCACAGCCCACAGCCTCTATCTGAGCCGATTTCATTCGTTCACCTAAGATTTTTTTTTTTTTACAGTATAAATTTTTTTTTTTTTTTTTGGGGCCCTCTGGGCTTTTGGGTCCCGGGGCCATCGCCCTGGGTATCCTGGGTAAGGGCCGGCCCTGTTGACAAGTGAGAGAAACAATAATTGATGTATTATAAACTGTTAAGAGTAGAACTAGGGTGCTCCTAAGCTCACCAAGCCCTTCGTGAGCACAACTCTAAAACCTATCGAATTGACTTCAAACAACATTTCCAAACCGTTAGATGTTCAATCTATATTAAAATGTGCTTGGAGACCAAATTTTACATTTTTTGAAATTTTTTTACTATTTATTAAGATGGTTTGAAAATCGCTGTTTTTATTAAAATTCTGCACCATTGGAAAACAGCGATTTTCAAACCATCTTAATAAATAGTAAAAAAATTCCAAAAAATGTAAAATTTGGTCTCCAAGCACATTTTAATATAGATTGAACATTTAACGGTTTGAAAATATCGTTTGAAGTCAATTCGATAAGTTTTAGAGTCGTGCTCACGAAAGGGCTTGGTGAGCTTAGGAGCACCCTAGTTCTACTCAACTGTTAATATAGATGATTACATCGATGATTTATATGTCCAATGTGGATAACGATTCCACATGAATTGGAAGATGGATAATATATCCAAGTCAATGATTTTGGTTGGCAACAACTAATTTGGTGTTGTTATACGCATGAGTGAAACTGTGGAGCAGCATTAAATTTTCAGAAGGAAATAAATGGTCGCAAGGCATTAAATTAGTTGCCAAGTATGTATCATTGACTTGGCATATTTGGTAAGTCTTCTATTTGATTCAAGGGAATAATATATTTTTTTATTATAGAGCTACATATATACATTCGGTCTAAAAAGATGCCATTTTTGAGAATTGAACCTACATATTTCTGAAACAAGACAAGAACTAGTGTCTCTGCACTAAGCCTATGTTATTTGAAATAATTATTCATAATGGTCATATATATAAAGAGGAGGGATTGGATTACACCGTTTTTGGTGACATCGAATTGCATCGTCTATTTTTAAAGTTTTCAAAGTTCAAACAGTTGATCCAAACCATTCAATATGATGGATATATTAAAATGTGCTTGCAGATCAAATCTTACATTTTTTTGAATTTTTTTTACTATTTATTAAGTACTTTACAAAATCGTTGTTTTCAGACCATTGAATTTTTGTACCCATGCATCTTAATAAATAGTAAAAAAATTCAAAAAATGTAAAATTTGATCTGCAAGCACATTTTAATATATCCATCATATTGAATGGTTTGGATCGACTGTTCGGAATTTGAAAATGAACGATGTCATTCAATGTCACCAAAAAACGGTGTAATCTGATCCCTCCTCATATATAAATTGGGATTATTATATCCTCTGTACTTGAAACCCTTAAATAATTAACCATAGGGATTATCGGTAAAATATTTAACCGTGTGTCATTAGCTTTTCTAACTATGTATAGTTGTGTTTTCTGTAGTAGTGTTAGTTGAAAAAGGTCATTTCGATATCACTAAGGAGTGCATGCAATATGAAAATAATATGAAAATTAAAAAAAAAATTGAAATTGACAAAAAAATATAGAAAGTAAATAATTTTGTTTGTTATTTTCTCTCTGATGCCAGTCCACGCACCCAAATTTTGATTTTCTCGAGCATGTCTGCTTGTTAGTTTGCCTTGGGCCCATTGTTGGAATGGATTCCATAGACAAGCAAATATCATATTTTGTTCTTTAGTTGGAATGAATTCCACAGAAAAATGTTAACCACTCAATTTTCTACTATACTTCTGAACTAGTCCCAAGTTGTCAATCCTTCTTTCGAATGTTATTACAAAATACTTACTAAAAAAAAAGAAATAGCTTGGAATTAGTACAAGGAATAAAAAGTAAAGGTTGAATCTTTCAAAATAGTGATATCTGTCTATATAGCTGACTTTGAAATTTTTTTACTCTATAAGCGCATCATTTTCGATTGATTACGTCTGATTTTAACTAAAATTGAAAATAATTCATTACACTACCTATTATTTAACTAAAATTGAAACTGGACCTTTATGACAGCCATTGGCAAGATTTTAAAAAAAGAGGAGGGGGGGGGGGGGGGGGGGGGGGGGGGGGAACCATTTCATCTGGGTATTTAATTTTATCAGTTCACAAATTACATATATTAGATCAAAGAATCATTCCAAGAATTATTAAAATATTTGTTGAAAATTAAAAATGCCAGTTTGTTTGTTTATGGATAAAAATGCTATAAAGAGCATGATATTAATATTTGGTCATTGGCCCGTGGTCCTTAGCTCATATAATTTCATTTGATTCTATACTAAAAAAAAGAAATTCTTAGAACGTAATACATTAACATGCAAATGATTTTTTGTACCGGAAAGTAACTCGCTATAACATTGATCAGAAAAGTTATATGAATATACATGTATTAGAAACAACATATCCTAACTTTTGTACCTGAAAGTAAATCAAATTTGCCCTATATTTTGTAGGAACTGCTGCCGGTATTGTCGCTTTATTAATTGTTGGGTTTGGTATATATGTGGTTCTAGAAAGAAGAAATCTTTGTAAAATAAAAAAAAAAGCACTTTCAACAACATGGAGGATGGATTTTGTTGGAGAAGATGAAATCAATCCAAGGGTTCAGGTTTACAATCTTCACGAAGCAACAGTTAGAACAAGCAACAGGTAATTTTGACAGTGCAAATATTCTTCGACATGGAGGCAATGGCACTGTCTACAGAGGTACTCTTGATGAAACAGTTGCCATTGAAAAGTGTAAGATAGTCAATGAGAGCAAAAAGAAAGAATTTGGAAAAGAGATGTTTATTCTCTCACAAATTAACCACAAGAACATTGTAAAAATCCTAGGTTGTTGTCTAGAGGTTGAGGTTCCTATGCTAGTATATGAGTTCATCACAAATGGTACTCTAAATCAGTATATACATTACAAAAATCAAGGATCACACATTTCTCTCACAACCCATCTAGAGGTTGAGGTTCCATGGAGATGTGAAGTCTGCCAATATTCTGTTGGATCAAAATTACACAGCAAAGGTGTCTGATTTTGGAGCATCCATACTAGCTCCAACAGATGAGGCACAATTTGTCACGTTTGTGCAAGGAACGTGCGGGTATCTTGATCAAGAATACATGCATTCTTGCAAATTGACGGACAAGAGCGATGTGTACAGCTTCGGTGTGGTTCTTGTAGAGCTTCTAACTAGAAGGCCTGTAATTGTTTTTGATTTATCAGAAGAAGCGCAGAGTCTATCGTCTCTCTTCCTCTCTACTATGGAAGAGAACAAAATGCTAGAGCTTTTAGATGATGAAATTTTACATGAAGATGACATGGAATTGATCATGGCAGTTGCTGAGCTGCCTAATGAATGTCTTAGTATGAAGGGGGAAGTGCGACCTATGATGAAGGAAGTTGCGGAAGAGCTTCATCGAATCAGCAAGCTTAAGCACCATACTTTGGGACAAGAGTCCAATCCTGAAGAAACCGAGATTCTGCTTGGTGATCGATCCCATCATGGCATAGAGATTGAGCATACAGGCAATTATTTCAATATAGATAAGGAAGCTGAGGAGAGCATTGCCTTTGGTCGGTAATTAGTGTTCATTTCTTCGAGTGTTGTCCTCGCAATGATGCATACACATGTCCTGTTTATATTGGTGTTATTTTCGTTTCCTCTATAATTTCTCAGTGCAATTAACTTTCTCATTATGTAGTAGTAGTCCTTTTGGTTTTCAGCATAGTACTGTTAGATTGTTGAGAGTACTTTCTCTTCGTATTTTATGATTAGGAATGCATAATTATTTTCTTCTTGTTTTAGTTTGTATATTATTCTATCAGCTTCCTTTTACAACTATAGCTTTCTCAAAATTCGTACTTGATTCAAAAATATGTAATAGGAAATAAGAAACACTAACGAACTTTTTTCTCTTGTTGGTGTTGCTCCCGAATTAAAATATGTTAGAAATTTAACCCCAAAATTTGCTTCTATGTGCCCTTCACATTCCAACCATTGTATCACTTTCGCACAATACCCGTAATCGATCATTCTCTTCTCATTACCAAACGCCTGTTTCTTTGTTGAATGGGATATCTTTTACAGGGTTTAAATTTGAAAATTATAGTTACTGAAAGCTAAATTTATGAACTTTCTGAGAAAAGAAAAAAAAGGGCAAATTACAATTCCTAGCCATACACCTTATTAATTCACCTCCTGAAGATTTATCGTGGGCCCAAAAAAAAAACCTCAGTATTTGTATCACTATAATAATTATTACTAAATAATAGTGTCATACTCATTTTGCTCATGAAGGAGGCTAGTCATCTAGCTAACATATAACTATCACAACGGCCCATGCGATGACTTTTTTCCTTCAATTTAGGATGCAAAACTCTGTCGTTATATAAACAATATAACACTTTATAATTATATTACAAAATAAAAAAGATAATAATGATTAAATAATTCAAAAAGATGGCCAGATCAACAATAGTGAAGAGTCTGTTCACGATTAAAATATATCCATATTGCAAAAAATAATAAATGCATGTATGAAGCCCAGATTTGAAATTTATAAAGCCCAACAATTAATTATCAGTGACTAGGCCCTTGATAAATGTAACGAACTGAGAAATTAAGGCTGAGAATAATTTTCAAGACTGGACGACTAAGTAAGGTATGAGCGGTGGTAATCAATTTCATTCTTTATGCTAACTTATTTGCTGTCAATAGGGCTCCTACCGTCACTAAGAAGAGTTAATTATATTATAATCATCAAAATTTCTTGATATAATTTCAGAACACCTAAAATAATAAATGTAATCTCTGTATATTGTTTGCTTAACAAAACTGTTCAAACTTCAAACCGATCTGCAAAGGCCGGCTCACGAGCCCAAATTTTAATTTTCTCAAGCTTGCTTGCTTATTAGTTGAATGGTTTGTCCTGTTTGCTGGTAGCTTATTTTATCCTTATGCGTTGTTCTTTTCAGAAGAAACTTCTATTGAGTTTTGAGCCATCTGAGATATATCGGAAATCATTTTAAAAAAAAAAATTTGACCCAAGGAGTTAAGGGAGAGGTTGCCTTGCGACCATTCATTTCCTTCTGATAATTTAATGCTGCTATGGTGACAGCTAACAAACAAAATATTTTAAAGATATTTTCCTCTTTTATATATATTGAAATCGGAAGATAAATTTTAACAACCCGATTGTCTACTGTATGTTCGAACTTCAAAGGCCCCACAGTTTCACTCAATACGTATAACAACACCAAATTAGTTGCCAACTAAATTCATTGACTTGGATATTTTATTCATCTTCCATTAGAGGTGGAATCGTTATCCACAATGGATTTTGAATATTTTTCTGGATTTTGATTTTTTGTAAACTCTATATGTAATTGGATTGTTGCCTCACTCTGAAATTAAATTATTTCTTACCCAGTAAAAATCGAATTTTCAACTACAATCAAATTTCAGAAAGACGGTCATGTTAATGTGAATAGTCACGAAACATGAGTCACATTTGTCACATTTGTTCGTATTGAACTAGTTTTTCTTCATAATTTAAGTTAGTTTATTCAAGATTCCCCATTCGATCAAGATCTAACGGTCCTATTCACGCGTGACTCGCATGATCACGTGTCGTTATGCCGTGAACAGTTCTTTTGCGTGATGTGCCATACTAATTTACCGACATTGGTCAGGTCATGTAAATGATCACGGCACAGCGAGTCACAGCATGGGACCAGTGCATGTATTACAACATATGGTCACGACGTGACATTTTTACATCCTTAAGCCCAGGCTTAGAGTCACGGATTTTTTTTATAATCCTAATCGCTACTTGTTCCCTCTTTAACAGTACACGTAACCCATCCGCCAAAGCGAACACCAATCGTGAAAACAAGATGGTTGTCATCTGGGTGCTTAATAAAAGCATTTCAAGCCAAGGAGGACAATTTGTGAAGGAAGGGTGATCAACGATGCAATAGCTTGTCTAGGCGGAGGCAGGTAGAGCTGGCCAAACTGAAATATTTTGCACACCCCTGGTTCGGTTTTTATTTGGTTCATTAATTTAATTCGATTGATTCGATTCTATTTTTGAAAATCTAATAAAACTTTAATTTAGCTATTTTTATTTGGTTCTAATTAACTGAACCGAACAAATAAACACCACTAGCATCGACCGTCGATCCAATAGTTCCTCCTAGTAAGATAATAAAATGTGGTAAAACTACAGAGTTGTGACTAAATAAGATCCTGAGCGAACGGGTCAAACCGCATGACTTGGACCACGCTCGTTAACAATTTTATATTGATTTTAATAATGTACAATTGCTAATTGGTTTGTCTTGTATTGACGCTAAATAATATTTATAATAAAAGAGTTAAGATCTGAGGCCTTCTGTAGTTTCTCTATAGTTTTATCATCATACGGTACGTTGTGGTATTAAAGAACTAGCTCAGGTCTCAAAAATTAGAAGATTTACTATAAAATATTTTGTATTTTGTTGTGTGCTGTTTGTGTGCAATTTTTTCATAATCATGCTCGTTTTCCTTTTCGAACTACAGTTGGAGGGTGGGACTGTTATTCTCAATTAGTTTCTCTCACAAATAGTCTCTTCTTAAATGAATTTATTTAGTTAAAATAAGGAAACAGGGAACTAAACAGGTTAACAAATTTAATAATTGTAAAGATGGCTGCAGCAGACTTTGGGCCGAGAATAAATGTATGAATATTACCTCTTTCCCAAGCACTGCTGATAAATTTTTTTAGAAACAGTTGCTGATAATTTTTCGATTATTATTACAAAATATTTATATTAACAATAGCTTGGAATTATTAAAATGAAAAGTAAACATTGACGCTTTCAAAATAGTGATATATGTATGGCTGACTTTGATATGGTTTTCTACTGTATAATTAAGCATGTCATTTTCGAATGGTCACACATGATGTTAACTACAATTAAAATAAACTTATAAGATTACTTAAAATTTGATAAGGTGGGAAGTATTATAATTCTTTGAATGAATCATTCCAACAATTTACGTACTCAATTGACAAATTACTTGTTTGATTATTGGCCCCTGTTCCATTACCAACAATTTAACATCCGATGTATCTTTCCATGAAACTTCTCTGATACTACAGCTCGAGGTCGTCAACAATTTAATTAATATTCATAGTTAATTGTGCTGCACTACAAGTTATTGAATAAGTATAATATAGTATCTACAATATTTAATCAATTATGAATGTGCATATGTTATATAAAGAGCTTCCAACTGCAGTAATGGTGCATCGATCCATTCATAGAAACTAAATAACCTAGTGGTTCACTTGGTTAATATGGCTATGAATATGATGAACGAAAGAAAAAAAAACCCGTTCCAAGTATTAAGCACCTTGTATATTACTGGGGTGGCAATTGTACTAATTCAACTTATAATTTTCCTCCAGTTAAGAAGCACTGAATCAGCAAGCACCATAGCTCTGCCTGGTTGCCAAGATAGCTGCGGTGTAATTCCCATCCCTTACCCTTTCGGCATTGGCTCGAAATGCTCCCTATCTGTAGACTTTGATGTCGCATGCCACACAACTTACAATAATGGTACACCTACACCTTACCTAAATGGTTATTTTCCGATTCTGAATATAAACCTGTCCTTGGGCCAGGCACGTGTAGGCAGCTTTGTATCTTCCCAGTGCTATAACACCACGACAAAGAAAGAGGATAATGAAAATTGGGGATTTGAATTTGGTGAATATTTTTGGCTCAACACAGAGAAGAACAAATTTACAGTCATTGGGTGTAATACACTTGGTTATCTTCACCTTGGCTTTAGTAATTCCTCAGTCGGGTGCTTTTCTTCATGTGATAGTCCAGAAATCCTGACAAAGTATGGATCCTGCTCTGGAATTGGCTGTTGCCAGACTGGAATCCCCGAAGAAACTTCTGACATTTGGGCCTGGTTTGATGAGAGGAACAACCACTCAGAGGTGTATAACTTTAGTCCTTGCAGCTATGCTATGGTGGTCGAGGAGGCTTCGTTCATGTTCCAAACCACTTACATCACCACTGACGAGTTGAGGGCTCTTGTGCCCACTGTCTCAGTTCCTCTGTATAAGTCTCAATCACTGCCGACGCTTGTCAACTGGGTCATAGACAACACGACATGTGACATCGCACGAACTAACAAATCCTCCTATGCATGCAGAAGCGATCATAGTATTTGCTTGACTGTAAATGATCATGGTTATCTCTGCAACTGTTACGATGGTTATGAAGGCAATCCTTTCCTTGATGCAGGCTGCCAAGGTCTTTCTCCTTAATTCTCTTGCTCTCTTTTTTTATTATTTTTTTTTAATCTTTTATTGTGGCTGCCACATCAACTGCCCACCATACCCAAAAAATAAAATAAAAGAGAAAATCTCTAAATATGTTGCAGTAAAAATGTAGGTTTATAGAAATTGTGGTCTATTCATGCAGACATTGACGAATGTGCAAACCAAAATGCATGCTCGAAGCCAGGAAATTGTCACAATTTTGAAGGAGGATATCGCTGTTCTTGTCCTTTCGGCTTTCTTAGTAACCCTAACAATCCGAGAGAATGCGATCCCAACTGGGCAGTACTTATAGGTATGTTATTACCTTTTCTGGATAAATTACTTCTGTGAAGTTTTGAATGTTTTTCAAGATAAATTAAGAATACAGCTGCTGTAACTAAATATTGCCTACTTAGCTTGCGGCAAAATATGATCACAGTAATATCGTATCTATCCAATTTAATAAAAAATCAACCACCCAAAGTCAAACATACCGAATCCGTTATGAATCGTCTTTAACATATAGAGAAAAATAATAAAATGGTGTGATTGGATAAGAATCGAAATGGGGTAGTTGGGTATATATTGAACGTCTCAAATTGGTAACTTAGATTTTTTTGTAGGAAAAAAATATTTACTGTGCTTTACTGATTGTTCGAGTTACACTAATGCAAAAAGGCTTGACTCATATAATGAATTAGTATAAGAGTAATAGAAGTATATAAAATATGTGATATGTTTGACAGAGAAAAAAGACAAATAGAACATCATATTACATCGTCGATAAAAGAACATTTGGAGAGTAAATGCACTACATTAATTCGGAAGAGAGATCGTCTAGAATAGGTCCAAATGTAAGAAAAGGATCATAGCATTGTCTTCACTTTTTGAAAACCAAAAAATAAATCATATATAGAACTAGGTATAACATTGACCAGAACTGAAGTTAAATAAATATACATGTATTAGAAGCAACATATACCAACTTTGTACCGAAATTAAATCAAATTTGCACTATATTTTGTAGGAACTGTTGTTGGCATTGTGGCTTTATTATGTATTGGGTTTGGTACATATGTGGTCCTAGAAAGAAGAAATCTTTCCAAAGTAAAACAGAAACACTTTCAACAACATGGAGGATGGATTTTGTTGGAGAAAATTAAATCAAACCAAAGGTTTGGTTTTACAATCTTCACGAAGCAACAGTTAGAACAAGCAACAAGTAATTTTGACAGTGCAAATATTCTTGGACATGGAGGTCAAGGCATTGTTTACAGAGGAACTCTAAGAGATCAAACGGTTGCCATTAAAAAGTGTAAGATAGTCGATGAGAGCAGGAAGAAAGAATTCGGAAAAGAGATACTTATTCTCTCACAAATTAACCACAAGAACATTGTAAAACTCCTAGGTTGTTGTCTAGAGGTCGAGGTTCCCATGCTAGTATACGAGTTCATCCCGAATAGTACTCTATACCACACTATCCATTACAAAAAGAATGGATCACACATTTCTCTCGCTACCCGTCTCAGGATTGCACAGGAATCAGCAGAAGCACTTGCCTACTTGCACACTTCAGCATCTCCGCCAATTTTCCATGGAGATGTGAAGTCTGCAAATATTCTCTTAGACCAAAATTATACGGCAAAGGTGTCTGATTTTGGAGCCTCCATACTAGCTCCAACAGATGAGGTGCAATTTGTCACCATTGTGCAAGGAACGTGTGGGTACCTTGATCCAGAATACATGCAATCGTGCCAACTGACAGACAAGAGCGATGTGTATAGTTTTGGAGTGGTTCTTCTCGAGCTTCTAACCAGCAAGCCTGTAATTGATTTTGATGCACCAGAAGAAAAGAAGAGTCTTTCTTCTCACTTCCTCTTTGCTATGAAAGAGAACAAAATGAAAGAGCTTCTAGATGATGAAATTAAACATGAAGATGACATGGATTTAATCATGGTTGTTGCTAAGCTGGCTAAGACATGTCTAAGAATGAAGGGGGAAGAGCGACCTACGATGAAGGAAGTGGCCGAAGAGCTTGATCGAATCAGCAAGCTTAAGCAGCATCCTTGGGGACAAGTGTACCATCACGAAGAAGCAGAGATCCTGCTCAGTAAACAATCTCATGATTACATGGAAATTGAGCACGCTAACTATTATTCCAATATAGATAATGAAGCTGAAGAGAGCGTTGCTTTTGGTCGTTAATTAACATTCAGATCTTCAAGTGTTGTCCTCACATTGGCCAATACATATGTCCTATTTATGTCGTTTGTATTTTCATTTCCTCTATAATTTCCCAGTGCAACAAATTTCTCTTTATGTAGTAGTCCTTTTGTTTTTTCTGCATAGTGTTACGTTGTTGACAGTACTTTCTCTTGGTATCTTATATAAGTAGTACTGTATTATTTTCTACTTGTTTTAGTTTCTATTATTCTATCGGCTTAATTCCTTTTACAAGTATAGTTTTCTCAAAATTCATTGTTGATTCCAAAATATGTAATAGGAAATGAAAAACACTAACCCCCTTTTTTCTCTTGTTGGAGATCTGATCAGAATCAAAATAGTCCACAGATTGAGTCCACGGATCGTGTGGCATAGGGAAATCCGCACGGCTTCCTGACTTAGCAGATTTTGCTGTAATTTCGCCATTTCGAATGTTGTGCAATTCGTGTGAGGTGTTGCTTGCTCCATGTGATGTCCTGTTTTTGTGCTATCTCCAGAAATTGTCTAAATATGACACTTTTATTTTTGGTTTAAATACGCAACTTTTGTCCAAAACCTACCAAAATAGCCTACAAACATTTTTGCAGTAAATAAATTGAAAAAATGACTATTTTGCATTCACTTTTGGTCATTTTTCACAAGAAAATATAGTGATTTTTGCTATATGTTTTGGCCCGATCAATTACCTTTTGGCGTATTACAATTACGGGCTTGCTAGTTATAATGTGCACAAGAACTACACCAAAGCTGTACAAAAACCAGCTTGATTTTGATGCACCCAAGAAGAGAGGAGTCTTTCATATCATCTCGCTTCCTCTCTGCTACGAAAGAGAACAAAATTCAAGAGCTTCTTGATGATGAAATAAAATATGAAGGTGACATGGAATTAATTTGGGCAATTACTGATCTGGCTAAGGAATGTCTAAGTATGAGAGGGGAAGAGCGACCTATAATGAAGGATGTAGCCGAAGAGCTTTATCGAATCAGGGAGCTTCAGCAGTATCCTTGGGGACAAGAGTACAATCCTGAAGAAATAGAGACTTCGTTAAATAAAAGATCCTATCATCACAAAGAGATTGAGCACACGGGCTATTATTTCAATATAGATAGAAAAGCTGAGGAGAGCATTGCTTTCGGTCGTTAGTTAACATTCAATTTTTTCGAGTGTTGTCTTCACAATGACACATACATTTTTTTGAGTGTTGTCTTCACAATGACACATACATCAGGGTCGGTTATATACGCACATTAGCATCGGACCCCGAGGCGATGCTGACCCATGTGTTGCAAATGCGGTACTAATCTGGGTCGGTTGAACAGGCGATGCTAAAAGTGTGAATTAGCATCGGTTATCTACAGTAACCGATGCTAAAAGTGTAAATTAGAATCGGCTATTTATAAATAACTGATGCTAATTCACACTTTTAGCATCGGTTATTTACAAATAGCCGATGCTAATTCACACTTTTAGCATCGGTTACTGTAGATAACCGACACTATTTTCTTTTCTTTTTCTTTTTCTTTTTCTTTTTTTTTTTTTTTTAAGCTGGTCAATAATTAATATGCCACAATCACAAACAAAAGAATTATCAAAATAATATTCAACAATCACAATTCCAACAATTAATCAAACTACATCAGCCATGTCACTTAACAAAATAATAACAATGAATTATCCAAATATCACAATTACATAGAATCATCTAACTAGCATTTGTACACTAATTTACAACTATATCAAACATTTCATCTAACTAGCATTTGTACACTAATAAGCAATTATACACCACTAGTATGCTCAACCAATTTTCATGAACACATGACTTCTTTGCTATCTTTGCATGGTCATTAGGCATAAGAAGAAAATTTGTAAAATCATGAAAATTCATAGAGTCATAGATTGTATCACCTTTGCTGCTCCATTTACCAGAAAACAGTCCACAAAACCACAATCCAAAATCTGCACAGAACCTACTGATAAAAGGGTAATATGGTAAAATAAATGATACAGTTAGAGAGAGGACTCAAAAACACACAACTTAGACTCAAATTTTACATTCATAGCATTTTCTATGCATTTTCTATGATTTTCTAAAATTCAGCCTTTGAAAAATGAAAAAAACCAGCAAAATACCAGCACAGTTCCCAGCTTACCCCTGTGTTTAGACCCCTTTCTGGTACAGCTAGGAAGCCTCAAATTTCATGAAATTTTACCAGAAAGTAGAGCACTCTCATATGAGTAAAACAAAAAAAGAATTACTCAATTTGAGTAATCCAGTGAGAAATGGTGGCTGTCTAAAGTTCACTTCTTCAAATCCAAACAAAGTACCATATGCTTCACATGACCCTTTGTAACAGATCAGTCAGTGCAGACTGATCCAAAGCCCAAATCAAAAGTTTAGTTACACAATAAATAAAGGACAGAAAAAAAAATGGTTTAGAGCCAAACTTTGCATCATTCGGATTTTTTCTACTATTTTCTAGCCATTTTCAAAGTTGGCCCTGAAAAATACAAAAACTGCATATTTTTCTACTATTTTCTTCTTCTTTTTATTCACTTTTTTTGGCTTGCTAAAGCAGTCAATAGAAACTTCATGCATAAAATTGGTACAACAATTTCAGATAAAAGTGCACAAGTATTAAAGAACCAACAAAATTTTCAGATTGCCAATCCCTCAAAATTGGTTCAACATTCTAAAGAGTTAATTCTAAAACTGCAAAGCACAACAAGAAAGCACTTGCTAGAGAGAGAGAGCATACCTCCATCTCCTTGTGGACAAACTCCATGGCCTCACCGACCTTGTAGAGGGGCACGAGGATGTAATTGCAACGGTTCTCTCTCCATCTCATGATGAGCAATTAAGGGAAATAATTCAAATGCAAATGCAGCCACAGTGCAGCTGGCCTTTAATTGGTACAACATTAAGCTAAGTGTTAAAATCAAATAGCTAATTGTTAATTGGACGACTATATATATTTGTCAATCCTACGTACAAAGTTCAAAATTTGCAAATATTTATAGCTGAAAATTAAGTGATTATAGTGTTGTAGAAACCTCAAATGCTTGATCATCATTGCAGCGGCCAATGATAGATATATCATAAAAAGAAATATTTATGTGAGCTATACGGTAGGTAGGTAGGTTGATCAACAATTAATTAAGCTCAAAATGGCAAAAAAAAACGCTGAAGTAGAGAGGTCGCCTCATACCACTAATTACATTTCTAAAACCCCATTTCTAGAACTCAGACCCCATACTACTAATCACAAGTTTCCAAGGCAAAATTGACAACAAAAAATGAGCGGCAAGGGAAAATTTTACCAGTGGTTAGAGCCTTGACAATGCCTGCTCATCTGGCTCTGAAATTCCTAAACACCTCCTCAGGAGTGTGAGAGTTGTAGGCTCCTTCCATGGCGTAATTTCGCAGTACAAACAGTTGGAATTGGAAATGGGAGAGATGAATTGAGGTTTTGCTTGATTGTTTGAGTGAAGAAGACTAGGGTTCAACGCAAATTGAGAGGGAAAATAGAGACGAGGTTTTTACCTTGTCGCGAAATTTACGGCGACAGGAGGAAGAGAGGCGCAGTCACGAAATTGGTACCGTCGGAGGAGGCGCAGTCGCGAAATTTACGGCAACAGGAGGAAGAGGAGGCGCAGTCCTCAGGGATCGGCGATCGCGTTACTTTTCTCCTCCGCGCCGTCCAAGAGTAGGCAAGCCCTATCTCTTTTCGCCTCTGTCACGGCCGCCTCACCTCACCTCAGGGCCGTCCAAGGTGGCGCCTCGCGGATCCTGAGAGTGAGCCATGGAGTCAGAGTGAAGAAGAAGAAGAGAGAAGTGTTTTGGAAATGAGTTTTGAAAATGAGGACTGATCCAAAGCTAAGTTCTGAAGAAAATTAGTATGGGCGTGAACCCTAGGCGTGAAATGAAAATGAGACTGCGCCTAAAAAGATGGAAAACAGAGAAAGCTGGGTCGGTTATTTAATTGACCGATTCTAAATACCATCAGCATCGGTTCTTTGGAACCACCGATTCTAATAAGTACATAACAGAATCGGTTCATTGTAAAGAACCGATTCTGATTTGGATATCACTTTTAAGATCGGTCATTTATATTTAACCGATTCTGATTTTTCCTTTCAAGATCGGTCTTTTAAAAAGTCCGATTCAGATATAGATTAGCATCGAAATATTAAAAGTCCGATTCTAATAAGCCGATCTTGATGTGCGTTTTTCCACTAGTGAATTTCTCTTTATGTAGTCATTTTGGTTTCCTTTCTTGGTATTCTTCTTAATGGTAATGTATCATTTTGTTCTTCAGTTTGTATAATTATGTCAGCTTCCTTCTATGTGTATACTTTATCTAAAAAGTCTTAGTTAATTCCTGGATTTTTGATATAAAATAAAATTATTCATCCTAATATAGAAACTAGTTATATGATAACATGATATTTATATGTTCAGTTTGTATAATTAGGATGGTGGCTATTTATATGTTTTCTAGGATATTGACGTGTTAAACTATCAATATTTTGAAAACAGAAACCCAAATTCCCTAAACAGATTATGTTGTTCAATATTTTCAGTATTATTATCAATATTTTCAGTATTACTATCAATATTTTGACAACTGTGATTACCGATCAATTAGTCAATGCTCATCATAGAAAATTAATATAATTTTTTTAGATATAACGTTCGTTCTTTATATTAATCGTACGTGTGTCAAATTTGAACTACTATTTATAGAAACTTTTTTAACATAACAATTAAAATTTACTTGTCAGGCTTTATATTAATATTTGATTTTGACATAATTGTTCTGAAATTTCAATTTATTTCTTGTAATTCTTATATCGCATAATAAATAAACTGCCAACAAACAAAAATAATATATCCTAGCTAGTTATATATACAAACAACGAGATAAAGCACGTTAGTATCTTGCGTACATACTTGAATGAGAAATAGAATAAGAAAAAAAATTAGAAAAGAATTACTTCGGGGTGGAGGATCTATCTTTAGGCCTGAAAACCGATTCGGTCCGAATCCGATCTTAATCTGTTATTAATCTGAATACAGATAAATGGATTCGGGTTTTTTAACATCTTAGTAAAGTGCGTTTAATAGGAGCAATCTATATTCCAAGTATATTTATGAAGCTTTGTATTTTAGTAATTAAAAATTGAAAATAAAAAAATGGGTAATTGTTAAGCCGTTAACATATATTGATTGATATATTTTGTAAGTATTAAAATATGAAATTCTAAAAATGTCGTAAAATATTTTAACTTGCATTAGGATATGGTAAAATAGTCACATATGTTAATGAATTGAATTTCTTTTGTTTGTAAAAGTTATATAACGATTAGAAAATATTTATTCTAGTTTGAGATATTTTAAAATTTATTTAACAATCTATTAATTAGAAACTTAATTAGTATTTTATTAATCAAGAATAATATGTTTAATAATAGGAGGTTTAGTGCAAATCAACTAACCATTAAATATAAAAGAAAATTAGATGAAATTTCTTGTTTAAATTAATTGCATGTGGGCACAACTGTCATTATCTTAACAGCCACCTAACCCCACTAATTAATATTTTCCTAACGCTGAAATTTCTCTTAGAAAGGTAAAAATAGAAAATACCGCAATTAAAAAAAAGTACATGTGCTTCGGATAATAACTTTAATAACTTAATTATCGGAAATTTGATATGTCATTATTGTTAGAGTTAGTACTCGTTGTCATATTAAATCAAATATCTAATAATTATTTGTTTCGTATCCGTATTCATATTTGTACGTATTTGTAGATTATCCGTTCCATATTTGTATTTATTTAAGACGGATCGATTTGACTTTTAATTTTGAAATTTGTATTCGTATTCGTATCTGTACGTATCATTGTGTCATCCGTTTAACATAAATCCTTAGGGGTTGTTCGGCAACAAGGAATTAAGCCTCCTTAAGGCTTAATCTGCTTCATTTAGCTTCTGTAACCGCTTAATCTTGCCGAACATCAATTTCTTAGCGTTCTTTACTTAATCCTTCACTCTTAATTCTTTATTGCCGAACAGCCCCAAGAAGATCATCAACAGCAACAGAAAGAAAAGTCACGTGGTTCCATGCACAGTGTCTGCTATCCACTCGAGGAGGCAAGGAGAGAGCGAGTTTTGGATTTTATGTATCTTACTTCGTGCGGCCAATCTAATTAAGTGCAAAAACTATCTTTAGAAATGACCCGCAGCACGGAAAAATGTACAGCCTATATCTTAAAAAATTTACATCGTGTAAGTAATAAAAATTGAATCCGTCGATAATTTGATTTACAGTTGGGTATTAATGATATCATACAAGAAGGGATGACTTGATATTGGATAAATCCATTTCACTTGAGAGCACTAAGTTATGGATTTTTTATTAGACTGATCAGACCAAGGGTAAAAGTATTTTTTGCAAAATATCGTAAAAATATAATTTTTTAACATAATTTATGTTCTTCAAATTTCATGCTTACAATGGAAAAAATAATCATTGTACATTTAGTATGATACTATTTTATTTTTCTGTTAAGCAACAATTAAGCGTACATATTCGAATGGTCTTCTAAATCAAAATCATCATAGATTTCATTTCCAGAAAAATAAAATGTAATAAAGGCATATAGTTACACAGTTCTACTAAATTAAGATAAGTGGGGTGATAAAAAATTTCTCCTTCGACAATTTACTGAACTTTTAAACAAACTTCATCTTTCTTCAGTATTTCTCAGTAGAAATGTCTGATCTTCGCATTCAAGTAGCTATGTTGTGCATTAAGTACTTCAATTTTTTCATACTAGCTACAACTCCCTAAATTTTTCGAAGGTTACGTTTCATCAATTAAATGGTTTTCGAAAAACAAATTTGTGAATCTTTTAACAGGTGATTACCAGAAAGCTCATTTTCTATCCTGATATTGAAAACATCAATAACGGTGTCCTGATTTGCAATATTAATTTACCAAAGGACCCAACAACAAATCATAATAATTGATTTATGGATAATAAAATGGCAGAAAGGTACAACTCATTAGCTCAATTGCCCATTAATTTGTTGGTGTGAAGACAAATTATGGGCCGAAGCCCATTTTGGTTTTAACTGAAATGATTTCCGCATAGGACATAAGAGACCGAGAAAATTAGGCTGAGCCATATCTTCCTCAAAGCTGTGAGCTGCTCACTAGATTGTCTCTTCTCCGAGTTGTATCTTCACCAAGTCTTTCTAGGTTTTGTTTTTTTTTCTTTAAAATTGTAAAAGAGTGTGGGAGAGAGTGTTATTGTGAGTTGTAATATCTTGTATTTGTAAGACTCTATTGATCTAGTGGATTTTTTCTGTAGTTTTTTCTCTCGAAAGAGTTTTCATTTAAATCTTGTGTTTTCTCTTATTTCTTGTGTTGTTTTGCTTGCTATTTTGATATCTTGCGTGATCCTCTCATTTCTCCATTTACTTGTGATTTGGTGTATGTACACAAAGTATTTGAAGAAATTACTATTTAAGATTTTTGTGTGGTACAACCTTGTTATCTACCTCTCCCAACATAATTTACCAAAGGACCCAAACATAAACCCCGTTTTAAGATACTAAGGGAAAGGGCATATGATATGAAATGAGCCTGTTGGCTGAAACCAACAAATTATGGCTGATTAAGAACTAGGCTTTCACATTTAAATTTCGAGCCGGGCCGAGTATTAATTAGCAGAAACCAGCTCATTGGTCCAATCATATTCAATTGTATGTGTTCTTGAAATTATTCTGGACAATATAATTAATAATCTCTCGAAGTTCCTAAATTATGTTTTAATCCTATTAACAGAAATGCCAAATTTATTTTATTCATGGCATTTTCTAATAATTTAATTCAGGCACACATTTAATTTGAAGTTTCTGTTTCAGATTATAGGCCTAACCCGAAGGCCCAGCAAGGTTCAAATTACTACATTTTATTCTCGGGACATTTCCACAAGGATGAATTACAGAAATTTTGCAGAAAAGACCCCAAATTTCGAACTTTCTATTTTTATTCGTTGGAGGTCTGAAGGCCTACTAACGATTGTATTAATGACCGAAAAAAATATTTACCACACATAAATAAAAAATTTAGTCTAGAAAATAAGTCTCTATTCTTTTCTATTAGTCTTTACCCTCTCTATTCTACTATACACTATAATAAGAATCTCTATTCTAAATTTATATCCTTCTTATACCTCTAAACCTTTTTTATTCTATTATTCTATACTTACATATTTACTTTCTTTATTCTCTCCATTTTTCTCTATTATGCAGATCTCAATTAGTGCGGAGAGTCCCTGCCGCCGCGTACTTACGACTGTCCCCTTTGACGAGACCTGCTACGCCGTTTCCCCTTCCCCTAACGAAGGATTGAACTACAATCGCTATCACTTCTCCACTGCACACGTCTGATCGAGTCAGATCCGTTGTGTCAAATTGACTGGAGATAGATTGACGGCCTGCCATGTTGAGTGCCAACCCACTGCCGTCGGATATCGCAGACGCCCATGTTCCGTCGCCCCCTCCACCTCCTCTGATCTACTTCTTCGGTGGTCCGGCAAGGCCCATGCACTTTCTCCTCCCTTCAGTTCGAGCTACGTATCAATGCATCAGACATTCTCGCAAGTTCAAAATATGAATGAAAGTTTGTAAGCAAAATTTAGAGATCTATACAATCAAAATTTCATTTCAAATTAAACTTGCAAACAAATAAAATTTGGTAATATGTATTATACTTTAAAAGGACAGGAGACTTTGTCGCTCTCGCCAGGGGATTTTGGCGATTTAGGTTAGCCGCTCCCCTTCGGCAACCCCACCCCACCCCCATGCGCTCAACTCCGTTCTTTTCACTCCTTGTAGGTCTTATTTCCGACACAACACTCTCTCCTCTCTCGGCACTACCTCTTTGAACGGAGAGGAGAATGAGAGAGGGGAGGGACCGGAGCCGAGAGTGCGGTATTGTTGGAGCTAGGAGCGTAGAGTCCCGTCTCGATCGGAGCACGATGTTGAGTAGATCAAGTCGTTGTCGGAGCGCGACGGCAGTCGAAAAAGCAGATCCGGTCGTGGAGCGAGAGGGGAGGAATCGGAGCCGATTGGAGTCGAGAGTGCAGTATCGTCGGAACTCGGAGCGTAGAGTCTCCATCTCAATTGGAGCGCGATGGTGAGTAGATCCGATTTTTGTCGGAGTGCGGCAGCGGTCCAAGAAGCGAATCCTGTTGTGGAGCGAAATAGAGATTAAAGCATTAGGGTACCGAATGCTCTTTTTCTAAGATTGTGTATTAATGTAAATATTTTTGAATCTATAATTTTGTAAATAATTTTTTCTGATTAATATATTTTGTTGGGATTAATTGTATGTTTGTGTCTCTATAGAAAATATAGGGACCTTTTGGTAAGAAAAGAATAGAGTCATTTGTAGGGACTTTTATGTAAGATGTATGCCTATAGAGGCATTAGAGAACCAGATCTGAATACAATTTTTCAGTTTACTTTTGTCAAAATGGTATCAGAGCCCTTCTCTGAGAAAACCTAAAAACGCGTTACTGTAGCAAACCCGCGTTACTGTAGCAGACCTCCGCCCCACCCCTCCGCCAGCACCGCCTGAGCTCCGCCTGACGTCGTCTGGCCCGCCTGAGCTCCGCCCGACGCCTCCTGGCCTGCCTGAGCTCCGCTGCCGCAGAACTGGCCTCAGCCACCTAGGTCAGCAGCTTCGGATCTGACTCTGGCCGGCCCCTCTCCCTGCTCCGCCTAGGTCCGGCCAGCCACCTCCTTCCCCGCCCTCTCTCTCTCTTGGCCGAGCTCCACTCCGCCTAGGTCCGGCCAGCCACCTTCTTCTCTCTTGGTTTGACCCAGCTAGGCCGAGCCACCTCTTTAAGGCCGGCCAGCCACCTAGGGTAAGGTTCTTGGGTTGATTTGGCCGGCGTGGGGGGCCTATACCCCACGATACCCGAGAACCGGGTTTTGATCGGTTTTTTCAATCGGGTTTGGCTCGAATCTTGATGAAATAGATCAAGATCGGGTTGAGAGAGAAGAAGAAGAAAGGAGGAGATGACCTAGATCCGTCTTGAGGGTGCAAGATCGGGTTTAAGAGGTTATTAGGAGTGATTCGGACCAAGATAGATAGGTGAGGCGGAGATCTAAGTCCGATCAATGTCAGAAGAGGAGACCGGGAATGCGTTTGCGAAGGCTTGTGCAAAGCTGACTCCTGATGAGCTCGCTGTTGTGGTGCGACTATTGGCCGGGAGCCAAACTTCTGTTGAAAGCAAGCCAAAGTTACAGAAGTTGGACCTTCAGTCGGTGGACATAAAACTGGATGGGCCAGCCACGTATTTGAGCTGGTCGCGTCGGGTTAAGAGGGCTCTAGTAGGGAAGAACCTGGATGGGTATATCACAGGTGAGATGGACGTGCCAGCTGAGGGCTCAGCTGGGTACGGTGAGTGGAGGTCTACAAACAGTTTGCTACACACTTGGCTTCTAAACTCTATGGTTGCATCTATTGCCAAGACGGTTGATGGCATAGAGGCCGTGAGCGATGTCTGGGGGAAGTTGATGAGGATCTATGCAGGGATTGACAACAATATGAGAGTGTTCCAGATCGAGAGAGAGATAGAGGAGGTAGCACAGAGAGGTAGGTCGATTCAGGAGTATGCCGCAGATTTGGAGCGACTGTGGGCAGATTACGACCACTTCTCTCCTGCTGAGTGTTGCTTGGATCCAAATTGCAAGAAGGGTTTGAGAGATGTCCAGAGGAGGACTATGCACTTTCTGAGGCATCTGGACTCAGCATTCGAGCAGAGGAGCGCAGTGTTGCTAGCCCACTCGAAGATTCCCTCTCTGGATGAGTCGATCTCTGCGATGATACAGGAGGAGAGCCGTATAGGATTACAGGCTGGGACAGGAGGACTTCCAGGAGTGAAGTCAGCACTAGCGGTCTCTAACTCAGGTAATACAGGGTACAGGGGCGAGACTCGACAGTGCTACAACTGTGGTGAGGTGGGTCACCTGAAGCAGGCTTGCCCGAAGCCACCAAAGGAGAGAGATACAGGTGGGAGGGGGCAGTTTGGGAGGCGTGGTCGCGGCCGTGGAGGTCGGAGAAGTGGAAGAGGAGGCAATCGGGCACATCTGATGGTTGCAGAGGAGGAAGAAGAAGCTGGTGGAGATCTTACAGAGGAGGATCAGGCACTCGTGGAGGCCTATTCTCAGGCACTCAGGAACAGGCAGAAGCTGACAAGTGATGGGAAAAGTGTGAGAGATGATGCATCCTCCTCATCTTCATCCAGGGGTAACTTTGCTTCTCTTGCCCACACAGCCACAGGTACTCATGATACATTTGCTTTAGCCTCTATACCCACCAGATCACCAGATTGGATAGTTGACTCTGGTGCGTCTCGCCATGTGACTGGTGCTGCTGGGGAGTTTTCTTCCTATACTCGCCTAGCAGTCCCAGAGAGCATTCAGACTGCCGATGGTACGGCTCAGCCCGTAGTTGGTAAGGGTACTGTGAAATGTACCAACACTTTGACTTTGTCTAATGTTTTGCATGCTCCTTCTTTTCCTGTGAATCTCTTATCCATAAGTGTCATTATATCACAACTAAAATGTGTTGTTTTGTTTGATATTCCTAAGGTGATCTTCCAAGAGAAGGGGACCGGCAGGTTGCTTGGGACTGGCACTTGGCATAGCGGGCTGTGGTACATGGATGGGGGGGGTATGGACTCGGCCCTCTCATCCATCGTAGAGAGAGCTGGAGGAGTTGAGAGGAGTGTGGAGGACTTACTGCTGCTTCATCATAGGCGCTTAGGTCATTCCTCATTTCCTGTTTTGAGTAGGTTGTATCCGCCTTTATTTGAAAAGGCTAATAAGGAAAAACTGGTGTGTGATGCGTGTGAGTTAGGCAAGCATACTAGGAGCTCTTATGCTAGCTCTGGTAGTAGGAGTTCTTATATGTTTGATTTGATTCACTCTGATGTATGGGGACCTTGTCCCACAACTACTTTGAATGGATTTAGATATTTTGTTTCTTTCATTGATTGTTTTTCTCGTGTGACTTGGCTTTACTTGATGAAAAACAAGAGTGATGTGCTTGCTTGCTTCAAAGATCTCCATAAAATGGTTCAGACTCAATATGGTGCTGTTGTAAAGGTATTGAGGTCTGACAATGGAACAGAGTACACCAATAGGGCATTTGGGGAGTACCTGTCATCTCAGGGGATACAACATCAAACCACATGTCCGTACACACCAGAGCAGAATGGGGTAGCAGAACGGAAGAATAGGCATCTCCTTGAGGTAACTCGGAGTATGATGATATCGATGAAAGTCCCAAAGTACTTGTGGGGGCAAGCAGTTCTGACAGCAACCTATTTGATCAACAGGATGCCCTCGCGGGTATTGGATTGGAAGTCTCCGATTGAGATGCTGAAAGGTAAGAATGGAAATATTCTTCCCCTTAAAACCTTTGGATGTGTGTGCTTCGTGCATGACAAAAGACCAAATGTAGGAAAACTGGATCCTAGGGCTGTGAGATGTATCTTTGTTGGGTACTCGGGTACTCAAAAGGGTTATGTGTGCTGGAGCCCAGAAGAGAAGAGACTATTTGTGAGTATGGATGTTACATTCAGAGAGCTCGAACCATACTATTCCTCAGATGTGACATCACCCTTTGGAGACTCGCTCGATACAGGAGGTATGAGGCGAGAGGGGGAGAGTAGTAGTGAGGGTGAGAGGAGGATGGTGAGTGTGGGTAGTATTCCTTGTCCTGTACTTGAGAATTCGGCTGTGGTTGAGCCGGAAGTTGAGAGGAATGAGCCCGAAGGTGGTAGAACTCAGGCTCAGGGGGAGTTGAGATACCGTAAGGTGTATGTTAGGAGAACACAGCAGAATGATGGAACCGTGCCTATAGTGCCACTTGTGCCAAGTCCCTCGTCCCTGCCTACTCCGACTCTTGAGACACCTTCACCAACCACCTCAGACCCAGAATACACAGGTGATATGATTCCTCTCTCTACTCCTCCTACTCCCCTGTCGGTAAGGCGGTCTGTTCGCGAGAATGCGGGCATTCCTCCCGACCGATATGGTTTTCCACATGATATTGCCCAGTTTGTCTCTTACTCACACATATCATCTGTACATGGAGCATTCATTGCATCATTAGACACTGTCTCTATTCCCAAGTGTTGGCAGGTTGCTAAAGGAGATCCGAAATGGAAAGCTGCCATGATAGAAGAGCTCGAGGCCCTCACCAAGAACGAAACCTGGGAGCTTGTGTCACTACCACCAGGCAAGAAGGCTGTTGGATGCAAATGGGTCTTCACAGTGAAGCAGAATCCAGAGGGTCTGGTTGAGCGCTACAAGGCTAGGTTGGTAGCGAAGGAATACAGTCAGACCTATGGCATCGACTATGATGAGACCTTTGCACCCGTGGCTAAGATGAGCACAGTAAGGACACTGGTTTCCATGGCAGCGAATGGAGGATGGCAGTTACACCAACTCGACGTGAAGAATGCCTTTCTTCATGGTGATTTGTTGGAGGAGGTGTATATGGAGGTTCCTCCAGGGTTTGGCACAAACCAGACAGTATGTAAGGTGTGCAGGCTCAAGAAGTCGCTTTATGGGTTGAAGCAGTCTCCTCGGGCCTGGTTTGATAGGTTCAGGAAGGCTATGGTAGGCATGGGCTACCAACAGATCAATTCTGACCACACGGTGTTCTTTCGACAACATGGTGGTCACATTACTATGCTGGCTGTGTATGTTGATGATATGATCATTACTGGGGATGATGAGGGAGAAATTGCAAAGTTGAAGACAAAATTGGGAAATGAATTTGAGGTGAAGGATTTGGGACAGCTTAGGTACTTCCTTGGAATTGAGGTGGCTCGTGGAGCAGAGGGGATTGTTCTATCCCAAAGGAAGTATGTCCTAGACTTGCTCACAGAGACAGGCATGTTGGGGTGCAGACCGGCAGTTTCCCCAATTGATGTGAAGGCCAAGATAAGCGCAGAGATAGGAGAACAGGTTGATCGTGAGAGGTACCAGAGACTGGTAGGCAGATTGATCTATTTGAGTCATACTCGTCCCGATATCTCATTTGCAGTGAGCGTGGTGAGCCGCTACATGCATGACCCTAGGAAGGTCCATATGGACGCAGTGTATCACATTCTGAGGTACCTGAAGAGTGCACCTGGGAAGGGCTTGATTTTCAAGCAGAATGGGCACATGAATATTGAGGGCTATTGTGACTCTGATTGGGCTAGTTCTCTCGATGACAGGAGGTCCACATCTGGCTATTGCATGTTCGTAGGGGGTAACTTGGTCTCTTGGAAGAGCAAGAAGCAACCGGTTGTCGCGAGATCGACAGCAGAAGCCGAGTACAGGGCTATGGCATTGGGAGTTGCAGAGATGCTGTGGCTAAAGATGTTGTTGGAAGAGCTCAAGGTGAATCATGGAGCTCAAGTAAAATTGTGGTGCGATAGCAAGTCAGCGATCAACATTGCCAACAACCCTGTGCAGCATGACAGGACCAAGCATGTGGAGATCGATAGGTTCTTCATAAAGGAAAAGCTAGAAAGTGGACTGTTGGAGCTGAGTTATGTAGCTACTGGAGATCAAGTAGCTGACTGCCTCACCAAAGGACTTGGCTCAATTGATCTAGTTAGGTTTTGTGACAAGATGGGCTTGATGGATATCTTTTGCCCATCTTGAGGGGGAGTGTTGGGATTAATTGTATGTTTGTGTCTCTATAGAAAATATAGGGACCTTTTGGTAAGAAAAGAATAGAGTCATTTGTAGGGACTTTTATGTAAGATGTATGCCTATAGAGGCATTAGAGAACCAGATCTGAATACAATTTTTCAGTTTACTTTTGTCAAAATATTTGTTCGTGATAATTTTAACCGCTAACTATTAAAAAAAAGATGACAGAGAACCCGCAGAGAACATCTATCGATTT
Organism: Carex kokanica; assembly: GCA_025461125.1. Lineage (NCBI taxonomy): Eukaryota > Viridiplantae > Streptophyta > Magnoliopsida > Poales > Cyperaceae > Carex > Carex kokanica. The sequence goes on along the minus strand of JAJGRX010001036.1, from coordinate 216,864 downwards.
GGCCTATTGAATTTTAGTTGCAAACACTAGCAACTAATTTTCTGAAAAGTAATACAATTAATGTAACAACATGACAAAGTATACAATGATTAAAAAATAATGTTTATCAGAATATTATTTAATTCATATGAAAGTGCAACAAACTATCAAATTTTATAATTTTTCTTCAGCTGTGGTCACAACACAATTAATTTTGTGAGGATTTCTTCAACCTTTTCAGTAGATACTTTTTGGGGCAAAAACAATAGCTGAAGGTACAGCCTGTCACAAAAGGTTCATTGGGTGGAAAATTGAATCATTGTGTCATCCGTGTAACCTCAAGTCTATAGAAGATCCTCGACAGCATTAGAAAGAAAAGTCATGTGGCCTTCAGGCCACTAAGGTAGGGCTCCACTTGCAGTCTGACTCGTGATGGATTTTGTGTGAGTACGGCCATCTATTGAAGATTTGGAGCACAAACAATATCTTGAAAATAACTGCCTCATGATAAAGTGCATAGTTGAGATCTCGAATTTTGTCACCACGTACGTACTAGCGTGGTGCAGTGGAATTGATATGGAGTGATCTGCCCAGGACAACGGAAATTGTTTATTGTTAGAAATTAATAGAAAAGAAGAGAGAGAAATAGAAATAGTATATCAGTTCTTATATTAGTAGAAAGATCGGTAGGATTTTTACTGATTCTAAAAATAAAAAAGTTTGGATCGGTACAAATTATACCGATCCAAACTGAGTTTTTCCTTTTTTTTTAAATCTGATGTCTAGATGGAGGGAATTCTATATTAGATTTCTAGTAAAATATGAAAAAAATTTCAAAAAATAGATAGAATGTTTCCATTATATCTAAATTATAAGATAGTCTATCTATTTTCATAAAAAAAATTATATTTTACTAGAAAAAAATGAAAGGAAAAAAAAACAAACTAGTTTTTGGATCGATAAGAATTTTACCGATCTTTCTACCAATATAAGAACTGATGTACTCTTTCTATTTCTCTCTTCTTTTCTATTAATTTCTACAAATAAAAAATTTCCCAGAACAACCAGGTTCGAATCTTGCTAGAAGCAAAAATAGTGTATTGGGGGGTAGAGTTGCCTATGGGTGTGATTAAAAAAAAAAAAATCTTGTACTTTTTTTTTAAATCATAATTACAAAAAGTAAATTTAGGAGACCAACTTGATTGATATTTTTTTTACAAAAACCATAAGTAATTAATAAGTTATTCGGTAACTCTCATTTACTTTCAAGAGATACATACCGAATAGCCTATTCGGTACCTCTCAATTTCACAATTTTTTCATAATTTATTTCAAGTAAAAGAGTAAAATTGAGTGGTACCGAATAGGCTATTCGGTACTTATGATTTTTGTAAGAAATAACCAATCACGTTGGTTCCCTAAAGTTCGTTTTTTCATTAATGGTTTGTAAAAAAAATTCTAAACATGGACTAAGTGTGAGTGTCACTCTTAAAATCCGCACACACTAGGTATGCGTTCATGCTAATATCCGACATTTTGTCAGCAAGATGCCAACTTCGAATTTATTTTAAGTTATCTAAAAAAAATATCGGGAATATCTGAAGAATGCTAATACATTCGATCCATGGATTTCATATTTCCGATTTTAAGTACTAACAAAGAATATTTTGACTGCATGAAAATCTAGCTAGCAAGTTTTAAAAAGTATTACTTTTCTCTTTTTCACAAAAAAGTATTACTGTTCTTTAATAATTAGAACAGCAACAACTAATTAATGCGCGTCAACGTTCTACTTTCTAATAAAGCCAGAAAATATTTGGATGAAGATTCCCTTTATTTAGTAAAGTAACACTAATGGAGTTCATCTTTATTCGATCGAGACGTAGTTTTGATTCCATTTAAATTGAATGCAATAATTTGAGTCACAAAACACATTTAACTATTTCTTCTATCTCAAAACACACTTAATATTTTTCTGAAGACTTAAAACACATTTCAATACATCATAATACTATTTATATTTGTTCTCCTTACATTGAGTAAACACAACTCACACTAACTTATTAATGACAGTAAGACACTAGACATATATTACTCTAAACACATGTTTGACCACAAAGCATCTTGTTTTTTGGAAAACTCTAACATAAAAGTTTTAATTTTTCACTGTAGGGTGCTTTCTCTTTCATTACTAAAATTATACTAAATTCGTCTAATATTACAAACACTACTACAAAAAGCACATTTATCATCGCCCCTTTATCATCAGGTGGCCTAAGGCCTCAATCGTATTTGCAAACAATTACTTTAGAACTATTCACTAACTGTTCGGATCTAACTAACCTATGGTGTTGATGGGTGACCCTTTTCCATCGATTAAATTTATCCTACAGTTAATTTTGTGTGACTCTTTGACATCGGTTGTGCTACAGAGACTGATATCATTGAGGGGGTCTCCTAAACCATCAGTTGGAAAACACGAGCCGTTGGTCACTAGTACAAAAATTTTTTTACAATAACAGTGTGTAATGGGAAGAGGCACTTGCGTGAAAAAAGCTCACACATACCCACACGGTCACTTAAAACCAAACCTTGTACGAAAGTCACCAACTTTTGTACACTGCCGTGCATGATCATATATAATCGAACATGGTTAGTTAGTGAAAGACTGTTTATGATTAGATACGATCTCTAAACACAGATCTTACCTGTCATCTTCATTTTTTCTCTCATATCCATACGGCTTGGAGATTTAGGTTATCAATTGTGTCGGAGCTCATCTATCAAGATGAGATCCAACAGCTAATCTATCAAGATAAGATCTGATACAATTGATTACCTAAATCTCGACTTCACATGTGAATTGCTTGATTGTTTTACACCCGTAAATGAGAAGACCAGGTCATATATATCTTGAATTGATCGGCGTCAAGGATATGGATGACATGTCATTCTGCAAGAGCACTTAAATAGTTTAATTAGCTCTACCCTTCTTCATAGTTGCCCTTTTTGGTTCTTTAACCCATTTGCAAATTAAAGGGGCCAAAGAGCCATGAAGGGCAACTACGAAAAGGGGTTTCAAATTTGCGAATGACTTTCATACTCTTCTTTTTTGCCCATCGATCCAATAACCAACATATTTACCAGCTTATTAACTTGCCACAACACTGTTAGTTTATCGACTTGAGAAGATCCCATTTCTGTAGTAGTGAGAACACAATAGTTCGACTCTGTTAATCCATCAAAATTTTCTCTGGCATTTCCATTAAAGTTTTCCCAGTTGTCTGAGTAATTGAGTAGATTTTTTTTTCTTCATAAAAGTGGAATAATCCACCTGTTTCATTACGAAACCATAATAGTTTTTTACAAAATCCGGCAATAAAATGCCTCAACAAGTAATACAAGGGACAATCCATCAACTAACAAAAGAGGAATCCTAATAACAGCTAGCTAAGCAATAGTCTAACAAAATAGCAGGAGATGGTAAAATACCACAGTTATTACAACATATTATTGCTATCAATACGACTACTGTCAAAAGCATCATCAGATGGAGAACTAAAGGCAGGAGAGCTAGAGTCAGATGGAGAAACAGTAGAGTGAGGGAGCAGTCCAGTAGCCCTATCAATTTCATTGTAGGCCTCCTGGTCAGCTAAATATTCCTCCAGATCAGACCCTTCTAATCCACGTGCTGGAGACCCGACTCCAGGGATTTTTGCTGTTCCTTGGTATCTGAGTCCGATATCTCTATGATGGTATCTGTCTGATGCAAAGGACCAACATCAAAAGGCGGCAATAGAGTTAACTTTAAAAAGGAGTTATTATGTTGAAAATTAATTCAAATTGATTAGAGCATATACGAATCAGTTTTTGTTGATATTTGATAACTATTTTGGTGGAGGGAAGAGAGACAAAACAAGTTCTTTCTTTTTATTTCTCACCACACATACTTACAAAAGAATAGTACTCTATTTATAGTCCTAAACAAGCTACTGAAACCTTCACCATTAAGACTCTTAAAATTCGTATTAAAAAAACAGCTTTAAAACAGAACAGTAAATTTTGACCCTTCCTTGCTAAAACTGCCATAGCTTATTGTAGGTTATTCCAAATGACCTGAAACCTTCACCATTAAAAACTAGACTTAAAAACAAACGAAGTAGACTCTTCATTTGCTCACAATGATCTGGAATTGCCCCTTCAATTCCTCATTCAATACTGCCTTAAAATCTGTCCGTTTTTTATTTGAGTTTATTTTCCACAAATTCCTCCCTTAAACTCAAATTTCTTCCATCCTTCATGCCTACTGCCATCTTGCATTTATCCAGCAAAACCGTGGGTAACGGCTTTGTGAACATGTCGGCTACTTGATCATGACTCGCTACATGATTCAACTTCACACTCCCTTCCCGGATTTGTTCTCGAATGAAATGAAACTTAACATCGATATGCTTGCTCCTTTCGTGATGTACTGGATTCTTTGCGAGTTCAATTGCCGACTTGCTATCAACTCGGATCTCGGTTGCTTCTTCTTGTCCGAGATTCAACTCGCTTAAAAGTTTCCTTAGCCAAACTGCATGTCGCACACACCATGATGCTGCCACATATTCTGCTTCGCATGTCGAGAGTGTCACGATGGGTTGTTTTTTTCGACATCCATGTGAACGCTGTGTCTCCCATAAAGAATACGTATCCCGATGTACTCTTTCGATCATCTATGTCTCCACACCAGTCACTGTCGGAGTATCCCACCAGTTTATACTCTTCTGTTCTCGAGAAAAATAACCCGAGTGATTCTGTACCTCGGATATATCGCAGAATTCTCTTCAACGCTTTCCAATGTGTATAGACTGGTTCTTCCATGAACCGACTTATCACTCCAACACTGTAAGATATGTCTGGTCTCGTGCATGTGAGATAACGTAGACTTCCCACCAAACTTCGGTATTTTGTCGGATCAACTTGATTTCCACCATCATATCTCGAGAGCTTCGCACCTGGTTCCATCGGTGTCGAAACCGAGTTGCAATCTCTCATCTTGTTTTTCTTTAGGATATCTTTTGAGTATGCTTCTTGTGACACAAATATTCCCGATAATCCTTGTCGGACCTCGAGACCAAGAAATGACTTCATCAAACCCAAATCTGTCATCTCGAATTCTCTCTTCATTTCTTCTTTGAACTTTTCAACCATCCCGAGATTATTTGCCATGAAAATAAGGTCATCAACATAGATAGCGACAACCAGCATTTTATCTTCCTTTCTCTTCACATACAATGCATGTTCATATGGGCACTGTATGAACCCGTTCTCCTTGAAATACTTGTCGATGCGAGTATTCCATGCTCGAGGTGCCTGCTTCAACCCATAAAGTGCTTTCTTTAACTTTAGCACCTCATGTTCTTTCCCGACTTTCATGTAACCGGGTGGTTGTTCGAGATATACTTCTTCTTCTAGCACTCCATTCAAGAATGCTGACTTCACATCCATCTGGTATATTGGCCATCCGAATTGTGCTGCATGCGAGATGAGAAGTCGAATTGTTTCCATTCTTGCAACCGGGGCAAAAACTTCATCATAGTCAATCCCGGCTTTTTGTTTGTACCTTTTTGCAACAAGTCGTGCCTTGTACTTCTCTAATTCGCCTTGAGCATTCATCTTTTTCTTGAATACCCACTTTACTCCAATGGACCGACTATCTCTAGGTAGTTTTGTGAGTTCCCATGTATCATTTTTCTCGATCGACTTGATCTCATCGTCCATGGCTGCTTGCCATTTCTTGTTCTTTACTGCTTCTTCAAAACTTATGTTCTCAGCATCTACAAGGAGACATATGAGATGTACCTCGCTTGTCGAGTCATACAGATCTCGCAGACTTCGCATTTTCGGTTGTCGAGGTTCTTCCTCATTATCAGTTGTTTGAGGGCTTCCTGCTATATTGAAATAATAGGCCGTGTGCTCAATCTCTTTGTGATGATAGGTTCGTTTATTTAACAAAGTCTCTGTTTCTTCGGGATTGTACTCTTCTCCCCAAGGATGCAACTGAAGCTTCCTGATTCGATAAAGCTCTTCGGCTACATCCTTCATCATAGGTCGCTCTTCCCCTCTCATATTTAGACATTCCTTAGCCAGATCAGTAATTGCCCAAATTAAATCCTCACCTTCATATTTTATTTCATCATCAAGAAGCTCTTGAATTTTGTTCTCTTTCGTAGCAGAGAGGAAGCGAGATGACAGACTCCTCTCTTCTTGGGGTGCATCAAAATCAATTACGGGCTTGCTGGTTATGAGCTCCACAAGAACTACACCGAAGCTGTACACATCGCTCTTGTCCGTCAGTTGGCATGATTGCATGTATTCTGGATCAAGGTATCCCCGAGTTCCTTGCACAAGTGTGACGAATTGCGCCTCATCGGTTGGAGCTAGTATGGAGGCTCCAAAATCGGACACCTTTGCCATGTAATTTTGGTCCAAGAGAATATTTGATGGCTTCACATCTCCATGGAAAATTGGAGGAGATGCTGAAGTGTGCAAGTAAGCAAGTGCTTCTGCACATTCATGTGCAATTCTTAGACGGGTTGCTAGAGAAATGTGTGTTCCTTGCTTATTGTAATGAATATAGTGTTGTAAAGTACCATTAGCAATGAATTCGTATACTAGTATCGGAACCTCGACCTCTAGACAACAACCAAGGAGTTTTACAATGTTCTTATGGTTAATTTGCGAGAGAATAAGCATTTCTTTTCCGAATTCTTTTTTCTTGTTCTCATTGACTATCTTACACTTTTTAATGGCAACCGTTTGATTTCGTAGAGTCCCTCTATATACAGTGCCCTGTCCTCCATGACCAATGATATTTACATTGTCAAAAAAATTTGTTGCTTGATCTATTTGTTGCTTTGTGAAGATTGTAAAACCAAACCCCTGATTTGATTTAATCTCCTCCAACAGAATCCACCCTCCGTGTTGTTGAAAATACTTCTTTTTTACTTTAGACAGATTTCTTCTTTCCAGGACCACATAGATAACAACTCCAAGAAATGATAAAGCCACAATACTACAAGCAGTTCCTACAATATTCAGCGCAAACATTTTAAGAATTTTGACTACATAAGAAAATTCAATAGATAATTGTGACGCAAGTGACTTTTTAAGAAAATTGAATAGATACGATTAACTTTCTGCAAGCTCTATGTTTTATTTATCCTAAAAGGAAATCCTATCTCTTTCTGTACTTGTAACAAACATTCAAAATTCATAGAAGTTATATATTAATCTGAAAAGGTAATAACGTACCTATAGCTAGAGGCATGTTGCAATCGCATTTTCCAGGATATTTATTATTAATACGCCAGCCGAAAGGACAAGAGCACCGATATCCTCCTTCAAAATTGTGACACTTTCCGGGTTTGGAGCATGCATTTTGGTCAGCACATTCATCTATGTCTGCATGAATATACCACAATGTGAAAAATGCTTAGCAACATACATATTTTATGAATTCTCTCTTTCTTTCGGATATGCTAGGCAGTTGACGTGGTAGCCACCGCAAAGATTATTATGAAATATAAAATAAAATAAAGTGTGAGAGAGAGAGAGATACCTTGGCAGCCTCCATCAAGATAAGGATTGCCTTCATAACCATCTGAGCAGTTGCAGAGATAACCACCAACACTGGTAGAGTTCGAACAAACACTGTGATCACATCTGCATGCATAGGAGGATTTGTTTCTTTGTGCGATGTTGCATGGGGTGTTGCCTATGGCCCAGTCAAGCACCATTGGCCATGGTTGAGTAGTGTCAAGAAGCTCGTCAGTGGTAATGTAAGTGGTGTTGAACTTGAACTCAGCCTCCTCCACCAGCATAGTATAGCTACAACGACTGAAGTTGTACAGCTTTGAGCTGTTGAACCTTTTATCAAACATGACTATTAAGGTAGATGCTCCTTTTGGAATAGCTGTCTGGCAGCAACCAATTCCAGAGCATGACCCGTCAGTGAGGCTTTCGAGGCCATCACATCCAATTACACACCCTCCCAAGTACGAATTGTGATCATTGTTAAAAATGACATAGGCAAGTGTATCACAACCAATGACCACAAACTTATTTTTCTGGTGGTTATATCTGAAAGATGTATATTGAAAATCCAATATCGTGCTTTCATAGAAGAAAACATTTTCAAGATGTCCAAATGTCTTGAACCCCACTTGCATACGGTCCATCGGCCAAGCATACCACCAATCAGTGTAATCGACTTTCTTTGAGGTGGTGTTGTAGCACTGGGAAGATATAGGGCTGCTTATACGTACCTGGCCCGAGGACAAGCTTATGCTCAGAATTGCAAAATGACCAAGGTAAGGTGTAGATGTACCGTTATTAAATATTTTGCAAGTGACATTGAATTCTTCAGACAGGAAGCAATTTGGGCCAATGCCGAAAGGGTAAGGAACTGGAACTCCACCGCAGCTCTCTGGGCAGCCAGGCAGAGCGATGCTGCTGTTCGTGACAGATTCAGTGCTTTTCAACAGTATGAGGAGAAGGACAAGTAGTTGGGTTAGTATCATTGCCACCACAAGTTTCTTTCACAGATAGCCTTAATTAATGAGTAATCCACTAATTTCAATCTCTAGTTTTTATTAATAAAATAGATGTGCCCTTACTGCAGATCGAAGCTATATATTTATAAAGTTGTCTTGAGAAATATTTTTAATTTTAGTTAACATCAGACATGTGACCATTTCAACATGACCTCTTCAAAATGACCCACTTAATTATTGAGTGAAAATCATTATCAAAACCAGCCATCCATACATTCATATATCATTAATTTGAAAGAGTCAATGTTTAAACTTTTAATAATTTCAATTTTTTTAATATCACTATTTTGTAATAATATCAAAAATTATTTTCTAATTTTTCAGACCTAGACAAATTCTCAAGAGAAGAAATTTCTGTTTCAGTCACTTGGTCTCAAAATTTTACTAGCTACAGTATGATAGAACTATATATAGAGTAACTACAATTAAAGGCCTTAGATGCAAAACATTTTACAATAAATATTATTAAGCGAAATTAGAAAACAAGAAAATTAGCTTGTCCTTTATTAAAATATATATTAATAAACTTTTTAAAGGTCATGGTGCAAGTCAAATGGACATAATTAATATTCATATGATATGTACGCATTAATTAAATCAAACAGGCCCTGATAATTTTCTAATTTCGGAATGCCATGCATCCATTCATAACACATCATATTATTTTAAGAGGAATTTTGGATCGATGGCCGGGCCCACGACAAAGTTTCATAAGAGGTATTTTTTATTGCCATGTGGGAGCCACATTGATTTATTATAAAGACTTGAGATTGATGATGTTATGTATAATCCCTGAGGTTATTTGAGGGTTAGATTATGATCCTAATTTATAAATTATCTTATGTAGCGACATCGATGTATTATAACTTGGTATAATAATCATAATGAATAACGATGCCACCTAATTTGTTGCTATTATCCTTATTGAATAGAACTGTGAAGCCTTTGAATGTTCTTGTAGTAGATAATGATCAGGTTGTTCAAATTTCCCTTTCGAATTAAAAATGGAAGAAGAAAATTTCTCAGAAAGACTTTGCAAGTCAGTTGTCACTATAACAGCATTAATCTTGACAAGGAAATAAATTGGACCAAGTCAATCTCTCCCTTTAATTTCACTCCTGTGTGTCAAAAAATTTCTGAATAATATTTCCGATTTAAATCACATGGCTAACAATATTATATATATATATAGATAGATAGATAGATAGATAGATAGATAGATAGATAGATAGATAGATAGATAGATAAATAGATAGAGGTTGGCTAATTAATATTAAAACATTTGTTCCGGAGCTGTGGTGCAATCAATTGGTTTTTCAATTTTTAAAGTCCAAACGGTTGATCCAAACCGTTAAATATGATCTCTATATTAAAATTTGCTTGGAGACCAGATTTCATATTTTTTGGAATTTTTTTACTATTTATTAAGTCAGTTTTAAAATCGCTGATTTTAATAAACAGTGAAAATTTCTAGATCATTGAAAACAGCAATTTTAAAACTGACTTAATAAATAGTAAAAAAATTCAAAAATATGTAAAATTTGGTCTTCGGGCATATTTTAATATAGATTAAATATTGAACGGTTTGAATCGACTATTTGAACTTTGAAAATATAAAAACCGAAGCATTTATTTCACGGCCTAGGAACAAACGTTTTGATATTAGCCAACCTTTATATATATATATATATAGAGAGAGAGAGAGAGAGAGAGAGAGAGATGAGCTATTGTGCTTTGCAAAGTAAAGCCATTGTTTTACTTCGGCTTACGTTTTGGATTTTCAAAGTCCAAAACGTCGATCCGACCGTTCAAGTTGATCTACATATTGAAATGTGCTTGCAGACCAAATTTTACATTTTTTGGAATTTTTTTACTATTTATTAAGCCACTTTGAAAATTGCTGATCACATGGTCCATAATTTTGTTGCACTGTTTTTCCTGGACCATGTAATCAGCAATTTTCAAAGTGGCTTAATAAATAGTAAAAAAATTCCAAAAAATGAAAAATTTGGTCTGCAAGTACATTTCAATATGTAGATCAACTTGAACGGTCGGATCGACGTTTTGGACTTTCAAAATCCAAAAAGTAAGCCGAAGTAAAACGATGGCTTTACTTTGCAAAGCACAATAGCCCATCTCTCTCTCTCTCTCTCTCTCTCTCTCTCTCTCTCTCTCTCTATATATATATATATATATATATATATATATATATATATATATGAGTAAAACTAGGATGTTCTTAAGTTCACCAAGTTTCGTTGTGAACTTAACTCTAAAATCTATCAGATTTGCTTCAAACGATGAATCCAAACCGTTGAAACTGATCAACTTGTGAGTGATCGATGCGTCTACATTAGAAGCTTTATATATTAATTTAGTATAAGTCAAGCGGTCAAAATTAGAAGGTTTATATATTAATTTTAATGCATTCATTTTTTGAACATTTATTGACCACTTGACTCTATATAAATTAATTCGAATTTTAAATTTGATTTCCAAGCATATTTCAATATGGAGATCATGTTGAGCATTTAGGATTGGTTGTTAAGGATATGGTCGACCAATTTTCTGGATAGCGATTTGAATTGTGATTTGTGGTCTGTATGGCGGGTCCTATGCAGCATTAAAGATATGGTCGACCATTTTATTTGAAATTGATTAGAAAATTTTAATAATTTGCTGCACCTTCAAATGATTTAAATAGTACTTTGATTAACACTATTTTTAATCATTGAACTTCGCCATGTTGTTATATTAATTTGTATTAATTATTTCGGGACTTTAGTTGCTAGTGTTTGAATCTGAAATTCAATTGGCCTAATTAATAGATGCTCTCTCCGGTTCCTCTGTCCTCCCTTTTAAAGTATAATACATTACAATTTTGTATTTCTCTGTAACTTTAATTTGGAATGAAATTTTGATTGTATAGAACTTAAAATTTTGTTTAGAAACTTCCATTCATGTTTCTAAATTATAGTTTGCGACTTTTAGTCGATATTTTTTATGTTTATTGTGAATTTCAAACAAACTCAATACATATTACATTTTTTTGAATTTTTTTACTATTTATTAAACCACTTTGAAAATTGCTGACCCAGGTGAACGGTAAAAACAGTGCAACCGAATTCTAGACCATATGATCAATTATTTTGAAAGTGCCTTAATAAATAGTAAAAAAATTCCAAAAAATGTAAAATTTGGTCTCCAAGCATATTTTAATATAGAGATCACATCTAACGGTTTATATCGACCGTTTAGACTTTGAAAATCCGAAAACCATTTGGTTGCACGAGGACTTAGGAACAAACGTTTTGATATTAGCCTCTCATATTTATATGTGTGTGTGTGTGTGTGTGTGTGTGTGTGTATATGAGGTGGGTTAAAATGACTATTCGTTTTGTGCTCCAACTATATCTGCACATCTTTATCTACATAATAAAATGTGCTTAGAGACCAAATTTTATATTTTTTTAAAACTTTTTTATTATTTTTTTAGATAGATATAATATCACTGCTTCTGGACCATATTAACTCAACCTTTCTCAACAAATTCAGTTTCTTAAATTTATCAAAGGCCATATTAACTCAACCTTTCTCAGTTTCTTGAATTTATCGAAGGCCATATGGGGCCCATTTATAGTTTCTTAAATTTATCAAAGGCCATATTAACTCAATAAATTTACCTTGTAACGGTAGCAGCCATATTAACTCAACCTTTCTCAGTTTCTTGAATTTATTAAAGTCCAGTCATTGACAGAAGTATATTGGGCCAATGAAATCCCGGTGATGGGCCACTTAACATTTCGGAATATATGGAGCCATGAAGAAATCAATAGTATTCAGTTGCTGTGTGAGACTTGGAATTAATTGTTGAACATAGGGCTAATGTTTTTTTATATGAGTGGGCACTCAACAAAACTATTAATTATGATTCAAAAAATTTAAAACAAATTGCGAGATATTTAAACAAAAACACTAATGAGGTATCATTGTTTTGAGCCACATATCATTAAATATCAAATATAATTCTATTAGCGGCTGGCTCGAGGAAAAAGGAGATGTCGGACGAGGAAAAAAGGCATCACCGTATAAATAGGTTTAAACTGGTTTTGCAGTTTAAACTGCAGAACCAGAGAGAGTTCGCAGTTTCAAACTGTGAAACCAGCAGTATGGTTTCGCAGTTTAAACTGCGAACAGGTATATTTCAAAATTTCAGAAAAATGTGATTATTGAGTTTATTTTTATTTTCAGAAGATGACAAATAAAAAAATTTCGGAATTTTTGCTATGCAAGATTAAAAAGTATTGTATATAGATTAACAATCAAAATTCAAACATCATTATTTATATTGAAATGAAAATCTCTTGAGAAGCTACCAGCTTCTCTTTATGTGCCTATTTCATCTTTTTGTTCTGGCTGTGACACGTGCTTCCAATTTCATCACTCCAATCATAAGTTTTCAAATTAAGAAATTTAAGACAAAATAAAGAAAACAAAAGGAGACAAAAGTTTTGATCAAGATAGTTGGAAATTTAGAATTAATTTCCTTCAAATTTTCATTTAGCTAAATATAACGTTGGAAATTTTACTTTCGAATTAAATCCTTAAATTCAATTTATTTGCCAGATTTAAGGAAAAAAATACTTTTATTTAGTTGTCGCTGTAGGTATAACCTGCGTTTGTCCGGACAGAAGGGGTGGGGGTTTTGTCCAAACGGTTTTGAACAAAGTCTCATCCAAAGTCTGACCTAAACCGTCAAATCTGTATCAAAATTCGTATAAACATTTAGATTCAAGGAGCCATTTAAATTTATCTTGCACGAATCTAAATACAAATCGGACGTGTAAGTTTAGTTTTGGATGAGGCAAAAGCCAATCCCGGACGGAAGACCAGACAGGGTGTAGTCAATGCGGATGTAATAGAAAAATAAAACGCAGTAGATTTGGATAAATTAAAAAATGACAACGTGTGTACTAATGTACAATTTCAACGAAATATCGGAGAAAATAGCTTGGATTTCTCTCTGTCTTATTTTTATTCTCTCTTTTGTTTATTGGTGGGTGTTTTGGTCAAAAGAAGGGTGCAAGTTGGAATATTGTAAAATTTCCAACAAAAAAACAAAAACAAAAAAACAAAATAGGTCATGTCGTGGATTCCACTTTTTTTAGATGGAGTATTTTATTTTGTGGCATACGATTCATGGATATTTTATTATTGGTATAGATTACATGACTTGTGTCATTTATGATATTATTTATGCTTATATAATTATGTGTTTATTTCGTCTTCCGTATTTAAATAAATTATTTAATACTTGGCTGAGATTAATCATGCTCTAATTTTTTTTTAAAGAAAAATATGAGTTTATCCCGTATTTTTATGGATAAAATTGTCAATTACAAAAGTTTTGTAACGCATAATAGGAAAGACAAAGAAAGCTCAAAATAGTTGAGCTTAAAAAAATGCTTATGAAACCTCATCTTTTAGAGTGGGTGGCATAAATCGTAAATTAAACAATATATGTGGGCAATTTAATATTCGTTGAAAATGAAATCATGCAAAGCATTTTGATCAACAAACTTCAAATCAAGTAATCTCTAATTGAAATCAATTCTATTGAAATTATTTGAAATTTTACAGAAAACCATTCCCATCAGAGTGTAAAGAGAGGAAGACATGTTATGGATATAGATTCAATTTAGAACGGAAAGCATCTACAAATTGAAATCTTGGGAGAAGAATTTGTCCCATCGTCATCCGAAGATCCCTCCTCCCAAATGAATGGTCCGAAGCTGATGATTTCGGCGTAACCAAGTTTTTTTCTTAGAACACGTACCAAGTCAACGACGTCGGGGAGGCCCAGGACCACAATCTTGTCGCCATCAATCGATATGGACTTAATACCATCAATTCTGACAAGAGCTAATCGTGCTTGTGTGCGATAAATTTTGGACAGTTTGATCACCAGTTTTCGCCCAACCTAATAAAAAGTTTAAGGTTTCAGTTACGTACTTCATTCAAAGCGAAGAAAATTTATGGTTTCTCTTTCTCTTTGATTTTTTATTTTTTTTTATTTTGGTATATACACGATAACAGCTTGTAAGTTGTAACCTCCTATGGCTATTAAAATCAAGCTTTACTTACCTGATGATCATCCATTATGAATTTACTTCTATCAAAGTAATGAACCATTTTGAATTTCGATTCTTCTCTTCCGGAAAAATATAGAAGGAAAATGGATGGATAACTCTCTGTTTTCTGTGCGTCTTTGTGTTTGTAGTATCAGTTTATTCGAGTTGGATTTATAGTTAGAAGAGGGCTCTTCTTATTAGAGTGAGGTCCAAGGAGCCTTCGAGGAGAAGGCAAGGAAAGAAGTCAAGGAAAGAAGCCTGTGGCTTTTACCGCGGGATATATGATATTATGTAAAACGTGTACTGTTTAGGCACAGTGATAATATTCACGTTTTATTTGCGTTTAATTCGTGAATAATTCGTTTTTAGAGTGTTTCCGAACCGAATGGCGTATTATTTGTTGACCGAACTTTTGATCTAATAAAACACGAATTTAATGAATTTTACAAATTATTCGTGTTTTTCTCACGTTTTGTTCGGAAAAAAAAAATTGTCTTTCTAAATGTCTTTTTCGCAATGTCCTTTTCTCTAGTCTATTTTTTGAAAATGCACCGTCACAATGTCCTTTTCACACCCAATCACCCACGTGAAAATGCACCAGCTCAATGGTGATCTCTAATCTACTTTTTGAAAATGCACCATCCCAATGTCCTTTTCGCATCCAGTCACCCACATGAAAATGCATTCATTCTCTAGTCTACTTTTTTACTATTAACACAGCTGATCTTCTATGGCAAATACGAGCAGTATCTCATACAGTGAATCATCGGTAATGAATTAAATATGCACTGAGGTCTTGTATTGTAATTTCAAATCATTCTCGAATTATACCCGAATTATTTCCGAATCACAAATTTTTGACATTGCCAAACCGAACCGAATTATTCATTTGTTACTATGCGTCTAGGAACCAACTGCTCTTTTTAAGAAAAGTTGGACAATTTTTTCCAGTTGTTGAAACAAAATTGATTACCACCGCCCATGCATCATGCATGCCTCACTTTAGTCGTCGAATTTTGAAAATTTGTTCTAAACCTTTCTCAATTTCTTGCATTTATCAAAGGCCTAGCCGCCTAGTCACGGACAATACCAAACTCAGAAAATCCACAACCCATTTCAGCGAGATCCCTAGATGTATATTGGGCCTTCTCTTGATTATATCCCAGTGATGAGCCATTAAAAATTTCAGATCATACTAACAACAACGCCACATAGGAATTCATATCACACTCAAATTTTGGATCCGGACCATCAAATCTTTGGCACAAATATCAAATTTTGAGTTTGGATTGGCCCGCCCTTATTTGGATCAAATGGTTGGAATCTAAACTCAAAATTTGAGTTACTTAGGAGGATCCGAACTCTCCACAGAGTACATGTTAACTATGCACACAAAAAGATAAATTTATTATTTATATTTCCAGTGGGAAGGTAAACGGTGTCTCAGAGGTGAATTCAGATCATGGTTTGGAACATCGGTCGAGTCCGAGTTGACTCGGCCGAGTCGGAACGGTGTCGGCTGGAGGCGATCCGATTTTTCCCGAGTTAACTCGGATATTGATAAAATCGGTGCTAAATCGACACAATCAGCCGAATTTGCACTCAATTTTTTGCCTCTAGAGAAAAAGTATAATGTTTTGGTGATTCAATTGAGTCAATTTCATATATTTTGGAAGGCAGTCGAAAGAATTTGGGAGAGTCGCCGTTCAGAAAGTGGGGAGTCGCGATTCAGAACGAAGAAGAAAGCATAAATCATTATAAAATATTGAATAGACTTGGTTTATGTATGATGTACAGTTCAGTTTTGAAAATATAACATGGCTCATTGTGGACCAGTTATTAACCTGGATTTTATGAAAAAGGGGTGTCTAGACTTTAGAGTTTAGACTGTCTAAAACAAGGACCGGTTATTAATAATAGCATGATTTTATTGTTATTAAATAGAGACAGTTTGTTTTATTTATTTATTATTTTTACTTGAGTAAAATAAAATATTAGTTGTTTATGAAATAATTTTTTTCTATGAAAATAAATTAACGCATATACAAATATTACATGAAAATGTAAAAGTTAAAATTAAATATTTTATTTGTCTTTTGTAAATTTATTCAGTTTTTTATCGTCTATTTAATTTTTAAATTAAATAAATATTATTTTTTTAAGTAATACATTGCAAATTTGATTGTTATCCGTCCAAATTTAATTATTATGAGTGTTGGAATGGATTATATTTGACAAATTTAGTACAAAACATGTTTCTGCCAAAAAAATTCGAGTTTGCGATCCGATTCGTCCGATTCTGACCGATGCACCTGATTCCGATTCCACGGTCAAATATCCGATTCCGAGTTTCAGAACCATGATTCAGATCCAATGCAATACCTGACTGAGTATAATGAGATCTGAGTCGTCAATTTTAATCCAACAGGAATTTCAAACGGACTCTTTATATCTAAACAGGTATCGTATTAATTTTGGTCCGGCTGGAATATTGTAATCAGTCCGATACATCATGGGATACAGACACCTCATAGGTCATGAGTCCGTTATTTAAACACGGATTCCGTTCCTGAAGAGACTGGTTAATTGTTGGGGTTCATCAATTGAAAATAAGGAATTTTTTTAAAAAACCATTATTAGAAAAATCAAAATTAGCGAACCAATATGATTAGTTTAGTATTTTCAAAAACCGTAAGAACCGAGATGCCAATTCGGTCCCCAATTTTTTTCCCCTGGGACCGAATTGGCATTTCGGTCCCCCCCCCATTTCACAGTTTTTTTGAAAAAACTGTGTGGCATTGTGTGTAAAGCCCTGGGACCGAGATCCCAATTCGGTCCAGGCAAAAAAAAGGGGGACCGAATTGGGGTTTCGGTTCCCACCCCTTTTTTTCCGAAAGTTCCTATATAATCCTCTCTACGCCAGACGAATTTGAGCTGAAAGCAGAGACCAGAGACCAGAGAGCAAAGTTTGAGCCGTTTTTTTTTCTTCCAGCTGAAAACGTTCAGAGTTTTAGTGTTTAAAATTTTTGTTATCTACAAATCGGCTCCAGCATTGTATTTTAGCCTTCGTCTGAAGAACTTAGTAAGTTTTTTTTTCAAATTAAAAATTAAAAACGATATCAAAGGTTGATTGTGTAATTTTTTCATATTTTAGGTTGTAAAATTAAAAATGATATCGAAGGTTGATTGTGAAATTTTTTGTTCAGGGAATGTCTGAAATAATAATAAATGTGTACCACAGACGAGCAATTTCAGATGCACCGACCTGCACATTTCCTGTTACTAACTCAACCAGTATTGATGAGCTAAGAAGACGTATATATGTTGGCATTCGTTTGCTCCCTGGCGAGTTCGATCTGACAATCAGGGCACGGTTGAACACGGCACCAC
Source organism: Carex kokanica (assembly GCA_025461125.1). NCBI lineage: Eukaryota > Viridiplantae > Streptophyta > Magnoliopsida > Poales > Cyperaceae > Carex > Carex kokanica. Next base: position 198,767 of record JAJGRX010001036.1, on the reverse strand, counting down.
CTGGCTCAGCAGAAAAATACCAGTTATTTAACATAAACGACGAAATGATATGGCATATGGTGCTTGGACATGCCACTCCGGTACTGAATTTTAAATTTCTTGAATTAGTGGTAGAGTCAGTACCAGTTGTTAGTCAGACCAATTATGACCCATACCCGGGAAGTGTACCTGGAAGTAGCAGAGGCATACCAGTGCACAATTCACCCAGACCCCACCGAAACACCGGTTGATTTGTGTAATTATTTTGACCGGCTAAATTATGATATTGACTCAGACCTTGGTGACTCGGTTGTCGGGGAAGATGATATGGCCGAAATTGAGGATGAGATTAGGATGCAAGATGTAATGAAGGAGTGGCAAGAGTCTATTCCCTTTATTAATCGGGGATTGCAGCATCCTTGTCAGGCATTTAATGACGATGTGCCGATGTCGTACAAGGATAAGGCATTTTTTGGTTATTCACCGAGAATCGACGGTCTATTTTCAGTGGGACAAATGTTTCAATCCAAAGCAGAACTTAAAAAGAAGTTGGGTGGATTTGCCATGGATAATAACTTAGAATTACAACAAACCCAGAGCAATCGTAGTGCCTATGTGGTAATATGTAGAGCGGAGGGGTGTCCATGGCGGTTATACGCAAAAACCACTGAGACGGACATTTGGATAATTTCAACAAACCCATACGAGCACAATTGTTACAGCATTGCTTGTACAGCAGACAGTCGTCAGATGACTGCCAGGATGATTGCAGATATAATCAAACCTGGTCTTATGAAGGACCTGGAGATGTCAATAAAAGCATGTCAAGCTGCAGTTAGAGTTGCGCACAAAACGGTAGAGCCTTCCTATAACAAGATTTGGAGAGGGAGGGAGCTGGCTATTGCTGATTTATTTGGTTCTTGGGAGAAAGCATACGAACTGCTACCTTCTCTGCTCGGTGCAATCCAGAGGTCTAACCCAGGCACAAAATACAGAATTGAGCATGAACCATCTGACTGTATAGGCATCCATATCTTCACCCGTGTGGCATGGGCTTTTGGTCCATGCATTCAGGCCTGGCCATATCTCCGGCCAGTTATCAGCGTAGATGCCGGACACCTATCTGGTAGGTATAAAGGGAAACTATTCATGGCATGCGCTTATGATGCAGAACAACAATTACTGTCAATAGCATTCGGAAGAGGAGACTTCATCCAATTTGGGCTGGTTTATGCAATTTGTACGCGAAGAGGTTGTCGGACCTGGCCGGGTATGTGTTATATCAGACCAGCATGCTGCAATCCGTTCAGTGTTTGATCGACCTGATTTAGGGTGGTGTGAGAAAAAGGGGGAAGCAGTTCATCGATTATGTTCTCAACATATTTCGGCAAATGTGTACAAGCTGTGCAAGGACCAAAGAATCAAAAATATTTTCAGGAAATTTGTGGGTAAGATAAAACCGTCGAGGTTTAATGAGGGTATGAAATTGATAGAAGGTAGGAGTATTACTACTCATCGGTACATCATGTGGTGTGGCAAAAGGGTTCAAAACCGAGAGGAGCCTTTGCAACTTCATAAATGGGCACAATGTTATGACGGGGGCCTGAATAGGTGGGTATTATGACAACGAACGGATCAGAATCGCTGAACAACATTTTTTGAGTGGCTTGCCAACTGCTTGTAACTGCGGTTGTTGAGCGCATATTCTACAAGGTTGTGGATTGGTATGTAAAAAGAGGTGCGGTTGCTCAGCGGTGGCTCCAAACCGGAATGAGATTATTAGCAAACATATTATCAATTTTAGAACACCGGATTAAAAAAGCAAAGGAGCACCGAGTGATATCAATGGGACCCAACATTTATGAGGTTGTAGTTCATGATGGAGTCGTCAGCACGGTATGTCAGCTATTTACTTAAATCTCATTCATGCATTAGTAAATTGTAACATTTAATTATCTTGATTTATCTCAATTTTAGGGAGTGAAAGGAGATATGAAGCAAGTTATATTTCCAGAAGGGGAGGCGGGAATGCCTACTTGTGAGTGTCAGAAATCCTAATTTACTGCCATTCCTTGCAACCACGTCCTAGCGGTGTGTTGTCAGAGGCATCTAAATCCAATGAACTATGTAAGTCACTATTATAGCGTAGAAAATTATGTCAACACATGGACAAGTGGGTTTCATAGCTTTGGTAACACCCCCAATTGGCCATATGAGGTGGGAGCACCTACAATCAGGCCGGACCCAAATAAAATAAATAAGGGCAGGAGGAAGCACAAGCGAATTCCTAATTCTATGGATGATATGGAAGCTCGAATCAGGCCGCGCAGTGGAGTACAACGTTCGGAGGGATCCAATAGAATAAGAACTTCAGGTTGGAAATTATAAGGGTGAATAAGTTCATATTTTAATTATTTAAAGGTTTTACACACTTACTTATTCTTCTGTCCGTATTATACAGGGGCAACGGATGGAAGACGAAGAAGCGTATCTGGTGCCCGGGCAGAGGCATCTGGTAGTCAGGCAGAGGCAACTGAAGGAAGACGAAGAAGCGTATCTGGTGCCCGGCCAGAGGCGTATGCTAGTAATCCAGAGGCCAGTAGTAGTCAAGCAGGGGCATCTGGTAGTCAGGCATCCGGAAGCCGACCATCTGGTAGCCGGTCAGCTGGTCGCCTGATAAACAGATTATTCAGAGAGATGCATGCCACAAACTTATTAATGTTTGTATTAATGTTTGTACTAATGTTTTTAAGACTATGAATTTATATAAGACTATGAATTCTTGTGTTGAAATTAATTGGTTTGTATTGATATTTTTGTATTCATGGCCGAATTGCATATTGCATATTGCCGAATCTATGAATTTTTGAATTTTTGAATTTTTATGAGATAGCCGAATTGCATATTGATGCATAGCCCAATCTATGAATTTAATATGAATCTATGAATTTATGAACTTTCTTAGCCGAGTCAGAGAAGACGAATTAGATCAATTGGCATTTTTTGCATATTGCATTCAATTATTTCTTAGCCGAGTCAGAGAAGACGAATTATTACATTCAATTATTGCATTCAATTATTGCATTTTTTTTGTATTTTTGCATATTGCATTCAATTATAAGAGATCGGCCAAGTCAGAGGCGAATTAAGAGAGATGTATTTTTTTGTTAATTTTTTTCCTTAATTAGTGTAAGCATTAGTTAGATTGTTCAAACAAAACATACACTACAAAAACATATATAAATCAATCCTCGTCTTCTCTGCTTCTAGTCCTAAAGAATCTTGAGTTGCTATATTTGTTGGGTTTTTTAGTCTGCCGTTTCGGAGGCACCACTGATGGTGAAGCTTCATCTCCTAGGGGGCGACCGTCTATGACTATTCTTTCAAGCGAGTCATAGATTCCGGCCATAACATCGGAGGCAGTCGTTGAAGGAACTTGGACGGTTCTATCGGACAAAGGTCTGGAAAATCATCGCTGATATCGATGCATCTTAGATCAAATGGAAGTCCAGCCTTCTCGATCATGGCTCTGAACAGTGCGATATGGCCAAGATCGTCTAGGATATCACGACTCGTCTGAAGCAATAGACGTCCGTAAGCCTTCTGTCCAGGGGTCTGCACCATACTAATTCCTTTCGCTGTGTTTTGTAAGAGGCGGAATCTCTACAAGAAAAAAGAAAATGAAATGATGTGTTACACACAAATCCGTAAATAAAATGAATTGAGGTTCGCATTTAAATGAACAAAATACTTACGGTACGAGCTTGGACCATGGCATCTGAGACATATCTGAGATCTCCTACATCTCCTTCCGGTGCTGGCACCGATTGGCTCAGAATTTCTTCGTTTTGATTTGGATATATTGTTGGCATCCCATTTTGAAAGAACCAATCCATATACTCGAGATATCTCCAAATAAAATTTTACATTAATTAACACTTTAATAAATTAATTAATTAATCCTTCGAAATTCTAAATTACCTTTCCACATCGTACGCTCCATGAACTTCAGCTGGAATGGGTTTTGCCGTAATTAAAATCGCAAAGTGAGTGGTCCAGTCCGTGGAGTGTCCTTCATCAAGTTGACTCAAACCACTCGAACGGTTGTATTCGCGAAGGTTTTCAAGATATTCGAAGGATGGTGGAGCCGGCGGAGGAACTGTCTGAAATAATCCGAACTGCCGCATAACCCTCTCTGGAAAGACCATCTCTACATCCTAGAAATGGATGCACCACAAGCGACAAGTAAACACCACCTGGTCTCTCATTCCGCGACAAGGTCGATGCTGGTAGTAACTCACATACGGCATCCAATTGACAACATCCACCTTCAAACGCTCAAACTGATTCCGAAATTCTTCTGTGCCTAAATTGTAAATACATGTCAGTTACATATTGAATCAACACTAAATTATATTAAACACATAATATTTACTAATAAGATTTACCTTTCACAGGGTTGCCAGTAAATTCGTGCGGAATAGTCCATTTTGCTCCAAAAGGCAGTCTCTCCAGTATGACTTCGCCGCCAAATGGTAAATTGTTTTTGGGCCTGGGCCGGCCTATGGGAAACCGAGTCCAAGACCACATCTGGAGTAGTAGTAACGGACCATCATCGAAGCTATTGGCAGTCTGCAAGCCCGGGACAACTCACGATACAGACATGCAAGCATAGCACCTCCCCAATTGTAGTCTTCCTCTGGAGGTCCCAGATTATCTAGGAATTGCAAGTACATTATTGGGACAGAACTTGAATTCGCATAAGGAAACATTACAGACCCGAACAAGTCCATGCAATATGCTTGGGTGTATCGGTTGACTGTCGCCTGATCAGTAAAATGTGTCAATTCCATACCAAAATGATCCTTCAACCATTTAAAGTGCATATAGTATTTTGATTGTCTTTTTTTCTCGTTGGGTTCGCCTTTGTGCACCACCTTTGTATAAAAAAATTCATCCTCACTATCTTCGTAACCGTCGTATACTTCATATCCTAGGCAGTCTACGATCAATTGTGACCAGTTATCATCGGTATGTCCGAAAATGACCCGTCCTGTAAACATATATGTCAGATAAACATATATTTGCATTAAATCTAAATTAATAACAAAAGTGTAAATTAATAACAAAAAATATTTTACCAGTCACAGGTAAGCCCCACAAACAGTTGACATCTTCCAATATCACCGTGCACTCCCCCACCGGAAGATGAAAAGTATCCGTCTCGGGCCTCCACCTCTCAACGAGAGCAGAGATCAATCCTTTGTCAATATGACAACGAGTCACCTTGGTCATCTGATACAAACCTAAATTCACCAAACTTTGTTTTATCCGATGTTTGTAATTAACGCCCATTTGGCGAGGACCAGGACACAATGAATAATCAGGCTGCAATGATAATTGACATTCAAAAATTTAACCACAAAAATTAAACCTAACTTACAAGTTCATCTGTAATTTTAAATCCAAACGGAAATTAAACAAATACCGTCGTATTCGCCTTGTATAATTTGTGTTGTTCTTGAGGCAATAAGACCTGAGAGGGCATTTGAACATCCATTTTTCACTACAATATCAATAAAACTACAAATTAAAACAAATCCATAAAAAAAAATACATCTCAAGAAATTGGCCGAATTGGATTAATGCATGCATAGACAAATTACATGAATTTTTGCTTGGCATAAATAAATTGGCCAAATTGATCAATTTTTGTACTTGATCGAATTCTAAAATTACTAAACTAAATTATTCTACATACAAAATAAATAAATTCTACAATTAGTAAAATTACACTAATAAAACTAAATTGTTCTACATTCATTCAAATAAATTTTATTAACTAAATTACTCTACATGCAAACTTACTAAAATTACTAAAATTAAATTAATCTACATGTAATAAATTATCATTCTACAATTACTAAAATTACACTAAAAAATCCTAAATTGCACTAAAAAATAAATCAATTCTACAACTATTTATCTAACACTAAAAAAAACTAAATTGTTCTACATTTATTAAAATAAATTTTAATAAACTAAATTACTCTACATGCAAACTTTCTAAAATTACTAAAACTAAATTACTCTACATGTATTAAATTACCATTCTACAATTAATAAAAATACACTAAAATTCGGATTATTTATTCAACAATAACTAAAATTACACTACAATTACCACAATAACTAAAAATCCGAATTTATTCAACAATAACTACAAATTCGGATTACTAAAATTACACTACAATTACCACAATAACTGATATCTCGATTTCGTATCTATATTCTGACCAAACTTTGTACCAAAACCTGTGCCTAAAACTGTCAAATCGTGTTTATTTCATTGAATATCTATAGAATGTGGTACTGCTGTGCATTTGTTCTTACTTTGCAGAAAAATGGCGAAATCGAGGAAGAATCTAGAATTTGAAGGTTTATACACGGTCCGTGTACCTTCTTATGCAGACTGTACAACCCTACCCGACCACAGACACGACCAGGACACCAATCTCAGCACCTGAAATTAAAACGGTCATAGATTTTGACTCGTAACTCCGTTTTGAGTGTATAACTACTTTTCGGAAAGCTTGCGAGAAGATCTACAATCTGAGCTAGAGACACAGGTACACGGTCCGTGTAGAATTTCACACGGGCCGTGTCAACTCGACTCGACCGATGACACGACCACAGATAACCGCTGACTCGACCACAGAAGACACACAGGTACACGGTCCGTGTAGCATTTCACACGGGCCGTGTCAAGCATTTCCGGAAACAGATCCAGAATTTGGAAATAAGGCTAATTGAAGGAAGGTCGGCCAGAAAAGCATATAAGCGGGATTTCTTGCACCAGAGGAGGTATTCTGGAGCAGAGAAGCAACTTAGGGTTAGGAGAAGACGGCTAAGGGCGAGGCGAAGAAGAGAGGAGGAAAACGAGAGTTTTGCGACGAATCTTCATTGTTCTTCGAGTTTTTCTATGAACTCCTTTATCTTTATTTGTTTTATTTGCTTTTTAATCATGTTAGAGTAGATTCTTTAGTTTCTAGGGTTGTGATGTAATCGAATGTTTTGTTTTGCATGTTAGTTATTGGATTCTTTTGTTGAAATTTGTGTTTGCTTGATTGTGTTTGATTTAATTGCTTAGTCTAAGTTGTTTGATTTTTATTGGTTTACCACTAGATGAATGCTCACATCTAGAAGGTACATTGGCCATTATAATCTCTCAACCAAACTAAGTACATGAGGTAGGATTAGTGATCTGGAAGGTGAAACCAAGTAGTAGCCGACAAGTGAACATTTCCTCGTATCGACGGAATGAGGTTACCTTTAGTATACCAAACAAGCAACTAGGTAATTCAGACCAACATACGACAGTTGAGGTCTAGAACCCGACGAGGGCACATATTGCAATTCCATACCAAGTTAATGAACCAACAGACGACAGTTGAGGTTTAGGAACATTAGGTCTGGTCAGTAGAACCCTACACAAAGGAACAACACAAAGAAACAATAACTGCTGCATTCACTCGAGGGCCACACGGACCGTGTACGACAGTACCCGGCCCGTGTACACTGGACACAGCCCGTGTAGGACACTACACGGACGGGTACCTCGAGGCAAAACTGAGATGAAGTCATAACCCTGGAAACGCCTTTTTACTATTGATTTAAACCAAGTTTATTTTCTTTCTTGCATTTAATTATTGTCATTGAACTGTTAGGAATCTTAAAAACCAAAACCAACATTTTCCAACTTCTAGTCTTTATTTAATTTAGGTAGAAATCTAGTTAAGACTTGAACCGTCCCTGTGATCGATACCCGATAATATACTACTCGATAGGATTGTATACTTGCAGTCTGAACCGAAAAGTGTATTTAAGGTTAAAAAGTAAATTTTACTGTACTGAAACTTTGTACTATACCTTTTGGTGTAACAATAACTAAAAATCCGAATTTATTGAACAATTACTAAAATTTCGGATTACTAAAATTACAATACAATTATCACAATTCTACAATAACTACAATTCGGATTATTTATTCAAAATAAAAAATTGAACGACAAACCTCACGAAACTTGTAGATCTGAAGTTCTTCTTGTTCTTCTCTCAAAATTACACTAAAATATGTTATTAGAATTAAAAACAATGAAGTTTTGAGGGTGGGAAAAAAAACGAGTATTGTTCGGGTGGGAAGAAAGAAGGGGAAGGAAAGAAGGAGGGGAAGAGGCGAGCCAGAGAAGGATTCTCGCGGATAAAAAAAAATAAAAGGGTGGGAACTGAATGGCGGTTTCGGGTCCAGGTTCAAAAAACAAGGGAACCGAAATGGGATCTCGGGTCCCCACCCCATTTCGATTTTCTGTGACGGCTGTTCAGAAAAACTGTGAAATGAGGGGGACCGAAATGCCAATTCGGTCCCAGGGGAAAAAAAAATGGAGACCGAATTGGCATCTCGGTTCTTACGGTTTTTGAAAATACCAAACTAATCATGTTGGTTCACTAATTTTGATTTTTATAATTATGGTTTTTTAAAAAATTTCGAAAATGAGGGTTTCATATCTCAAAAAAAATATGAGCACCCAGAAAAAAAGCATGAATTTGTACATTTCATCCAGCACATAAAGCAAGGAAAGAGAAAATAACCGACATTTTTAAAAATACCCTACGTTAATTACAAATTATTAAATCTGCCCACGATTCGCTGGATTTATTAAATATGCCCAAACCAGCAAATTATTGGCCGGTCCCGATTAAACCTCCCCACCGGCCAATTATTGGCCGGTCCCGATTAAATCTCCCTACTGGCCAATTATTGGCCGGTCGCCGAAAAAAAAAATTTCTATATGTTGGCAGCCACCCTTCTCTCGTTTTCACACAAATCATTCTCTCAAATTTTACACTCTCTCTCCTTGGTTGAGCAATTTCTCCCGGATTTCTCCTTCTCTTCCCAGATTTGCAAGTAAATCCCTCTACTTTGTTAGAATTTATTTTTTAGAGCAAAATAGTTGTAAAATGTTAGGATTTGTTAGTAATTGCCAGAATTTGTATAATTTGTATAATTAGTTGTAATTAGAGAGTAATTAGTCAAATTTAGGGTATACATTTGTATGATTTAGGTCAATGTATTATAATTAAGTATAATTAGCATTGGTGACCATATATCTGCGGAATTTAGAATGTCATACCATAATTAAAACAATTAAGCCTGATATCTGAAAATTTAGCGTAATTAGGTTAATTAAGCCTATATTGGCACATTTAGGATATTTTAGTGTACTTAAGTATAGTTTTGCGTAATTAAGCCTATTTTACCAAAACCAAGCACATTTTGGCATATTGTACCGTCATGAAGCCTATTTGATCCGTTGTTACCGTAATTAAGCCTATTATATGCGTTTTCAGCTTAATTAAGCCTATTTTAGCTGTTTTTACCGTTATTAAACCTATTGTAGCCGGTTTTAGCGTAATTAAGCCTATTTGATCTGTTTTTACCGTAATTAAGCCTATTATATCCGGTTTCAGCTTAATTAAGCCTATTTTAGCTGTTTTTACCGTTATTAAACCTATTGTAGCCGTTTTTAGCGTAATTAAGCCTATTTTAGCTATTTTTACCGTTATTAAGCATATTTTAGCCGTTTGTAGCGTAGTTAAGCCTATTTTAGCAGTTTTTACCGTTATTAAGCCTATTTTAGCCATTTTTAGGGTTATTAAACCTATTTTAGCCGGTGTGTTCATTTGCCGTACTACCCGGCGATGGCCCGGTACCTCGTCAATCTGAGCCTCTACCAGATGGTGGACATCTTGCGGACTGGGAGTGGCGTCATCAACGCGTCTCTCATCGCCAAACATGACGGAACCAAATAGGTCCATCACGTAGCCCCGTGTATATCTGCAGTAACAAACCGATAATATAAGATCAACAACAAATGAGAATTCAATAAAAAAAATAATACGATAAATTTGAAGTTTTTACCTCTGAATCTCCTCATCGGTGGAGGCTGCTGTCAGACCCGCGCTAAAGTGCTCGAGCAACCTCTTCATCCTTAAGTGGAATTTCGATGTTCCACTCTTCTCAATGAGGAAGTCAGGATCAACCCCCAAAAGCTCCTCAATCTGAGCAGCAAACGCCGTGCTGTCAGATACGCCACTAAAGGGGGTGCACTGATAGCCAACCCCCAGAGAGAACTCACGTCCTGGAGAGTCACTATCATCTCTCCGAACGGCATGTGGAACGTGTGCGTCTCGGGACGCCATCTCTCAAACAATCCTTGATTCTTTCGGTGACTGCATGCCAATGATGTATCTCCCGCTGCTGGCAGACCTGGAGCAACCATCGAAGTACAACTGGGGTGCGGCCGTCCTAGACCATTTGTACTCCCACCTCTGCCGTGCTTCTATGGTGAGTCCCTAACTATTTTCTTATTTTTTTACCTAATAAATCAAGAAATGGCTCATGACATCTGAAATTGTTACAAATGCAGTCAGATACGAAACAGATGTATGGGCCAGTACTGTTGCTTCAGCACTGGTCGTATTCACGGCTACCGATGGGCAGGCCCATACCGAATGCGACACCGGTTTGGGGAGATCCCGATGATGTCCACTGCCCGGCATACGCCAAGAAGTGGCACAGTATTCACAGCTACCGGGATAAGGGCCATAGTTATACATTGGGTATTAGGCCAGTCCGGTCAGAACTGCAAAATTTGACGGCAGAACAGGTTGAGTGGACGCCGTACGCCAAGCAGTACGATGAGGGGAAGCTACCAGTGAGATGTTTCCAGTCTCAGGATATGTGGTACTACATGGGGCCACTCGTACATTTCTGGGTAGTGGAGCACCACTATCCGGATCGCGTACTCCACCAGTTTGGACATCCGCCGTTCATTCCCGCAGAGCCATCTTTGCCGAGGTCCACTATCGTAGACCTACACAAGTAAGTCGTATCTATTTCCACTATTCTTTTTTTACTTGATTTATTTTTATTGCATCTAACGTGCTTATTACAGGTTGACCCACTTCTTGAGTACGGAGCGCGACTGGAGCTAGCACCATGAGTTCTATTGCAGTATCTTGGCACAGCCGCAGCACCATCACTTCTATGTATACCCGGATGAATTATTGCAGACCCCGGGGTATCCCCTACTGAGGTACGAGGCTTGGTACATGCGAGTATGCATGGCGAGCGTATATCTGGAAGGCGATTACGGTGCCCACTTACGCGACAAGATCGAAAACGACGACGGTTACACGCCCAACAGTAGGAAATGGGCTCGCCAGGTAATGCACATAGAACTATATGTTTTTTTCCTTAACTGATTACTTCGTCAATGTTTGATCTAACAAATTACTCTTTCAGCTGTTGGCAACGATTAAAGGCGTCGCGCATGGGATCAAAATGCTAGGAAAGAAGAAGGGGAGGCGTCTTGGGTTCAGCTACATCGAGAAGGGTGCCACTTTCATTGAGGATTCTGGGCACAGTGGGCAGCTTATTGGCATGTTGCGGGACGTCAGAGAGAACATCAGTTGGCGTGATATAGATCCGTCCGAGCCCGATGAGAGCCCGGTTCTGCTGTGAGACATGCCATCTCCCCCCGAGACGGTTCCAGAGTGGGACTACCATTGCTGGGTGTTGTCCACGAGGGAATGGCACGAATTCTACGGCTCCGATGGTCGTCCAGCCTCCGGTATGTTTTATGATTTTAGCTGTCTGGATTAGTGCAAATTTCTTCGTTCAGTTCTAATTCAGTAAATTATGTGAGTGATTACAGGGTTCGTCCGTTATGCCGGAGACTGATCCACTTATGCCGAAGACTGATCCAGATTTTAGTGTGAGTTTGGACGAGCTCGGGGTTTTTGACTACGGGATGCCGCCGATGCCCATGATGGAGAGGCCAGGGGCAGCGGGGCTCAGCATCAGTCTGACTATGGGATGCCGCCGATGGCTCACGATGGAGAGGTCAGTGGTAGCGGAGCTCAGCATTAGCCTGACTTTGGGACTGATCTCGCTGCATCTATATTCGGTACACCCCCACCGGTCTCTACGTGTGAGTCTGTCTAGGATACTGCAGATAAGATGTATAGAGAGGCCGACGCTCATGCGGTGACACCGAGAGATAGAGCGTGACCGCAGCGGGCGAACGTCGGTGTTCCACCTGAGCGATGGTCCCCTTCTCCGTGGCGGTGCTGATTTTTTTATTTTTTATGGTTTTCTTGTTGTTCTTGTTTTATTTTTGGTGTTTTACTATTTTATTGTGCTATTTTTGGTGTTCCATTATTTTATTATTATATGTTTCGTTGTTCTATATTTTGTTGTTCTTGTTTTATGTTTTGTGTTTTACTATTCGGAGTCACAATTAATTTTGCAAACGTATCATTCAATTCAATATACTCCACATAACTTGGAAAAAAAAAGTTCACAACATATAAATAAAAAATGTGATAATAGAGATAAATCACCTTCTACTACTACTACGCCTAAAACTAAATCCCCTAAAGAAACCGGTTCCGGCAGATGGCCTACTAGATGGCTCTGCTTGGGTTCCAGACGGCCCTGTTGTACGCCTACTAGTTGACCTTCTCGATGGCTCTCTTTGCAGTCCAATCGCCTCACCTCCTAAGTTAAGGGCATCCCCCATTGCTTCTGCAAACATAACAGACGCATCTAAATGGCTTGTAGCGGGAGAATGCCGTGGCCCTCCCGACACACTTGCCCTTGCCCTAGCTGGATCATTCTCGTACTGATTGGTCGCGATTCTTGCATCTGCATTTGTATATGTTATTTATAAGTTGGTGCAAATTGAAAGGAAATATAATTTTTGATAAATGTTTAACGTATCTCTTCGTTGCCTATCGATAGTGGAACATCGAGGTTGATGCCCCCGTCGCCTGCCTTCCAATTCATCAATTGTCATTACATAACGGATGTGTTTTCGCCGCCCCTTCCTAATCCATCCTTGTGCGAGGAGTTTTGTTAGGAGGCCAATATTTCATATTGCCAATGGGAGCAAACACCCCGCTCCAAGTACTCAGAAGGTAGTCCATATTGTACCAGTGTGCAACAAAGGTTTCCTCGCACCAGTTTCAGTTTCGACAAACCGCTAACACATGAGCGCACGGAATTGAGGTCAACTGGATACATCTACACTCACATTCCATTTGGTTGTCAGGACCGCGTTTCACAATATACATGCACTCCCTGTGTGTTAACTCCATAACTCCCTGGTCGTTGCGACGGCAAGGATTAAACTCATTTAGAACTGAAACTTGGTACTATCCTTGGCCGTGTGTGTAAGGCACCAAACGCATTGTTGCAGCTTTCTCCCATTTTCTCTCCAACTTTTCCGAAACCCGGGTGGAAAACTTCTGGCCATTGTCTTTCAATTTCATGGCTCGCTATCGCCGTGCAACAAACCATTGGTTGCACTTGTAGAATGTATCCTCTTCTATGGCAGCAACGAGTATTCTACGGCTATCCCGGAAAACATTGTTGAGGCACTCAGAGCCGTTTGTTGTCATTATACCAAACCGGTATCCTCCATCACAGGTTTGGAAAATCTTTTCATAATTAGACAGCTCTGTCGGATCATTCAGACGAACTTTGCCAACCTTCCGCAGATATGCATTGCACATTGGATTTAGCTGTACAAAACGAACAGATGTTATTTCATTTTCAGAGTAGAGTTCTGAAAAAATTAAATGAAATGCTGTATATTACAAATACCTTAGCAAACTCTTCGAACATCTCTTTCAGCTTTCTTGACTTTTTCTTCTTTGCTCCTTCCCTGAACCTTTGGCCGTACCACCTTTCTTTTCCACAGTTCTGGACTAGGTTGTCAGCAACATGCTGCATGCAAAACCTGTGCACAAAGAGCTCTGGAGACCATCCGTATTCTGCTGTAAGTGCAGCTTTGATCCCCTTGTGCTGGTCTGATATAACACAGACGATTTGGTTATATCCAAGCACTTCATTCCTCAACCATTGCAGGAAGAAACCCCAATTCTCAGCATTTTCCTTGTGCACGATTGCAAATGCTAGAGGCAACAGTTGGTCCTCGGCATCATAGGCACAAGCTATCAAGAGCCTCCCCTCGTACCGCCCTGACAAGAAGCATGCATCTATGCTAATCACCGGTCTCAAGTACCAGAACGCTGCAATGCATGAACCAAAAGCCCAGGCCACGGCCCTGAATTGAACTTGGCCTTCCTTTATTACTCCTGTGTCTTTGTCTCGTATCGGACTGGTCAGAAAATGGTACTTTGATCCGGGATTCTTGACGCAAATTGCCATCAATAGTGGTCTCAGCAAGCCGTACGAATCCTCCTAACCCCCAAATTCTCGGGCTATTGCAAACTCACGACCCCTTCACAGTCGGTTGTATTTCGGGGTCACTTTGTCATACACAGCCATAGCACAGTTTGCCACCGACTGGATTCTCATACAGGGGTCAGTCTTAATGCTGTTCCCAATGACATCGGCGATGATTGATGCCGTCAGACATTCATTGTCGATCCTTGTATACTCAGTCCTGCATGTATGAGGCTTGTTTTGCTTCGTTATAACCCACGCATCTTCATATCCCGATGTTTTTCCCCTTAGTTCGTAACCACAACGCCGGTCTTTGCACACCACATAACAAACTCGAGTCCCCAATTCAAGGTTGCATCTTTCTGGATTAAAACGGGTGTAATCGAAAATTATGATTTTCAAGTCCAACAGAGATATATCATCGTTAACCATAACCGAAGTAATTGGTTCTTTGTTGTAATAAGGCCTGTCTGCATTATTTTCAAGCTTACCACCATAGTGTACAGAAATCAATGACATTGTGATCAAACTACATTTTGAAAGTGATAATAATTTGTCAGGTTACTAATTTACACAGTTACTGAATAACAAAAAAAATTAGTTCAAATTAAGTTCAATTAGTTTTAATTCATTTTAATTAATTTTAAATAATTGTAATTAATTAAAATTAAAATTAATTAAGTAAAATTAAAATTAATTAATTAAAATTAAAATTAATTAATTAAAATTAAAATTAATTAATTAAAATTAAATTAATTAAAATTAAAATAATTAAAATTAATTACAATTAATTTACATTAATTAAAAATAACAAAAAATTAATTAAACTTAATTAAACTTAACTAAAATTAATTAAATTTCATTAAAAAAATTAAAACTAACTTAAATTAATTAGAAATAATTGAACTTAATCAAAACTAATTTAAACTAATTAAAACTAATTAACATTAATTTTAATTAAATTAATTAACCTTAATTACAATTAATTACAAACATTTAAAAAAAAAAAAAAAATTTAAAAAAAAATTTACCTGCGGTCTTCGGCTCTTCAGAGGCTGTGTGTGAGTGAGGTTAGATTTGTTTTGGGGTATTAATAGGGGCTGAAACAGTTAAAACCAGTGTTCTAAATAGCGCGCTATAGCGTGTTTGGACTCCAAACGCTGCGCTATGACATCAAAATGCGCTATTTGCGCTACGGCCGCTATAGTAGCCGCTACAGCGCTCTAGCGGCCGCTACAGCGCTCTAGCGGTCCGCTATTTGCGCTATACAATATGGGTTTTTTTTTTTTAAGAAA
Organism: Carex kokanica; assembly: GCA_025461125.1. Lineage (NCBI taxonomy): Eukaryota > Viridiplantae > Streptophyta > Magnoliopsida > Poales > Cyperaceae > Carex > Carex kokanica. Next base: position 183,179 of record JAJGRX010001036.1, on the reverse strand, counting down.
TTTATATGGGTTTTAAATAAAGATAAAAAAAATCTCAAACCGAAATTGAATTTGTTGCTACTTGCTACAGATAAATCAATTTGAAATTGGGAATATAAATTGAAATTTGAATAGAAAAAAAGTCCAAACCGAAATTAAAATTTGAATAGAAAAAAAATAGATTATGTCATGAATCATGATGCATAATATATTTTTAATAGGAAAAATCGATAGTTTATGATATTACTATGGATATTTTGAACCGCAATTTGGACTTTGTACGGGTTTAATATGAATATTATAATTTCTTAATTACTTTGGTGTTATTTATTGTTCTATGAGACTTTAGATAATGTTGATATTTAGTACAAATATTGAATATACGAAATGTAAAAAAAAAAACGCTATTTGGAATAGCTTCCGCTATAGCGACGCTATTCGCTATAGCTTTTTTTTTTTGCCTTCCCGCTACGACGCTATAAACGCTATTTAGAACCTTGGTTTAAACAAAATAAAGCACGGGACCGGCCAATAATTGACCGGTTTGGGCATATTTAATAAATCCAGCGAATCGTGGGCAGATTTAATAATTGTAATTAACTTAGGGTATTTTTAAAAATGTCCGGAAAATAATAGATACTTTTTCTTACGGTAGTTTCGTTTCTATAAAGCTTGATTTGAAAAGTAGAGTATGGCTAATTTGCTTCCGGCAGCATTTCGGCCGAGGTGCTTACAGGGGCATATCTTGCAATTTGATGTTCAAACAACAAATTCAAACCGTTAGATGTTCAATCTATATGAAAATCTACTTGGAGACCAAATTTTACATTTTTTGGAATTTTTTTACTATTTTTTAAGCTGGGTTGAAAACCGCTGTTTTCAATGCTTCAGAAATTTAATAAAAACAGCGGTTTTCAAACTAGCTTAAAAAATAGTAAAAAAATTCCAAAAAATATAAAATTTGGTCTCCAGGTAGATTTTAATATAGATTGAACATCTAACGGTTTGAATTTGTTGTTTGAACATCAAATTGTAAGATATGCCCCCGTAAGCACCTCGTCGAAATGCTGCCGGCAGTAACTTAGCCGGTCCCTGAAAAGTATTATAAAAGTGTTGTTTCTTCAACGACAAAAAAGTAACCCGAATTTTTTTTTAATATCCAACATTAAATAAAAACTAATAGAAATATTCAAGTTTGATGAAAAAATTTAAAAACGTCTAGGCCCGCTCAGGATTTCGGCGGCCGAGAAAAGAATAGGGCGGCTGAAACTTTTTATTTAATATTAAAAACATACTGACGCATATTCCTTATTAAAATTGCTGGTACCAATATGCAAGTGTAATATACTCTCTGTTTGGATTGTGGTGTTGACTTCTTACCAGACCCAGGTGTACAGTTAGGTCTTGGGACTGGCACCGTCTCATAGTGCTTTTTAAATTATTGTTTTGGTTATCTTTGCTATTACCAGTGTTCTAAATAGCACGCTATAGCGTTTTTGGACCCCAAACGCTACGCTACAACATCAAAGTGCGCTATTTGCGCTACGGCCGCTATAGCGGCCGCTACAGCGCTATTTGCGCTATACAATATGATTTTTTTTTTTTTAAGCAATTTATATGAGTTTTAAATAAAGATAAAAAAAATCTCAAACCGAAATTGAATTTGTTGCTACTTGCTACAAATAAATCAATTTGAAATTGGGAATAGAAATTGAAATTTGAATAGAAAAAAAGTCCAAACCGGAATTAAAATTTGAATAGAAAAAAAAATAGATTAATGTCATGAATCATGATACTTAAGATATTTTTAATAGGAAAAATCGATAGTTTATGATATTACTATGGATATTTTGAACCGCAATTTGGACTTTGTACGAGTTCAATATGAATATTATAATTTCTTAATTACTTTGGTGTTATTTATTGTTCTATGAGACCTTAGATAATGTTGATATTTAGTACAAATATTGAATATACGAAATGTAAAAAAAAAAATGATATTTGGAATAGCTTCCGCTATAGCGACGCTATCATAGCTTTTTTTTTAGCCTTCCCGCTACGACGCTATAAACGCTATTTAAAACCTTGGCTATTACACACCATTAATTAATTTTCAGGTACTTGAAGGACTTTTTGTTGGTGCTACCAGCCGCAATGGTTTTGGTGCGCTGGGCTATTCAGATCATAACCCGGTATTCGCCATGCGTGGTGTACTGAACACTGTACAACGTCAGATGATAATGTTAGAAAATCAGATCCCATTATTTGTTTAGACAGGCTTCTGGCCACTCGGACTAAATTGATCATATTGCTTGATCAGCCCTGGGAAATTGCAAAACTGGCTGTCTTTTTCTTCGACCCATTAATGCCCACAGACGAACCACTACATTGAAGGGACAAGGCCCTGATGGGGAGAAGACGTGCCGGGCCACTTGACGCAGGATTATATTGTTTGGATGTCTTTCGCCGCAGTCTTCTTCATGCCCACCCGAGGAAACAACCACAGCCGCGAAGTACCTGGCGCCAGTCGTCTGCCACCCGGCGTGTCACTGACAAGGCGCGCCAGCAGTTCATACATTGTGTATCAGAATTACAGGAGGCAGGAATAAGGATCAGAAAGAGGAAGACTGATAGGTTCTTGGATATAAGCTTCGATAATGATGGTACTTTTCAAATCCCAAGGATTTTGATACATGATGGGACAAAATCCCTATTACTTAATTTGATTGCATTTGAGCAGTGCCACTTGGATGCATCGAGCAATACAATTACAGCTTATGTGATCTTCATGGATAATTTGATAAATACCGAGAAAGATGTCAGGTAATAAGTTTGAGATGCAATTAGTTTGACTTCAAAAAACACTGTGCAGACATTTTTACAGGTTCTTTTGATTATGTTATCAAGAGATGTACAGAAGTTGAGCATCAGGACCATTAAATTGTTTGTTTCAAACTTATTCTGCCACTACATTATGACTTTATAAATAGAGCTTTGCTCTCTTTATTTGAAACGAAATTTTCTGATACTGATGCCAATATATTCATATTGCAAATCAAACCAGCCTCCCCTTTTGATATCCTAGACATAACAAAATTACAAGTTGGTTTGTGGTTTTCGTGTTGTTTATTGCCAACCTCGTTGAATTTAATGCCATCATGAGTCCAAATTTAACTACTAATTTTCAGTACAAGTTAATATACCTTTTAACCATAATTCTACTTGCGTTCAGATCACAAGCGCATGATCCTACCGTGTAGCATAATTGGAGTGTCGATCCACAGGGATAGTGTATTAAATATTTAACAATTTTCATTGAAATTCGATTTAAAACAGTTTGTAGTAATTTTGAAAATAGTTTTGAAAATAGTTTTTAATATTCAATACCCTCAAAGTTAATGCGGAGGTGTTAATTGTGCTAAGGTTTGGGCTAAACAATTAAATAGAGATTCTTTAGGGTTCAGGTTCTCTCCTTCTTAATTACGCAAAATATATGTTTCTGACATCTCTCTACCCGCATGCGGCCTGTCACCCCGTATGCGGCATAGATTGTCCCGTAGGGTGTGTTGGGTTTCTGTGTATGCGATTTGAAAGATTTTCTGATCTTGCGATCGGCTTTTGGGCTATCAATTCAAAGTAATACGGGTATGCAATTATCTTTCTCACACAAACACAATTGATCATATCATATTCTACCCCTCAATTAAATATCCCAAAGCCCTTCCTAAATTTGGTATCTCCTAATACAATTCAAATTACTAATTTACACTGTCCTGCCAACGGAGCCCACTGGTTCTAAACCTAGTCTTTTAACCGCTACCATGAATCCATAGCCTAGGCACTAGTACTTACATGTTTGTCCTTTACACAAGGACGTAACGACTATAGTTTAGGTGTTAGTACTTACATGTTTGTCCCTCACACAAGAACGCAACAACTTAGATTACATTGGCATATAGTAGACATAACTATGTATGCAAGGATTTAATAAAATGGTTTAAACAATAAAAACAAACTCAAATCAACATACACAAAACATTATACATATACTAAAACATAATTAAGAATTCAATTACAACCCTTACCCTAGAGATGAGAGAATTAGCTACTCATGGCCATAGCAAAATGAAAGGAATAAAATAAAGAGTGCACAAATTACAACCTAATTGTAGATGGATGAACCTCTGACTCCTTAGATGATGCATTCTTCTCCTGCTTGGCTTCCGATGGCTACTCATCTCTCTCTAAGTAACTCTATAACCTAATCTAGTATGAGGATGCTAATCGATTCTATGGACTTAACATAATTAAACACTCACCCTAAACTCAATTACAAGAGGGGCTTTTATAGCCTTCCTAAATGAGAGGGGGAGGGATAGAGGTAGTGGAGAAGGTGGGAACTTGGAGTGCACTCCAAGTTTGCTTAGATGGAGCCAAAAATAACTAAGATAACTTGGCTCTGAAGCAACAACGTCCATCTGGGAGAATTCTGCCGAAAATAGCATCAAGGGTGGAGATCTGATCAGAATCAGCACAGTTCACAGATTGAGTCCACGGATCGTGCGGCATAGGGGAACCCGCACGACTTCCTGACTTAGCGGATTTTGTAGTAATTTTGCCATTTTGCATGTTGTGCACTTCGTGTGAGGTGTTGCATGCTCCATGTGATGCCCTGTTTTGGTGCTATCTTTAGAAATCGCCTAAATTCGACACTTTTGCTCCATTTTTGGCCTAAATACGCAACTTTCTCCAAAACCTGCCAAAATAGCCTAAAAACATGTTTGCGGTAAATAAATTAGAAAAATTGCTACTTTGCATTTGCTTTTGGCCATTTTTCGCAAGAAAAGATAGTGATTTTCGCTATATGTTTTGGCCCGATCATGCCAACATTGAGCATATATGTAATCTAATTATGGGTTGTTTACTGTCATATATGGTTGTCAATTAAAGTGATCAAATAAGGTAATAGACAATCAATGTATTCATCAGGATCTGGTCCATAAATGTGTAGAATAATTTTAGGCAAAGATCAAATCATTGATGGACTGGTTCTAAGATTTGCAATTTAGAAAACTACCATTTAAGATGATTGTATGGGCCACATGATATCAATGCATCCGCACGGATTTTGATGTAACAGCACGGTTTTTGATGTAGTCACATAAAATACCTTTTTCAAGTTGGCAAATAACCAGATAGGCTACTATATATAAGGATTGGTCCCCAAGGCACAAGATAACATAGAAAAATACAGAAACTAAAAATGCATGTTTCTCTTTAAAAAAATACAGCTCTGTGTGTCTTCTCTTCTTCTTCCACCATCAAAGAAGAGAGAAAAGAAATCCATTAGAAAATTTGAAGTGGATTTCTTAATAGTCATATCTTGTTGTCTTAAAAGACTTGATACGAGACCATATGACGAAAAGGCGAGAAGGGCTTCTTACCATTGAAGACTTGTCTCGTGCTCACGAAGACGGCTGTTGCTCTACCAAGGTTTGGATATTCCATGACAAACGGTATGAAATCAGGTATTATTTTTCGCACTTCAGATTTATGTTTTGGGTCTCTTTGCCCAAGGACGGTCCTAGATTAAGGTGGAGAACTGTTTCTCTTTTCCGGGTTGTAAGTGTTTGACCCCTAGATGAGATGTAATTGTTTGATCTCTAGATAAGACGTAATTTTTTGGCCTTTATGATTATCCAACAAGTGGTATCAAAGCCTTCTTATGCCGAAAAATTAAGTCTTTTAGGATATAGAGAGAATTAAGGATTATTGATGATTTTTTCGTTGGTTTTTTGTTGGATTTTTCTTGATTGTTTTAGATCTGAAAATTTTGATTTGGAGAGTACAAAATTTGTAAAAGTTTACGGCCATAATTGCCTATTTTCAGTTATTAAGTTGATTAGAATTTGTTAGAAGATTTTCAATTGAAATCGCAAAATTCTAATCAAAATTCGGTCCTGACAGAGTTTGTACGACCCTCTATGCGGACGCAAAGAGGCTACACAAAATTCAATTTATTTGCCAGATTTAAGGAAAAAATACTTTTATTTAGTTGTCGCTGTGTGTATAACCTGCGTTTGTCCGGACGGAAGTGATGGGGATTTTTGTCCAAACGGCTTTGGACAAAGTCTCATCCAAAGTCTGACCTAAACCGTCCGATCTGCATCAAAATTCGTATAAACATTTAGATTTAATAAGCCATTTAAATTTATCTTGCACGAATCTAAATGCAAATTGGACGTGTAAGCTTAGTTTTGGATGAGGCTTTGTCTAAAGCCTTTGGACAAAAGCCAATCTCGGACGGAAGATCCGACATTTTTATTTATACCCAAAGTTAATTACAAATTAATAAAAATACCCAGACCCGCCAACTTTTATTAAAAATACCCAAATCGGCCATTAAATGGTCGGTTCCTGATTTAATTTTTTATTTTTTTTTAGAGACAAATAGCTAAAATGCTGAAATATAACACTAAAAAATTGATTTTTTTTTAATATTTGTCAAATTAATTTTTTTGATAGCATATTTATGTTAGTTTGTAATAATCTAGAAGTCAATAATACGATAATTTATCATAAAGCTTTGTTCATGAATTGAATATTTATTTATATATCATTTTGTTGCCTTGAGTATTATTGTTTTTATGAATCATTCCTTTATCTGACTAGAGTCAATAAATGGAACTGTGAAACTTCATAATATAGATGATATATATTCTTAAAAGTCTCTAACCAAGGTAATTAGCAGGAACACTAATTTACCGTTACAATGTTAGTATGTGGATTAAAAGATGGTTATGTTTTACAAACCATTTGACAAGATATGTTATTTTAATCACATAGATACATGTTCCAGGTGTTAGTGTAATAATCTAAGAGTCAATAAAATAGGATAATTGTATTCTATATATTTTGTTCATGAATTGAGTGATTAATAAACTGTCATTTTGTTACCTTGAATATTATTGCATTTATGAATCATTCCTTTTTCTGACTAGAGTCATGAACTGGAATTGTGAAACTTCATAATATAGATGATATATATTCTTAAAAAGTCTCTAACCAAGGTAATTAGCAGGAACACTAATTTACCGTTACAAGGTTAGTATATGGATTAAAAGATGATTATGTCTTACAAATCATTTGACAAGAGATGTCATTTTAATCACATAGATACATGTTCCAGGAACATGGTATTTGACAGACTCCAAATGAAACATTAAATGGAATTGTGTTCGTGTCATTAATGTTTTCATTCAGTGTTAAGTTCTAAATTATGAGGTATTCATCTTTCCTACTAAGAAATGTATATGTGTGATTGTTACCTAACGCTGTCGGTAAAACGCAGTTATAACAGTAGCTCTTCGATATGCATAGCTTAGCTGAGGTAGTGATGGTTTACCAAAAGTACTATTGTCCCTCGTATCTAGGGCTGCTAACGAGCCGAGTTAGCTCGAGTTCAGGGTAGCTCGAATTCAACTCGGGAAAATAGCAAGTCGAGTTGACTTGAGTTGAGAATCCGAATCGAGCTGGCTCGCTGACTCGAATTCAACTCGTGAGTAACTCGAGTTGACTCGTGACTCGTTAATTAATTCGTGATCAGTGATCCTAATTACCTACTAGTAGTCTAGCACTTTGAATTTTAAGATGTTGAACTGTTGTTATGTAATAATCTATTTTCAAGAAAGTTCATTTGTTCAAAAAGCAACAGCCTTAGTCGAAATTATTGTATATATTCATGTATATCAAAGTTATTTTTGTTTACAGGTAAGAAAGGGCATCCCTTGAAACACTATTTATTTGTTCAAAAAGTCGAGATATGGGATGCAGGTACTGAACTCAACCGAGTCCGAGTTAAAATGAGCGAGCTGAGTCCAACTTGAACTCAACTCGTGAGTCAAACGAGTTACTCAACTCGAGTCAGAGTAACTCGAGTTTTTAGCGAACGAGTTGTTAACGAGTTCGTTACCGAGCTGAGTTCGAGTAACTCACGAGTCACGAGCTTTTTGTACAGCCCTACTCGTATCTCTATACGAGTTATAATACACTGGGCCCCTTGATAGAATAAAATTATCTGCATGCGGTATAATTACAAGAGTAATTATATTTGGTAATCTGTTCAAGATCAAGAAAAGATTAAGTTTGCAAGGATGACACACACCTACCTTGAAACTGATCTGATAACTATGAGACAAAAGAATTAACACGAGTAAATAGTTTACTAGATTGTGGTATTATACAGTACAACATCATCTGTGTAATTGGATGGTCATAGTGCAGATGTCAGATGCCTCCTATGATTATAGAAGTTAAAACAGTTTTAATTCTATTTACCAACATAACACAGATCCTATTGGGTCACACCATATAGGAGCTACTCGGAGAATCTTATTGATTAATTATGATTTGATTATGATTAATAATAAGATGGATATAATTAATTATACTTGATATAATTAAATTATAAATGTCATTTAGATGACAAGCAAAAACAACGGTTAATTTATAAACGTGCACGACACGTTGTATAAAAGTCACCGAAACAAACAACCGCAAGAAATATAATTGTTCAGAATAATTATATGGATATTAATTGAATTTGGGCCGAGGGCATTTTGGTCTTTTCACATGTCATCCTTATCCACATGACACGTCATCATTCTTATCCACATGACATGTCATCATCCCTATCCACCCAAGGGCAAAATGGTCATTTCATGTCCATTTAGGCCTACAAATAGAGGGGTAGGGGTAAAGAATAGAATACTAATTTTTGAGATATCGAATCTGTTTGATCAGTTCGGTAATCTATTTTCTCTCTTTCTCGGTTTCTCTCCCAAATAGTGTTTCGGTTGAGAAAAGGAAATTATACGTAATTGACGTATAATCTTGAGAGTTGTTGAGAAAAATATTTACGGGATCGGTGAATAGTGTTTTCCCAAATTTCACGGTATTTCAGTTTTGCTTATTAGTGAATCTGAATAACTGCAAATTCGTGATTACGTGTTTTCGTCTTTTCTCGGTGAATAGTGTTTTTGCATAATCCCGCGGTTTATAGTATTTCTGGCAAAAGAAATAAATCGCTCTCCGGTTAATCCTGGTGGATAACCGATAGAGGCACCAGACGTCTGGTGCTCCGAGACGAGTCATTCTCAGATGTCGCTCTTCTCGCTCGGTCTGCAATCCAATTGGAATTTGGATACGAGGTATAAATGTTATATTAATCTATTTAATTGTTAAGTAGATTTAAGTTTTAGAAATCAATAATGGAGTAGATCTGTAAAGGATTAAAAGGGCTTGTCAAGAGAAAGACGGAAACATGAACGTTCGGTACTCTTTCTGACATACCTCTTTAATCCTTGGCTTAAGTTAGAAGTAAAATTTTTGTTTTACGTTCTTTCCGCATCTTAAGCAAACAAATGGGTTTGAACAGTCAAAACCCCAACAGACTTAATCAATGGGTTTGAACCGTCAAAACCCTACACCAGGAACATGGTATTTGACAGACCCCGAATGAAACATTAAATGGAATTGTGTTCGTGTCATTAATGTTTTCATTCAGTGTTAAGTTCTAAAGTATGAGGTATTCATCTTTCCTACTAAGAAATGTATATGTGTGACTGTTACCTAACGCTATCGGTAAAACACAGTTATAACGGTAGCTCTTCAGTATGCATAGTTTAGGTGAGGTAGTGATGGTTTATCAAAAGTACTATTGTCCCTTGTATCTCTATACAAGTTATAGTATCACTGGACCCCTTGATAGAATAAGATTATCTGCATGCGGTATAATTACAAGAGTAATTATATTTGGTAATCTGTTCAAGATCAAGAAAAGATTAAGTTTGCAAGGATGACACACACCTACCTTGAAACTGATCTGATAACTATGAGACAAAAGAATTAACACGAGTAAATAGTTTACTGGATCATGGTATTGTACAGTACAGCATCATCTGTGTAATTGGATGGTCATAGTGCAGATGTCAGATGCCTCCTATGATTATAGAAGTTAGAACAGTTCTAATTCTATTTACCAACATAACACAGATCCTATAGGGTCACACCAATAGAAAAGTAATCAGAGAAATTTTATGATTAATTATAAAGTGTTATAATTAAGAATAAAATATATGTCATGGAGATGACATGCTTAAACCGAATTAAATTTATAAACGTGTATGACACGTCGTATAAATTTATCACAATCGCAAGAAATACAATTATTCAGAATAATTGTATATATATATATATATATATATATATATTATATGGATTAAAATATTAATTATGAATTAATATTTTTGGCCAAAAGTCCATTTGAAATTTGGGCCCAAATTAAATTTAGAATTTAATTAAAAGCCCAAATTGAATTTAATTAAAAGGCCCAAATTAAATTAATTAAAAATGGGCCAAGGGCTATTTTGTCATTTCCTCTCTAAACCGCCATATAATGGCAATTTTGTGATTTGGCAAACCGCCACAAATTGCCTATTTAAAGCCATGAAATGAGAGAAGAAATTAGAAATTGTTTCCAAGTTCAAATCAAAGTATGAATCAGAATCTGATTCGATTCGTATCTAATTTTCTCTCCCAAATAGTGATTTGCAGAAAATCTGATAATTCATATATATATTCTTGCGAGAATAAAAGTTATTATTGTGAATAGTGTTTTGTCAGAAATTTCGTACTTTCGGTGAATAGTGATTTATCGAAAATCGTGACTTTTCGAATACCGTTGGTATAATATTTCTGGCAAAAGAAATACCAACTCTCTAGTAGTTCCTGGTGGATAACCAATAGAGGTATCAAACGTCTGATACTCCGAGGCAAATCATTCCCAGGTGTGGCTCTTCACGGTCGGTCTGCTTTCCAACTGAGATTTGGAAACAAGGTATAAACATGTCTATTTAATTGGTAAGTAGATTAAAGTTTTAGAAATCAATTAAGTAGTAGATCTGTAAAAAGATTAAATAAGGTTTTGATGCCAAAGGAATACTGAAGGTGGACCCCCTTGGAAAGTTTCCTGGCATACCTCGTTTAATCCTTGGCTTAAGTTAGAAGTAAAATTTTGTTTTACGTTCTTTCCGCATCTTAAGCAGATAAATGGGTTTGAACGGTCAAAACCCCAACAGACTTAATCAATGGGTTTGAACCGTCATAACCCTACAATTTATACTTAAATACGCTAAATTATTTGAAATTATGTTAATTTATGCTGAATTACACTAAATTACGCTAAATTACAATAATTATGTAGAATTATGCTAAAATACGGTAAATTACGCTAAATTACGTATGAATAGGGCCGATTTTGTGCCATCTTTCATAAATTACGGTAATTATAATGAAATTACGCTAAATTACGCTAAATTAGGCCGATTTTGTTAATGAGATTGAGAATTTGATTACATGATTCCTTGTTAAATTTGTTAATGAGCATAGAATCTATTGGGACTTATGCACATGCATCCAATCCATTGGGACTTAAACATCGTTGTTTTTGCAATGAAACATCGATGTTTCGTTAGCCTTAGCATTGACAATTAAGCAGGGTAGTGCTGAAAAAATATCGGTGCGTCGCTGATGTTTTTGTAATGAAACATCAATGCACTTCTGCCGTCGACAAGCCGTGCATAAAGCATTGGTGCATCATCGGTATTTTTGCACGAAAGCATCGTTGTTTTTTAAAAAACTTTAAACGGCCATAACTTTGACTAGGAAACTCGGATTTGTGCGTACGACCCCAATTCGGAAAGCTTGGGACGAGACGGGGGCAATGGCGCCCTAGGGGTCATCCCCAGGGGCCGATGGAATCAGAATTGCAAAAAAACGTCGTTTAGTGCCTCAAAAATTGAGTTAAATTTTTTTATCATCGGTAGACACACAATGACCCGTTTGCGGCTAGTGACAGTGTCGTATGCAGCATGGTAAAAGTTAGAACTTGTATCAAAATTACTGATCTGATGTTTAGTGTTCGCATGCGGCTAGTGAATTTAATTTGACAATAACCAGCATCCTAATATTTAGTATCTTTCATTTTGTATGTTTAAACAAGAAACAGTTCGTATTTTAGCATACGTAATTTAACGTAATTTAGCATACGTAATTTATCTAAATTTATGAAAGATGGCACAAAATGGGCCCTATTCATACGTAATTTAGCGTAATTTACAGTATTTTAGCATAATTCTACATAATTATTGTAATTTAGCGTAATTTAGTGTAAATCAGCATAAATTAACCTATTTTCAAGTAATTTAGCGTATTTTAGTATAAATATGCTATCAAAAAATTAATTTTACAAATATTTTAAAAAAATTCAATTTTTTAGTGTTATATTTCATTTTAGTTATTTGTCTCTAAAAAAAAATTAAATCAAAGACCGGCCATTTAATGACCGGTTTGGATTTTTTTAATAAAAGTTTGTGGGTCTGAATATTTTTATTAATCTGTCATTAACTCTGGGTATAAATAAAAATGTCGGCGGAAGACCAGACAGGGTGTAGTCAATGCGGATGTAATAGAAAAATAAAACGCAGTAGATTTGGATAAATTAAAAAATGACAACGTGTGTACTAATGTACAATTTCAACGAAATATCGGAGAAAATAGCTTGGATTTCTCTCTGTCTTATTTTTATTCTCTCTTTTGTTTATTGGTGGGTGTTTTGGTCAAAAGAAGGGTGCAAGTTGGAATATTGTAAAATTTCCAACAAAAAAAAAAAAAAAAAAAAAAAAAGCAAAATGGGTCAATGTCGTGGATTCCTCAATTTCCTGGTAGGTGGCAACTCAACAACTCAATTTCTACGAAAATAACTTCCTATCACCTCTTATATCCCATCTTTGTTGCCTTCGTTGATAACTGGAAACACTATACAGTGTATAAACCTTATACCTCACAAGCATCTTTTAAACCACTAATTGCTGATTCATTGATCAGTTCATCACCTTCCTTAACTATGGTAGAAGTTTTCAACAAGGAGCTACTAAGTCGCTTTCTAGTAACCTTGAAAATAAGAGAAACAGTTAATCAAATTATCTCCAAATCAGGCCCTTCTACGCCTGGCAATCCCCCTTCTACTCCTATTCCAGGCCTTCACACCCCCTCCTCTCAACCCCCACCCCTTCTATTAACCAATGGCGAATCCCATTTAGATCCGGAACCAATATCCGAGCCAAACCCGAACCCAAATCAGGAATCGTGGGTTATATATATTCAGCAAATGCTGCAGAAAGCAAAGGATGAAGAGGCTAAGAACCCATGGGAAAAGTTGTCAATTTACCGGGTACCAAATTCTCTCCGGGAAGGGGACCACAAGGCCTACATACCGCAAATGGTGTCAATTGGGCCGTTTCACCATGGGAAAGAAGAGCTGAGAGAAATGGAGCTCCATAAATGGCGTGCAGTGAATCGTGTCCTACAGCGTAAAGGGCATGATATTGACCGGTACATCAATTCAATTAGGCCACTGGAGAAGCAAATACGGTCGTGTTACGAGGGACGCATATTGATGGACAGTGAAGAATTCCTGCTCTCTCTGGTATTGTCACTTTTCTTTCTTGTTTCTACTTGCCTAATGATCACTACACAAAGTTCTGTACTGAAAAAATAAAACATAATTTGTCTGGTTGTACCCAGGACATTTGATTTTAATTTGTCTGGTTGTGCCTGTTAAGCATTCAATAATTTTCGAAGAATAAAAAAAAAAATGCAGGCGAAAGTAAAACAAAAATTTAAACATGCGGCAACATATCTTGCTCAATTCAAGTTCTTTTCTTTTCACTTAATTTTAAGTTTTTAACAGTATGTTGCTCAGATAGTCCTTCAAGTATCAGTTTTGTTTAAAATTAAAAACATACTGACGCATATTCCTTATTAAAATTGCTGGTACCAATATGCAAGTGTAATATACTCTCTGTTTGGATTGTGGTGTTGACTTCTTACCAGACCCAGGTGTACAGTTAGGTCTTGGGACTGGCACCGTCTCATAGTGCTTTTTAAATTATTGTTTTGGTTATGCTATTACACACCATTAATTAATTTTCAGGTACTTGACGGAATTTTTGTTTTGGAGCTATTTGTTGGTGCTACCAGCCGCAATGGTTTTCGTGCGCTGGGCTATTCAGATCATGACCCGGTCTTCGCCATGCGTGGTGTACTGAACACTGTACAACGTGAGATGATAATGTTAGAAAATCAGATCCCATTATTTGTTTTAGACAGGCTTCTGGCCACTCAGACTACATTGATATTGCTTGATCAGCCCTGGGAAATTGCAAAACTGGCTGTCTTTTTCTTCGACCCATTAATGCCCAGAGACAAACGACTACATCGAAGGGACAGGGCCCTGATGGGGAGAAGACGTGCTGGGTCACTTGACGCAGGATTGCATTGTTTGGATGCCTTTCGCCGCAGTCTTCTCCGTGCCCGCCCGAGGAAACAACCACAGCCGCAAAGTATCCGGCACCAGTCGTCTGCCACACAGCGTGTCTCTGACAAAGGGCGCCAGCAGTTCATACATTGTGTATCAGAATTACGGGAGGCAGGAATAAGGTGCAGAAAGAGGAAGACTGATAGGTTCTTGGATATAAGCTTCAATAATGATGGTACTTTGGAAATCCCAAGTATTTTGATACATGGTGGGACAAAACCCCTATTTCGTAATTTGATTGCATTTGAGCAGTGCCACTTGGATGCATCGAGCAGTGTAATTACATCTTATGTGATCTTCATGGATAATTTGATAAATACCGAGAAAGATGTCAGGTAATAAGTTTGAGGTGCAATTAGTTTGACTTCCAAAAACACTGAGCAGACATTTTTACAGGTTCTTTTGATTATGTTATCAATAGATGTACAGAAGTTGAGCATCAGGACCATTAAATTGTTTGTTTCAACTTATTCTTCCACTACATTAATAATTTAATTTATAAATAGAGCTTTGCCCTCTTTATATGAAATCAAATTTTCTGATACTGATGTCAATATATTCATATTGCGAATCAAAACAGCCTCCCCATTTAATATCATAGGCAGAACAATATTACAAGTTGATTTGTGTTTTCGGACTTAAAATCGTTGCTAATATAGTAATATTCTGTAGGTACTTGCATGATCGAGGAATAATCGAACATTGGCTCGGTAATGACCAGGAAGTGGCCGACCTGTTTAGTCAACTATGCCAAGAAGTCATTTTCGACTTCAATAATAGCTATCTCTCTGATTTGTCATATCGCATTATCAAGCATTATAACAGTCCGTGGAACAATTGGAGTGCTACTCTAAAACACACCTATATTAATGACCCCTGGAAAATCATTTCTCTTGTGTTAGCTGCATTTTTGCTTATCTTGACCTTTGCTCAATCATTTTACAGTGTTTATGCATATTACCGTCCTCCTAAGTAAGAAGGGATATATGATTAATTTAATGTTTGGTGAACAGTGTATTTTTATTCTCACTTTCTAGTTTATAGTTATCTCTTTATTTCTAGTATTATGTTTATAGTTTCATACCTAAATATGCTTGTTGATAGTGTCCTGAGATGTGAAAATACCAATTTTTTTAGTTTGTGTCACTATTCTTTGGCCATTAGATGCATTTTAGTGCTGTTTATTTTGTGGGTTAATTCAGGGCATAATTAATATTAAAATTGACAATGCATCTAGCAAAATCCAATTATGCTCTTCAACAGTTCACCTCCTTCTCAGGTACCAGACTTAGACAGGAAGGTGATGTAGTTTCCCGAAAAAGAACTGTTCTTGTCCAGGAATTAATTGATTATTTTTATGCTCAACTTCGTCTGGTATATTACAAAGAAAAAAAAGAGGTGATGTGGTTCCTTAGAAATATCCATAAAGGAATGGTATTGATACGGTTCCTTCTGGCTCGAATTGCAATTTTTTTTTTTTCAACTCGAATAATCTGATTAAGGAAAATTATAAGTTTTTTTCTCAACTCGAAGCTACTCAGGGTGGTAAATCGCTTGTTGTGGTATGTATTTTGTTGTTGTATATTGTATATAGTTATTTTTGTTGTTTAATTGATTCTAAGTGTAGGCAAATTCCATGCACAAAATGATACTGTTGTTGATGGTCCATTGATTTTTTATGAGTGTCCCCTGATAACAAGCGAAGGTTATTATGCAATTAGCCGAAGTAGTAGTTACGTATTTCATCAACAATATATATTATATAGGACTTGCAACAATGAACCATAGGCCTAGTAGTGAGATGCAAATTCGATTCATGCAAGACGCATTCGGGAATTAATTCTTTTCTTTTTTTTAAACATAACTACAAAATATATGGCTAATCACTAATTGCTAATCACACATGGATCCGAGGAGTTTTTGTAAAATTAGTGTGTAAATTAAGATGATGGGTGGAGTGAAAATGAAAAATCCATGTATGAATGGTTTACATACGGACACTTAAAAATTTTACTGAATTTTCGGTAATTATTCATCGGATTTGGAATTCCTATTTCTGTTAAATAATTCAGCGGAAATAGGATTTTCTTATTTTTTATTTTAATTAAATAGAAGATGTTCTGATTTTTTATTTTTTATTTTTTCTATTGAAATATTAGAAATATTTTTATATTTCTTGAAAAATAGATGGAGAACTATATAATTGAATTTATTAGATAGATTGCAACAACTAACTCGGATCAATATTTTTCAGGCAAGATTTTTTGCGGTTGTAAAAAAATTAAACTATTTCTTGGTGTTACTGAAAAAAAATAAAAAATATTTTGAATCTGAGTTATTGATCACGGTTCAAAAATAACTTATGGGTAAATAAAGAAAATATCGTAATTATTCTAATACATTCAAATTCTAAGATATTTCATCTATTTCTATTGAAATGATAGAAGAGGGTGTTGGGGACAGTGGTGCAGATGATGTTGCAGTTGAGGCTATAAATCGGAGAAGCAGGAGGGTGGACAAATGGAGTCGACAAGGGAGAGATCGAAGAGCAGGGGCGGACCTAGGTGTATCCAGGGGGGCAGCTGCCCCAACACCCCCCCCCCCCCCGGATTTTGAGTTTTAATGGAGATTTATTGGTTCCGACCGACTTTGTCCCTCCTGGAATTTTTTTTGCCCCCCTCTGGACGTTTGATTTGTAATTCAGATTAAATTTAGGGTTAAAATTGAAATAAATTTGTTAAATTTTGATTGATAATTAGAATTATAAGTCAAAGCATCAGAAATTACAAGTCAAAGCATTGGAAAGTACAAGTTAAAGTATTGTTTTTTATCGAATACCCAAATGGTTAATGAATTTAAATCCAATTAAATATTTAAATCCGATTTGATAGTTTTTTTGCGCTCCCCTCTGACGAAAATCCTAGATCCGCCTCTGTTAAAGAGGGCGCGGACAACGGAGGCATTGGAGAAGGTGAAGCTGGAGAATGAGGAGAGACCATTTTTGAGCTTCACCTTAAAGAGGGTGCAGACAAATGGGGGAACCTTTTTTTTCTTTCTTGCGACATCAAATTTGGGGAGATGAAGGTGCGCGCGTCTTTTTTATTTTTTGTGACAGAAAATTGTTAGGGTTTAACTCAAGGTTTCGAAAATCAGAATGAAAATCGGAATCGGGTAGTCAACCACATAAGATATAAGAGGTGTCAATAGCACTCTTTTAACTGTTTGTCCGTATTGTATTTATTAAGGTAAGTACAAGTGAGAATTTTTTTTGTTAGCTTATTTGAGTAAGAATTTTTTCTTTCATTACCTAAACGGATATGGGTATGGATAAATATTATTTTATACCGTTACCCTATAGGATAATTATATAAAATAAAATTATATATAGATATATAAATATTATATTTAATTCATTTCTATTGATGTTCATGTTTTCGAATTTTTTTGCTTTATAAAAAATATTAGTTAGAATTGACTGCACATTTGTATTTATATTTTTATATCTGTATTGTAATCGCATATGTATGAAATAATGAGTTTTGATGGTTATTTGTAAAAATAATAAAACTATTATATTAGTATTATTCGTTATTCGTCAGCTATTGTTTTGTTACCCGCTAATCTTAAAGGGTAAGAATAGAGTAGATAAGACTAATTCTTAATGGGTAAGGGTAGGATATGAGTAAGATCATTAAAAATGGATATGAATATAAAAATGTTTCCATCCTATCCGTATCGTACTGATTTACACCCCTACAACAATGGAATCAGAATAGAAAAATTGATTGGAAACTCAGATTTTTGAAACTCGGAAACTCGAATTTAAAAAATATATATATGTTTTGTATTAAAAAAATAGGAAATTATAAAAAATAATTAATTCAAAAATAATGTTATGGCCCCTCCTTATAATAAAATAATACACTAATAATATTAAATATGGTACTCTCTATCAAGATTTTCAAAAATATATATAATATAAAATATGAACATTAAAAAAAGAAAATCAAAAGCCTATTATATTAATTCCTACTTAATGGAGTGTTTCACGGATGAAATTTATTAGAGATTTAATTCCTACTCCATATTATTTTAAAAGCTTACTATCTGTCCTATCCTAGACTCAATATAGAAAAAAAAAAAATCAAAATAAATCCAGCTGTCCAGCACAAGCGAGCCAGGCGTGAACACCCTCTACTTGTTTGGAGATTAGTTGTGGCGTGCTTGCCCAACTGAACTAAGAATTTAAAACCACAGTGACAAATAAATAGTTTAGATTCAGTTTGACTCAAGGTTTTAAATAGCGCGCTATAGCGTTTTTGGATCATAAAAGCTATGACGCTATTGCCGCTATAGTGCGTTATTCCGTCATTTTTTCAGTCGTTCCGCTATGACGCGATAAATGTTATTTAAACTTTTGGTTTGACTACAAGGAAGCAAATAAAAAACCAAAAAAAACCTCAAAAAAAATCGCATTTTTTTCGCGTTTTATACGTTTGTTTGCATTTTATTCGATGTTTAGTTCAAAAACGTTGAAAAAACTAATTAAACGCGAATTAAATGCGAATAACTCACGAATTGTGTTATGCTTAAAAGTTAAAACAAGTTATTATTACACTTTGTGTCACTCGCGCTACACAGTTTTACGCATACATTACATTACAGAAAATGCTGTCATGACCTTTATTTCTTCTTTCCAGGTGCTTCTTCAGTTCTTGTCCGACCCAGCGTTCTTTTTGCTTCTCAGAACTAATTCGACCGATTGATTTAAAATTGAGAAGCAAAATCAGTATAATTAGTCTCACCATAAACTTTTAAGCATTTTCAGATGACCTAGTCTCAGACTCGATCTGATTTCAGTTAAATTTTAGTTTTCAGCGGAAAATTAGAAAGGAACGAGTAAATCAGCCGAGTCAGAACGGAATCGGCCGATTCACGGAACCATGGTTTAACTAGCGCGCACACAACGCAACGCGATTAATGAAGGCACAATTTGGAGGCCTTACTTTCAAATTTTTTTTCTTGAGAAGTAAATTACATAAAATTTATTTGTTCTACACAAATTACAAATTACAAAGAGACTCAAACAAAAACCTATATTATAAAACAACATAATTTGTTAATAAATCTAAATGAGATGGGGACCAACACAAATTAAGGAGACGAAGACCTCATAACGATATAAATTCAATTTAAGACTGGAAAGCAACAAACGGGTTGCGGACTGCCCGTAGAAGAAGAATGGGTTTCATCGGCATCGGAACATTCCTCGTCCCAAATGCCTTTTGCTATGCTGATCAGCTCCGCATAACCAATTTTTTTTCTTAGAACAACTACCAGGGCAACAGAGTCGGGGGCGCGTCCCATGTACTCCATGATGTCACCATCGATCGATACGGAAATAGCACCACGAGTACGGGCAGCAGTTCTTAGTGCTTTGTTGCGTTTCTGGCTGTTCTCCATGCACAACAATTTGATCACCACTCTTTGCTGAAATTAAGAAAAAGTTTAAGCTTTCAATTACTTCATTGAAAGCGAAGCAAACTTATAATTTCTCTTTCTTTTCTTTTTTCTTTTTTTTAAGGTGAAGGAAGAGGAAATACGTTCATCTCTTCCTAGATGTAAATGGAAAATTTTAAAAATCTACTTTGGTACACACATGATAAAAACTTATATAACCTCCTATGGCTATTAAAATCAAATATACTTACCTTATAGCTATCATAATCAGCCATTATGAATTGACTTCTATCAAAGTAATGAACCATTTTGAATTTGGATTCTTCTCTTCGGGAAATATAGAAGGAAAATAGATGGGAAATTCTCTTTTTTCTCTGCGTCTTGTGTTTGTAGTATAAGTTTCTTCCAAGGAGCCTTGGAGGATAAACGCGTACCGACATGATTATCTATTTAATAGCGCGTGTAAAACGCGTACCGACATGATTATCATTGGTTTGGTTCAGTTTATGCCACGTCTATATATATTATTTAGTATTTATCTATTTAGCAGCCAACATGTATTGACCCAAATAAAGATCCAGAAATGGCTGCTCAAATTCTATTCTATTTGTATTCGTTCACTTTATCAGGGCTTCTGGTGACAAGAGCCCAATTCAAATCAGTACATGAAACAAACAGTTTAAAAAGCTTATTAAAACTGCTATCATTGATTTTCAAATATCCAAGAAAAACTTAATTCAGATCCAGTGCAATACCTGACTGATGAGTAGAATGAGATCGGAGTCATCAGTTTCAGTCTGGCACAAATCTCAAAACAGATCAACCCCTATATTTCAAATAAACACTGAATTAATTTTCCCGGCTGAGAATACTCTACTCTCTCTCAGGCAGTGTTGTAAAAAACGTCCGATTAGTCGTTGGCGGTGATCAAACTATTACGTATTTTTTTGAATAACCGGCAGATTATTTCTAATTATGACCGATTATTTCCGAATATTTTCAATTAATCGTTTGACGGTACCCTGTCCGTCCGACGAGCGCATACCATATCGTTATTTACAACACTGCTCTCAGGTACATGAGGAAATATTCCGAGTTTCACTGATTGTTTATTCGATTATATGTTTTGATCAGCAACTGGTCTGTACACTTGGCTTCACAGCCGCGCCACAGCAAATCCAACCAATTCCCCACAAAATTAATAAATTATATTCCCTTGTTGTTTTTAACTTTTTATCCATTGGATAAATGAAAGACGGCTCCAAGTATATATTATGTGTGTGTGTGTGTGAAGTATTGAAAATCATACTTTTAATTTGTGTATATCCATATTTTTTTATAGTTTAAATTAAAATTTCCATAATTTACTATACAAGAAACACAAAATCTGAGAAGGGAATAATTAATAAATATATTGACAACAAACTTATTTTAACAAATGTAATGCCGAAGTTTGTTGAAATTATGAATCCAATTAGAGATGCAATTAAGAATCATTTAGTCACTTGTTAAATTTCAACACAAAGCCAAACTATTAAATTCTGAAATCAATCTAAGAAAAAAAAATTGTTTTCATAATTACTTCAAATTTGACACATGCATGGTTGATCAAATTAATTGATAGAAATCATATCTAGATTTGTTTTAATTATTATTTTGTTAGATATTAAATCAACTTTTCAAAAAATCACATTCTATATTATTTAAAGCTAATGTTACATGTATTAAATTAAATCTTATATAATTAACTATATAAGAAAAATAAATTTCGGAAAAGGAATAGGTACATTTAAATGCAACATTTACCATTTCAATGTTCAAACAGACGATTCGAACAGTTCAACATGATATCCATGTTAAAATATGATTGGAGACCAAATTTTATATTTTTTGAAATTTGTTTACTATTTTTTAAGATAGGTACAAAATCACAATTTTTTACGAAATTGTGGACCATTTAAAAACAATGATTTTGTACCTATCTTACAAAATAGTAAAAAAAATTCCAAAAATATAAAACTTGGTCTCCAATCATATTTTAACGTGGATATCATGCTGAGCGGTTTGGATTGTCTGTTTGAACTTTGAAATTGAAGATAAAGATGTTGGAGTACGATTGGGGAATGAAGCAATGGGGCATTTGAACCCTCCTCTTAAACTAAGTCGTTAATTTTCTTTCTCAAAGAAAAGATGTCTACTGTTTCAAATTGCAAGTTAAATTTTTTTATTTTTTTTAGATTCTCCACATTGATGCAAGATGGATGTAATACTGAAACATATCCATCATATTTTTTTTTTTTTTAATTTTGACAAGTATTGACGCGATTATCATGACAATTAAATAAGTTTATTAGTTTGTTATCAGCAAGGTTACAAATAGAGTTTATAACGTCATAGAGGAAAGGCTACAAAAAAAGCTATAGCGAATAGCATCGCTATAGCGGAAGCTATGCCACATAGTGTTTTTTTTTTTACATTATGTATGTATATTCAATATTTGTACTAAATATCAACATTATCTAAAGTCTCATAGAACAATAAATAACACCAAAGTAATTAAGAAATTATAATATTCATATTGAACCCATACAAAATTCAAATTGTGGTTCAAAATATCCATAGTAATATCATAAAACTATCGATTTTTCCTATTCAAAATATGTTAAGCATCATGACTTATGACATAATCTATTTTTTTTTTATTCAAATTTCAATTTCAGTTTGGAATTTCAAATTGATTTATCTGTAGCAAGTAGCAACAAATTCAATTTCGGTTTGGGCTTTTTTGGGTCTTTATTTAAAGCCCATATAAATTGTTTAAAAAAGTCCATATTGTATAGCGCGCGTTATTTTGCACTACGCACTATGCGCTATAGCGAACTGTTATCACCGTTATAGTGGCTGTAGCTCAATTAACGCATTTTGATGTCATAACTTAGCGTTTGGGGTTCAAAAACGCTATAGCGTGCTATTTAGAACACTAGTTATCAGACATGCTATGTTAATTCTTATCTGCGTGCTGTATATTAATAATTGAACACGTCGCACAAATTTTTTGTCTACAACAGAAAATTTCAAAACTCTAACCTTAATAGAATCAATGATATACACGTTAACATAGTAAATGACTGACAATTTAATCAATTTGAGCATTTCATAATCGTAATCTTAATTATTTCTATTTCATAATCCTCATTATTTATTAGATCATGAATACGGCTAATATCAAAATACCAAATAGGCTCTTTTTTCGATCTATATAAAGAAAAATGAATAAATAGCTGGCATGGGATAGTAAGTATGACAAAGCAAGAAACCTGAATAAGTCCACCTCCAGATAAGGTTAAATTCATATCACCTAAATTTGATCAGACAATCCCGATCTAAACTCAAAATTTGAGTTTCTTCAGAGGATACATGCGTAACCAATAATAACATTGTCAATGCTGCTATAAAGATTGGTTTCACAGCCACTAAGTTGAAAGACCAAATAACTGGCATAGCCTATGACTATGAGCATGATACAACTGCTGAATCTCGATAAAGCTACCTCTGATTTTCCGTAGCCAACCTCTGAGTGAGTGAAGTGAAGAACTGCTGGGAATGACAGCCCCATCACTGCCATTAGTAGCAACCCTGAATTCACCACAGCTGTCCCCTGTTGGTCCAGTGTATGCAGCCATTTGCCTGAAAAAAATATAAAATGAGAAACCCAACTGGTAAATGATTTGAAATAATGGCACGAGTCATTTGAGAAACAAAAATTAAGAGAAATTGAAAAAGTCAGAATGGGCAGGTAACAAGGGAATTATACCTATCAAGCTACAAATTAAGGAACACCACCCCCTACAATTGTTTTCAAAACCAAATATAACATTCAAAGCTACTATATCAAAATTTTGTTCATTAAAATTGAACTGGTACCAAGTAAGTACTGGTATGAAACTCATGGAACAGATATGACATTCACATGATGGTTGGTTAGATAATGAAGAATAATAGATGCGGGCCCGAATTGCAGTAGCACATTGATCTTCGCACTAAAAATAACAATTTTCACACTCTGCACTATATTTTGCAAAGCAAAATGAAATTTGCAACCGGGTGCAAGTGCACCAGTAGAAACGGGGATGCTATTGGCCTCCAAATTCTGTTGCTTATTGCCAGATGTCTCCATCTCTATCCCCGGGTTCATCATTTTTTTTTCCACTTTTTGTTTCTCCTTTTTCACTAGTTATTTTATCTGCATCCAACAGATTGTTTCACAGAATTATGATATCATCTCAAGTGACTCCTGAATTTGAAAAAATGTTTCAAAAAAAAAAAAAAGTGGCACCCCATGTCAGATTGTTGATAATAGATTTCATATGGTAGCACATTGATCATAGCACAAGAGATGAAGCTGATTTGGGGTAAAGATTATAACAGAGCAAATTTGGCTTCATGCAGCGCAAGAATGACATGTAGCGCTTTTTTTATTTTATAGTTGATGCATTGTATGAAGCGAAATCTGCTCTGTCAAAATCTAACACCGCAAGAATCAGATAGCAGATAATTTGTTACCTTAACCGAAATCTGCTCCAGAGATGCGATGCAACGAGGGAGAGAAAAGAGAGATAAAATAGATGTGAAAGAGGAAGAGAGGCGAATTTGACAGCGTAGGGATTAAGTGTGGTTATTCCTCGCTAGGAAGTAGGAAGTAGGGAAGGGGAAGAGAACGATCGATTTCACGCTACGAAAGTCAAAAATGAAATTATCCGCTTCTTTCCAGAAGACCATAACACTCTTCACTATTTTCTCTCTGCACACTGAAACTCTGCGTCTGGGACCCACAGAATGAAAAGGCCTGTAATATATTAACTCCGTGCGTAGTCAACTCCTACACCAGAATTTTTTATTTTTAGAAATTATTTAAAATAATATAGGATATTGGATAGATTGCAACAATATTTTAATTCCATAGAAAAAATTACCACTATGTGCAAATAAAATATTAATCGGACCTACGGAAAATTGATAGTCTGTTTTGCTGTAGTGTGGCGTGTTGTTGGTTTCTTTTCTTTCCTGGTCAGTGGTCAAAGCGATATCTCTGTATTTGCGGAGATTGATATCTCTATATTCGCGGCAGATTGTACAAATTCTGCCGTATTACATGCTATCTGTCAATTTCATTGTCATAGTTTATTTTTTTTTGTCATAGTTTCTTTTCCTTATCATAGTTTATTTTTGTTATAATCCGTAATTTTAAATATAATTAATTAGCTAACAATTAAGATTTCAGAGCTAATTAAAGTTTTAATATAATTCTTAAGGGCGGTAAATTTATTGAATAATTAAATTGATAAATTAACTTGTATAAATTAATTTCAAACCAATTGGTAGAGTTTAAAACTTGTAGAATTAGGAACCGATAAGTAAATTCGTTGATAAATTGGCCTAGAAGCTTAAACGCAAAATTTCGTATAATTTCCAGAAATACCATTTTTTGATCATGAATTAATTAACAGATAATAATAGAACAATACACGTGTACGTAAAATAAAATACAAAGTTTCGTGACACATTTAGGAGTAAGAAAAATTTATAAAATAATAACGTTATTACAAATTAAACGAAATTCATAATTAAATTTAGAGTCATGCTTCTGTGGATTAATACTACCGTCGCTACTGTTCATTTGTAGTTGATCCAACGGTTCATAAATTTTGACTCTTTTCTTTTTCGGAAGGGTAAAAATGGTAGAAGAAAAGAGGGGCTAAGTTCCGATCCAACACACCCCTCTCCTCTCTCATTTACACACACTCGTCCGCGACGGAGGCGAGGCGCTAAGCACTCGTCCGCGACCCCTCTCCTCTCTCACGCAAATCCAGCAGACCACCCTCCTCTCTCACCCCTCCAGTAGATCGAGCAGACCAACGACCCCTCTCCTTTCTCACTCTCCACCAGTTCCTCACCTCTCTCGCTCCAGCACCTCCCTCCGCCACCCCCTCCTCTCGCTCCAGCACCAGCACCTCCCTCGCTCCAGCACCAACACCTCCCTCCGCCACCCCCCCTACTCTCGCTCTTTATTTAAACAGGGATGTATGGTACTTTATTTTAACTTGCAAGGTCAAGTACTGCAGCCTCTATGACCAAGGGTATTCCTTTTTCGTTCCTATTTTTTTTACTATTTGCAAATTGCTCCTAATATTTTATTTTACTTTGCAACAGCACCCTACATTTCTCATATTTGTGAATTACAGTTGACATCTGATGTTTTTTGGTTATTCAAATATCATGAAACACATTAAAATATCACTAATTCAGTTAAAAAAATGATCAACCTGTCCCTTAATTTTTTGTATGAAATCTTACTGAGTTCATTATTAATTGTTTACGGTTATGAGTGCTCCAGCATCTAGACCTACATGGCTTGATTCATTGAGTTGGGACTTGGCAAAAGAAAACACTTTTAATAGGTAGGCTTAAAAAATGTAGACATTGATCAGAGTTTATTTTTCGTTTAATAGAACAATAGAGAGCGATATTTGAAACACTCTCAAACAAAATTAGTTATCAGTTGCAAATATGAGAATGCAATTTCAAAAATGTAAAAGTATTGGTGTAAGATGAAAAGCCTGCTCTTGTTTTGCTTGAACTTTTTTTTTTTGCTGTGTCATTTACTTGAACACAAGATGCCAAGGCATACATAATATACACATAATTCACGGGTAAAATTTGTGAGTTGTATTTCATTGTCTTCTAAAATAGTCTGTTGTCCAGCACTACACTAGCAGAAAAAACTGAAAATAGTGTAGTCAATGTGGCATGAGCATTGCTCAGTTTCTTGTTAATCCCCTTCTTTTATGTTTCTTTTTTAGATGCCTTTCTTAAGATGGAAGAGTTTTGCAGTTGTAGCAGCTCTGTGCATCTTATCGGACGACCCGTTATTGTTCAACTTGCCTTCTTTCTTCACATTAAGGTATTATTGTTACACTATTCCTCTTTATGGTAATATCCTGGTAATATGTCAGAATTACAGAAAAGTTGCAATAAAACATCAAATATTTGTTTCTAATATATTTGGAAAGCTAAATATAGGACTACAAATTAAAATGGCCTTTTCAACTTAAATAAAGACATGTTTTCTGAACATGTAGTGGTTTGTCTATAAAAATCGAAGTACTGTGAACATCACATAATATCTTTTTCTTTTTCTTTCAGATTATAGTTACCATACATTTTAATGTAATACTTCTTCCTTTCTGATCATGGTGTATAGGTTTTTGGTCACAAAAAAGGTCCCAAATATCATTTCAGTCTAAGATATCAAATCAAGTCAATATTTGCACCATTTCTTATGACTCCTATGCCTTCCTAAAAAATTACAAAATTGTGTATAGTCTGACAAGTGAATAGTGAAATTGATTGAATAGTGACATCTTTAATATTGGACATCTAAGTGACATCTTTAATTCAGTTCTGGTATGGATCCAAGTCTAAGCTCAGCAGTCAAGCACAATATATGTGCTACTGGTACAGTACAAACACCAAAAGACAAGAAATCGACCTGTTCTGGAAAACCAGTCAGTGCAGACTGGTACAGGGACCAAAATGTAAAATAAACCACACTGGCATGTAGAGGACTTCAAAAGACACACTTTAGACCCAAATTTTACATTCATAGCATTTTCTATGCATTTTCTATGATTTTCTAAATTTCAGCCTTTGAAATATGAAAAACCAGCAAAATACCAGCACAGTTCCCAGTTTACCCCTATGTTTAGATCCCTTTCTGGTATAGCTAGGAAGCCCCAAAATTCATGAAAATTTATCAGCACGTAGAGTATCATTTCCTGAGAATTTTCATATAAAGAACATCAAATTTGGTTCAGTAGATCTCTCAGAATGATCCTCCAAAGTCAGCACTTTATAAAATGGAAAACTGCACAGCTCAAACTGATAGCTGTTACACTTTGCCCTGACTTTGCATGACTTTGAATGAGAACAGCACTAAGAGAGAAATCTTGAAAAGTTGGGCTCGCCTCTGTCATGGGAGCATGTCACCAATCAGGTCAGTTAAACAAATTAATTATATTATATGTTGTAGTGGATAAATATCATAGTTGGTTTCTTAATAGATACCGTTATTTTTCTGTACAGATTGGGATGTTCTGCTACCTTGGTATGACCCCTGAACAAGTCGATAGATTGACAAATGAGTACCATATTTACATGGCTTGCAATGGCAGGATAAGGTAACATTTGTCTGCTTCATTCACAATTGTTCAACTTTGTTCAACTTTATTATTAGTGTTTTTTTAGAACTGGAAGTGAAAACTATAGGTGCACTGACCTCTAAAAATGTCAGTTTTCTTCTCGCTCTCATTGATTGTTGATTTAAGACTATTTGATTGATTGTCATGACCTTTCAGATTCTGAATTGTTTAAAAACATTGGATGCAGTATGCTTTAGTAGAAGAAACATTGGGTCTCTTGCCAAACTCCTGCATTAAGACCTAAACAAATGACGCCTACCTTAAGTAATTTTATGGACTTTTAAACAAGAACTGCCTTCCCCTTGATATCTTACATCAAAAATTTTAAAAAAGACCATTTGATCTATGTACGTTTTAACTGTCGAATATTGTTGCTTTTAATTCAGTTGGCGTAGATTTCTTTCTAAGTATTTCAAGGATAGTTGTAATCTGGGACCTGTATCCTCTGTGGTACCGTAGTGAGTACGGTAAATCAGATTTACTCTCAGCCGGTGCCTATTCGGGAGATTGGAGGGGGCAGTATTATTTGTGCTTTGAGATTCGTGCAAAGTTAAAAAGAACGATCCGGCTCCTCACTGTATTCTGTGTAGTTCTTAGAGGATACAAATTCTGAAATCTGAAGTAAAAATGCTGATATAATTGTCAATCAAGTAATTTTACAATTCTGTATTTTGAATTGTGTTGCAGAGAGTTGTTGTGCCAAGAATAAAAGCCTGGATAAAAAAGGTAGTATCGGAAAGAGAAGAAGAAGAAGTTGAGAAAGAAGAGAAGCAAAGCTCAAAAGTTGCAAAGGTTGCCGAGGCTGCCAAAGTTGTTGTTTTGACATATTGTGTCAAATTTGAATAATATTGTCAATTTTTTTAAATAAAATTTCCAAATTTGAATATCAGTCTGGACTCAGTTTGAATAAAATTGTAAAATTTTGGGAATAGACTCTTATATACATGTCGCCATTAATTATCAAATTTGAATTAAATGGTTCGTTACAGTTTGCTGATTTATCTCAATTTGAAAATGATTTAAAAGGAGAATAAATTACAGAAGTAAATTAGAAATAAGGGATAATATTTCTATGTTTTATTTCTATGTTTGGATTTGGGAAGAGAGGTGGCACGAAAATTTTGGAGGGAAAATTTGGGAGAGAAAAAAGAGCAAAGTTATGTCTTTGAAAAATTTGGGCGGACTTCTGAAATTTTTTGGCAAAATGTTTAGATGGTAGGGAGAGAAATTCTGAGTGGGATTTAAGGAAAAAAATTAATTCATATTCTCTAAGGTAACAAAATATTTGTGTTTAGATCTGCCGTCTGATTATTATTACGCACCAAATTAAAGGAGCATGTGCATCACCTACCACCGGATCTAAACAGAAATATTACGTTACCTCAGAGTATAGGGACTCCCTACCCACACTATTCAGAATGAATAAATCATTACCGTTTTTTGGTATTTATTTTTTTATTTTATTTTATATTTTTATTTGTTATTATTTGATATTTTTTTATTTTTTATTTGAGTCAATGAGTCTTTCCATTTTTCATTGTTTTTATTTTTAATTTTTTTAATTTTATCTTATTATTATTTGTCATTTAATATTTTTTATTTTTTATTTTATTTATTTATTTTATATTTTTATTTGTTATTATTTGATATTTTTTTATTTTTTATTTGAGTCAACGAGTCTTTCCATTTTTCTTTTTTTTTCTTTTTATTTATTTTTTGGATTATATTTGTATTATTTTTCCATTTTTTATTTAATTTTTTAATATTTTCTTATTTTTTAATTTTTTAATATATTTCCAATTTTCTTTTATTATTTACACAATTTTATATAGGAATTTTTATGAAAGTGATACAAAATATGTTTTACACAATTTTTTTATTATTTAATAATTTTTTAGATTTTTAATATTTTATTTTTTATTTTTTATTATCTATTATTTTTTTAGATTTTTTTAAGTTTTTTTTAGATTTTTTTATTATTTAATATTTTTTAGATTTTTTAATATTTAATTTTGGTTTCAAATTGGTTTGAAATTTTGAACAATGGACAAAAAATTTAGAAAAAAGCAAATAATTTGGAAAAATAATTTGGCAAAATATTATATAATTTGCAAAATAATTTGGCAAAATAATTGGTTTCAAATAAATAGATCCAGCAAAAAAATTGAAAAAAAAATGTGGACCGTTCATTTCCGGACGAGCGATCAACGGTCGATCTGCCATGAAATGATTTGAAATTTATTTTGAAATGATCAAGAGAAAGTGTTATGCGTATCCAACATAATATTTCTAAACTATGTTTGTGTCCGAGCCTCGATCCAACGTGAAGTCTTCGTAACCCTTCGATGTTCCAGTTTTCCGTCCGCTTGATGGATGGGTAAATAGAGTTAAAATTCCATCAAAATTTGCTGCACTGGAGTAAATGTAGTGCTCTTTGATTTGAACGATCCTGATCGATCCACGGACTAACTATTTTTGTGCGTCTTCACAATCTCACAAAGCAAGAGTTTATGTTTAATGAGACATATACTCTTGCTTTGTGAGATTGTGAAGGCGCACATAAACATGTCGTCCGATGACCGATCGGGACCGTTGAAATCAAAGAGCACTGCATTTAATATTTTTCATGAAAGTTTCATAAGTTTTTTTTTTCATTTATCCATCCATCTAGTTGATTGAAGATTGAAGCATCGTATGGCCATAAGGATTTCGTGTTCGATCGAAGCCCGTACATAACAAAACCTCCGAACTTTTGTGTTGGTTGCAAACAATATTGTACCTTGATCATTTTTTATTATATTTGGAATGATTTTGTTGCAGATCAACCATTGAATTCCCGCGTGAAAACAAACGGTCCGAAAATATTTTCTAAATTTGAATGGAATATAATGATCAAAGTCTATAAAAATGATATTGGTAAGTATTATTTAGCCATATAATATATTAAAAAAAATAAAAATATTTATTTAGATTTTTTTTCATATATATTGCTGTGAAAAAATTGCAAAAAATGCAAGCCATTCTTACATTATCTCTGACCGGAGGACCCCACTACACATAAATTTCTTAGACAAAGTATCTAAGCCAATGAAACACGATCACACGGATCGCTGACTTGGCAACATATATTTGGCCAAATCCGCCTGTCTTTCTCAAAACAAAGGTAGAGAAATTTGATAACCGCCTATCTCTTTCTTCTCTCGCCTCTCTATTGCTTCCCTTTCTCTCTTCCACTCTCCAACAGCAGTGAGGTGAAGGAAACCCTAAACTATCTCTGATCTCTTCCTACAGCAACACCAACAGCACGTGCTCTGATCTCTCGCCTCTCTAGTTAAATAGTGTGAGGTGCACTGTGCGTTCTCTGATCTCTCGCCTCTCCAGTCAAGCTGTGCGTTCTCTCCGTCGTGCGTGACAACTGAGTACGTGCTTTGAACTCCTTTCTACTTGCGCTGTGCTTTCAAATCCTTTCTTTTTGGTCTCAATTTTGACGTTTACACAAGGGATTGGTCTGACATTGTGTAACTTGGAAGGTGAAAATTAAAAGGCATTCATGGAAAAGGCCGTTCAATTGTTTTATCCTTTATTGTTGTATTTTTTTTCAGTCAATATCACTGTTGATACTCTTGTTGCTTGGTACAGTACTGTACATCTGAGTAAAAATGTAGTTCATATAAGTTAATTGGGATCCAAAACTGGAGGTCATTGAGTCTTGAAATCCAAATCATGGTTAAAATGTTAAAATTGGGGATTTTATGACAGAGTTAATCCAAGATCAAATATGGGGGTTTTATTTTTCATTCAAGACCTCAATTTTTTTTCTTTTTCATTAGAGATTAATCGAAGGACCCGGAAGTGGAAAAAACAAAGATAACAAGAGGAGGCTAGAATGGCATCAGCTAAGGTAATACAAGGGATCTAATCTATACTCTCATGCAAGTCAATACTGTTTTCAGTACACCTTATATTGGTATATAACTGTCATGTTCTGACAAAAAAATTGAACCTCCAATTTGTCCCTATGACCTAATTCTATACTCTCCTTTATTTATATTTATTCTTGTTATATTTTAGATACCCCTTCCATACGTAAATTGAAATTAAGTTGTTTAGTTACTCCTTCCATACTTATGTGTTACCAGACTCAGGTACCAGACTGTTACCAGACTCAGGTACCATGTGTGGTCTAATTTTTCAGAAAATTTCCATGTTGTCCGGCGCTGTGCCATATCACCGGCTATGTCAGTTCAGGTTCAGGTCCAGTCTGCGTATGAATTAGTCTTCATGGTACTGTTTTTTTTTTCTCAATTAATGTTATTTAATCATTTGATTTATTTGTTGCTTTCTTGATAGGTTGATAGTTTATCTTTACCAACTACTCAAGTTAGCACGAGAAAAGACAAGGAACATAGCATTGCTAGTTCTGGTAAACTTGTCTTTTCAGAGTTATATTTTTGGATAAAACCAAATGCTTCCCTTTCCCCTATAGTATAAAAGCTGTCAGGGGGGAAACTGGTTTTTCGTAAAATATGTTATAATTAGACAACTAAGGAATGAGGAAAATGAAAATAAAAACATGAGGGCGGCACCTTTTTTTACATAACTGGAATGCGGCTTAAAATGAAATCCAAATGTTTTTTCTTTTGTCCAGTCCTTTGACATAAACCCTAATGTACTAAACTGATATGCAACGGTTCATTGATTTTGAGTACTAAACTGAGATCATACTTTGTTTATTTGCAGAAGATGTCAAACTCTATTTGCCGGAGATGTCTACGTGTAATGATTGTGACAACGGCACACACCACAAACAACAATGGTAGAAGATATTATAATTGTACCACTACTAATCATGGATTCGTGGGGTGGTGCGACAACGCTATTTTCCACCAAAATGCAAACCCAATTCATGCTGTCTCTTTGAGGAAAGAATGAATGTTCAATATAGGAAACTAGTAGGGCTATTTCTAGTTGGTTTTATAATTTTGTTGTTCTTTAAGTAAAATTTAGAGATTATAGTAATTGGTACCACAGTACCAGGAAATGCATTGAAGGGGGGAAAATGCATATGCCTCTACCAGTATTTTGTTTAATGGGTTGCAAATCATCTTTTAATGGGTTGTAATATTAGGCAATTGTCAACTTAATTCTCTATAATTTGTAACAGGCCTTTATTTCTATAATGTGAAATCTGACATTGTATTTTGTGTTCACTAGAATAACTTATAATTTGTGTAAACATTTATACTTTGTTTCAAAGAATGACAATGATAAGCTCATTAAAATTTGGAGATTGTTGTAATTGGTACCACAGTAACAGGAAATGCTTTGAACGGGGAAGAAAAAGATGAAGTCTGGATTTCTATTTTTGCATTTTACCCTTGTTCTTTTGTCTTAACTTTTTTCTACGGATAAAGAAAGAGAACAAAATTTGGGTACGCACTGTATGTCTGTATATCTCCTTGTAATTGGTACCCTTGTTCTTTTATTGTAATAGGTACCACAGTAACAGGAATTGGTACACACTGTATGTCTCTTGTTCATTAGGAAAAAAACATCTATGCACCATCCCATTCCCAGTATGCACTGTACCAGTCTAGGTACCTTGCCAACCCGCTATGCCTTGTACCAGACCTGGTACATGGCAGTCTACATACCCACCTCTATATAAAGATTGATATGAAAAACACCCACAACACTCAGTGTAAAAAAAGAAACACAAGCATAATTTACAGTTTACCCTTCGGTAAAATGAGAAATTGAAAAACAGTAAAAACTACCAAATTTGGTAGAAATTTAGCCACATTCTCATTTCCTGAACACATTTGACTGCCAGTATCTTAGGGGGTATTCATTTCCCATTCAAAAACAACAAAACACTTCAGCAGATCAGATTGATTTCAACAACAAAACAACAAAACACCTTAACAACAGTATACCAATTTGTATAAAAAAATTTGAATAAGCTAATAGGAATTACAATAAGAAAATAAATGAAAAGCTATTAGAATTCTTCTCGTAGAAGCTTGAATAAACTTGTTGTGCATGCCATCTTCTTCACTCCAGACTTCATCTTTTTCTTGCCCCTAGAAAATAATTATGTAATTTGGGGATTATTTTGTCTTCATCTTTCTAAATTTTATTGCTATTTTTAAAGTTATTTATTATGCAGAGGGGTATAGTGGTCAAATGCATGTGCTGTTTTTTTGTATTTTTGAAAATCCAACTTTGAAATTACTTAGAAAATAGAAGAAAAATCAGAAAAATGCAAAGTTTGGCTCTGAATTGATTGTCTTTCTGTCCTCCATCTGACTGTTCAAATGGCACCTTGATTTGGATTTCAAATCAGCCTGCACTGGCCAATCAGTCATAGTTGGTCATTTGAGGCATTTTAGGTACTCATGTTGTACCAGTAGGCTTATGCTTTGACTTCAATCAAATTATATGCTGATACCAACATGGTACAGATCTAATCAACTTAACAGTATGCTATTTAGAGGGCTGTTGCTACCATCAACCAATGAACTACTGATTTTATACCCTCATCCTTACCAGTATCATGATTTTATGCATAAAAGTCCTTGCAAATTTTAGTATATATTAAAAGAATAATTAAAGCTCATAATTTGTATAAGGAGATGTAATTAAAATTTATCAATTATATCAACTAGTTTATTTAAGTTGAAAATCAAATGATATTCAAGAAACATCAAAAGAATCTAAAATAAAAAAATAAAACTAACTTATGGTACTGAAATGCTCACATATTTGATGTTTTATTGCAACTTTTCTGTAATTCTGACATATTACCAGGATATTACCATAAAGAGGAATAGTGTAACAATAATACCTTAATGTGAAGAAAGAAGGCAAGTTGAACAATAACGGGTCGTCCGATAAGATGCACAGAGCTGCTACAACTGCAAAACTCTTCCATCTTAAGAAAGGCATCTAAAAAAGAAACATAAAAGAAGGGGATTAACAAGAAACTGAGCAATGCTCATGCCACATTGACTACACTATTTTCAGTTTTTTCTGCTAGTGTAGTGCTGGACAACAGACTATTTTAGAAGACAATGAAATACAACTCACAAATTTTACCCGTGAATTATGTGTATATTATGTATGCCTTGGCATCTTGTGTTCAAGTAAATGACACAGCAAAAAAAAAAAGTTCAAGCAAAACAAGAGCAGGCTTTTCATCTTACACCAATACTTTTACATTTTTGAAATTGCATTCTCATATTTGCAACTGATAACTAATTTTGTTTGAGAGTGTTTCAAATATCGCTCTCTATTGTTCTATTAAACGAAAAATAAACTCTGATCAATGTCTACATTTTTTAAGCCTACCTATTAAAAGTGTTTTCTTTTGCCAAGTCCCAACTCAATGAATCAAGCCATGTAGGTCTAGATGCTGGAGCACTCATAACCGTAAACAATTAATAATGAACTCAGTAAGATTTCATACAAAAAATTAAGGGACAGGTTGATCATTTTTTTAACTGAATTAGTGATATTTTAATGTGTTTCATGATATTTGAATAACCAAAAAACATCAGATGTCAACTGTAATTCACAAATATGAGAAATGTAGGGTGCTGTTGCAAAGTAAAATAAAATATTAGGAGCAATTTGCAAATAGTAAAAAAAATAGGAACGAAAAAGGAATACCCTTGGTCATAGAGGCTGCAGTACTTGACCTTGCAAGTTAAAATAAAGTACCATACATCCCTGTTTAAATAAAGAGCGAGAGTAGGGGGGGTGGCGGAGGGAGGTGTTGGTGCTGGAGCGAGGGAGGTGCTGGTGCTGGAGCGAGAGGAGGGGGTGGCGGAGGGAGGTGCTGGAGCGAGAGAGGTGAGGAACTGGTGGAGAGTGAGAAAGGAGAGGGGTCGTTGGTCTGCTCGATCTACTGGAGGGGTGAGAGAGGAGGGTGGTCTGCTGGATTTGCGTGAGAGAGGAGAGGGGTCGCGGACGAGTGCTTAGCGCCTCGCCTCCGTCGCGGACGAGTGTGTGTAAATGAGAGAGGAGAGGGGTGTGTTGGATCGGAACTTAGCCCCTCTTTTCTTCTACCATTTTTACCCTTCCGAAAAAGAAAAGAGTCAAAATTTATGAACCGTTGGATCAACTACAAATGAACAGTAGCGACGGTAGTATTAATCCACAGAAGCAAATGCCTTAAATTTATAATTTAGCTAATTTGCTCTGGAATTGTTGAAGCCGTTCATTCTTTTTACTGCTGCACGAATCTTAAAGCAGCCCCTCTTTTATTCACCTCAGTCTCCCTCTCTCCTTCTCACTGCAGCTGGCCCCCACTTCCCCTTTTCCCTCTTCTCCATTTATCGGACCAGAGATTGATCCCTCTCTCTCTCGTTTCCTCTCTGTCCCAGTGCCCCACTACCCCTAAATCGCCTCTCCTCTTTCGCTGACCCGAGACCCCACGGAATTCCCCTCTCTCTCTCTTCGTTGCTTCCTGGAGAAGAAGAAGAAGAGAGGCGCCCACTCTCTTTATTGTCCTTGGTCGCAAATTTCGCCGCTGTCGTTTCTCTTGTCAGTAAGCCGTACGAACGAGAACGAGTTAGTCGTTGGTCTCTGTTGCTCGAGCACCTGCTCTCTGACACGGTTGACTATGCATCCCGCCTATTGGCCACCTACCGGTTATAAATGTCCCATTTCCTCTCTTTCGGATTTTCTGGATTTTGAAAGGGGTTTGTGATCTCATGTGTTGAGAAATCCTTTGCTCCTCTATTTTTATTTTCGTTTCCCTCTGTTGGTTGAGATTATCGAAGTTGGCCGGCCTAGTGTGCGATTTCTGTGCTGATTGTGGCCACCTTGGTGCTGTCTCTGTTGGTGTGCTGTGAGTGCTTGGAAGGCCATGAGGTTTCGTGGTGTTCGTTACCGGCCAAAATTAAGAGACACGAGCGATTTCGGTAAATACCCTTTTTCATTATTTTTTATTGATGCCTCGGGAATGAATGGGACGCCGAATGAAATCGTAGAACTGAACTGCTTGTGTCGAGTGTGAGATTGTTGATTTTTCTCGACTCGATTGAATTGTTGATTTTGGATTTTTACACAAAAATCGATAGAGAAATGAATTGCCGGCCGGTATTCCCATTGCTGCCTTATTGATGCTTTTCGGTTGTGATCCTTGACACTGTTTTCGGTTATGCTTGTTGTTCCTTAACCTTTTTACTCTACTGGTACTGTTACCGGTACCGGCCTATTGAGGATTGCTTGTTTTGTTTTGCGTGGCTGGTTGTCTGTCTGTGTTGTTTCCTGTTTTTCTTTCCCTCTAATGCCGACCCGGTACTGATGTGATTTGGGTGTACCAGCAGCCCTCTGTTGTGTTGATTTGTTGCGTTCTGGTGCTGGACTGAAAATGCCTTGTAGATATTCTGTTGTTGTACATGATTTGCGATATGGGAATGTGCTGGTACCAGTCGGTACCAGCCCAGTAACACCACTGGTACTGAATTTGAAACTGACAGGGACGTAAACCACGAATAAATTATAATGAGGGGTGATTTTGTAAAATATAGGCCCCTAGGTGAAATTGTAAGATTTAGGGGCTAAAATGAAAATGTTGGAATTATGGGTTTGAATTTATTTTTCGGATTGGGCTTGGCTGAATTTATATAATGGGCTTGGCCCCATTCTGGAAATTGTGACTTGACCTTTTAGGCCGAAATATGAAAAGTAAATAAAAGTGGGTTTTGCAAATTATAAGTGAAATAAAAATTCGGATTAATTACTTCGGGTCTCGAGCCTCCGACTGGTTTGGCTCGATCCGAAGTTTTCACTTAAAGCTCGGGAGATGATTAGACTAGTCCTGGATTGACGACTCATGACATACGATGAGCAGATACTAGATTATCCGGCAGGACACGATATGATCCCGAAACACACCAAAATAAAAAGTCTCAACAATAGTTAATTAGGATAAACACATTTAAGTTATAATTAATTTAGATTTAATTAGTTAAGTAATTTATTTATCTATTTTATTTAATAATAAAATTTGTCATAATATTGTAAGTATTTTAAAAATTACAAGAGATATAAAATATGTTGTGTTAATGGTTTTCGTATCATTTCGATTATTTAAAAATTTGTTAGTGACATAATTCTTTTAAGTACATACTTAGAGAATTTAGTTAAGACAATTATTTTCAAATTAAAGGTTTTATAAATAATAAAATAAGGGTAGCAAGGGTTACGAAAATTAGCTTCGATCCTAATTAGGTTATACTACGAATTTCAGGACATCCGACTTATCCTGATCCCGACCCGTGGACTGATACCGCGGGCGACGGTACTGGAGCAGGAGTGGACCCTGCAGACGACTACGTCGGTGTTTAGTGCACGCACGTCTTCAGCTTGCCCTACAGGTGTGGGATATCTGATTTACTTTTTCGTGGCGTACTCTAACCAGTCGACCACTTGACCTGTCATACGCACTTTAAATTTGTAGTTGCATTAGAGCATGTTTATCCTTTCAGAACTGTAATTAGAAATTGCATGAACCCTTATAAATGGAAATTTATTGCTTTTAAATAGGAGTAGAGTAATTTAATTATAGGTTTAGACTTTATAGATATTAGGCTATTATTTGTCCTCTTCTCGTAGAGGACAATAGTATTATCTTTTAAATGATCATATGCATTGGTGAGGGCTGAGCAGAGACCGAGTGACTACGTTCCGTCTCGTAGTATGGGATACGAGACGACCCGTTAGCCATTGAGCCGTTTGATCACTTGATTTCTCGGATGGTCTTGCATTAGGAAATATTATATGTATTAAAGTCGGAATTATATATATTCGTTCATTTTATATTTACGTACACCGGAGGCTACGGTCGCTGGGTACGAAACGATCCGAGCTTGGTCTCCCTTACATTAGGAGCTACTCGCCATATACGGATTTTGAGGCTGCGTGTCTCAGTGGTGTGATATGAGACTGCGTGTCTCAGGTGTGTGATATGGGGCTGCGTGTCCCAGGTTTTTATACGAGGCTGCGTGTCTCTCTGGATTGTCCCATTGGTCTGGCCAGGCGGTGGAGTTTCGTCTCTGCTCATGAGGAGACGGATTAACTAGACTTACGACTTGCTTGTAGATTTCTCCTATTTGTATATGTAAGTTGAAGGATCGTTTTAGAGCAAGGAAAATACACGAATTTTTGGGTATAACCATCGGCGAGCGTGCAATGTCTTGTGGGGCAATGCTCGATGTCACTAGGCATCGGGTATCATTGCACCCCCTGATCGCGGTCCTTGGATTATGTCATTATAGCATGTTGGGTTACAACATGTGTACCTTTCAAATTCAAATTTGCACGGCACGGGGTGATATTTTATTCGTACTATTATTATGTATTGGAATTGACACACAATACTGCGGTATTGGACTCCGGTTTGAATACTTATATTCCATTCTCTTGGTATTTTATTTCGGGATATTTTGCATGTTGTCATGATAGGATAATCGCATCATGTCATCTATTATATGTATTTTTCGTTTAATAGATAATAAATCAGGGTTATTGTATTAAATCATGTGCATTTAAAAGTTACGACAATAAATTTACGTAGATTTAATAGTAAAAGTGCTTGACAAAAGAGGATCCCTGAAGGGGTAATTCTGGGTCACATACTGGGCGATTAGTCGCTCACCCACCTTTTGATGTGGGATTTTTAGGTACAGAGACTGGTGTTCCGCAGCAGGAGATGCCAGGAGCTGTCCCTGAGGGCCACACCGCTTGATTTAGGATTTATAGGACTTTTGTTAGGGTTTTTGGAGGCCCGAGACTTTTGTTTTTATCTCGGGACCGTAGATCATGTATCTCCTTTCAGTAGTTCATGTTTTATTATCCTGTGGGTTGTATGGACTGATATATTTATGTTTGTGTTTATTTATGGATGTATGACTTGTGCTTTTCTGGATTTTATTCATGTTTCCGCTGTTGTTATTTATTTGTATTTGATTAGCCTTGCGTGATTAAGGATAATTAATCACGAGGCGGGGACTGATCACACCTAAATTCGGAAATCCCGGTTTGGGGTGTGACAATTTTTTTTTGAAAACTTAGCAGTGGCTGCTAAGTGAAGACTTGTCATAATTTAATATTGTGAAATGTTCATTGTCTAATTTAATATTGTGTCATTTCACAATTGTGGTAAAATTTAGTAAAATGTCATGATAAAAGTCATTTCATTGTCTAGTCATTGAACA
This sequence comes from Carex kokanica, assembly GCA_025461125.1. Taxonomy (NCBI): domain Eukaryota; kingdom Viridiplantae; phylum Streptophyta; class Magnoliopsida; order Poales; family Cyperaceae; genus Carex; species Carex kokanica. The sequence continues at coordinate 142,818 of JAJGRX010001036.1, read as the reverse complement.
TTGTGACATTGTCTGTCAATTTCATTGTCTGTCAATTTTCATTGAACTTCTAACGTTTTGGATTTGTTGTTTGAACTTTGAAAATTGGAGAACCGAATCGTTTCTATGGCCATGAAAAAAACATTTTGAACTTAGCCATTCTCTCTCTCTCTCTCTATATATATATATATATATATAGTAGAACTAGGGTGTTCCTAAGCTCGCCAAGCCCTTCGTGAGCTCGACTCTAAAACCTATCGAATTGACTTTAAACGACATTTTCAAACCGTTAGATGTTCAATCTATATTAAAATGTGCTTGAAGACCAAATTTTAAATATTTATTAATTTTTTTAATTAATTTATTAATTTTAAATATTGGAAATATAATCTTTTTTCCCGTCTTTTGTTCAGTTGAAAAAACTGTGTAAATTATCTTGAAAAGATAATTGTCAGACATGATAGTTTACTGTACTTCATCCCCTTGATGTGCTCATGATGCTTAACAAGTTCAAATTCAAAATTCATAGTTAGTTTAAAGGGCCTGGTAATCTTGGATCTTTTTTTGCAAAGATATAAGAGTGAGGCTATGGTGCTATGCATAGCACGGATGGCTAGTGTACTACGGCTCAATATGATACTTTTTAAAATCCTAACGGTCGATCCGACCGTTCAATGTGATAACCATATGAATATGTACTTGCAAACTAAATTTTATATTTTTTATAATTTTTTTACTATTTTTTCAAATAGGTAGAATTTTGATGGTCCAGAATTTTCAAAAAACACTGATTTTTCTACCTATCTGAAAAAATAGTAAAAAAATTCGAAAAAATATAAAATTTAGTTTGCAAGTACATATTCATATGGATATCACATTGAACGGTCGGATCGACCGTTAGGATTTTAAAAAGTACCATATTGAGCCGTAGTACACTAGCCATTGGTGCTATGCATAGCACCATAGCCTCACTCAAGATATAAATATTGCATAGGAATTTGAGTTTAGATGGGCTCCCGTCTTATGACTTATCGAGGTTGGTATAAATGAATCCGAATCCTCTTAACTCAAATATTGAGTTTAGATCCGAACCATCTGATGAGAATCCAGGCCAATTCAGTTAAAGGTGAAATTCGGGGCTCCTTTAATATCCATGCAAAAATTGATTTGACGGTTGGGATCTGAACTCAAAATTGAGTTACTTTAGGTGATATGAATTCTAGTATAAACTTCAGTTGGTTTGCATAATGACTGTAATAATAGTGACAATTTGTGCTAATTCTTGTTCTCTTGACAACGATAGACGGCCAAATTTTTTTTAAATGACTAGGTTGCCTATGAAAATATACCAAATTGTAGAAACATAGTTTGGGTGAGAAGGGAAAATTGCTCTTTCATGTTAACATAAAAGAGATTGGTCGATTCCAATAAACCACAAATCAACATGCTACAAGTAAACCAAAATTTAACTAAATAATATGTTAATTTAAAAAGATGATGTGCATGAAACAGGTCCCATTTACATTACATGGATATTAAATTACAAGGTTAAATTACAAAATAAATGAAAGAATACATCATCCCAAAAAGCATACTACACCTGAAAACCGAAATAAATTTTACATGTTCCTAAATTTTGGGAACCAAAAGCTGGAAGCAAAAACTTAATCACACGCAAAAAGGAAAAATGAAACTGAAAACAAGACTTCGCCTCTTTTGCTTACACATATTACTTTGCTTGTGTAAATAAAAAGGCAGCTCAGAGTAGAAATAGTAATTTACCATTTTACTTCTTTCTTTCCTTCCATGTAATTTCATGGAGGAAAATTTAGTAAATATGTACACCACTAAACTTGTCAACCTCTTAAGCTTTGTTTAAGCCTAGGGTTAAGTTAAGGATATGGCCCAAAATGGAATGAGCCGGTATATGCAACTTGGAAGCTTGTAGAAGCCCTGTCTTCATCGAAACCTCCAATTTGGAAATCCTCCTGATTTGCAGGGTACCATGGAAGTGTACCAGCAGGACCTTGAATCACAGTTTCACCTGAGATTTTTTTTTTTGAAATTATAGGTGAGTAAGATGTGATTAAAGAACAAGAAATGAAAAACAAAATTCATATGGTATAACCAGAATTAGATAGTTTAATTACTTTGAATTAGTGCAAGACTTGCATTTGGAACTCCATCGGTCTCTGTGAGGTACCCCACTGCTCGTAAGCCTCCCTTACCAGCTGCAGTACATAATTCTGCATTGATCCAAGAATTTGGGTTAATTACTTTTGTTCAAGACAAATATTGTTCAGTTTATAGGCAAAGTGATTTGATATATAACACACCTTGTGGTTTCTTGGAAGCTCTTGCAGTGAGTAGTAATTGATGCCATCAATTGTGGCCTAGACTACCTCATCCAAAGATATTGATACTAATTTTATGTAATTGTTTTGATATACTACGAGAGGAGCTGCATAAGTCAAATTTTACAGACATATACTTCAAGGTACAGGCATAAAAAATATTACATTTTTTAACTTTTCTGAAAAAACATATGAATGAATTGAGTTCAAGCACGAAAACATATACCTTGTACTATCCTTCCGCTACACCCCGGTGACGAATTTGGTCTGTCGAGAGTAACGTGGTCCCCCAGCTCCCTTTCCCTCCCATCTGTTCCACCCTTCTGAAGCGCACCTAAGAAAGAGAAGAGCAAGAGACGTGCGCGGGACACTTGACGACAGCGATGCGAGATAAGGGAGTACTGCCAAGGAGAACAACAAAAAAAACAGCACAGTACACAAGGAAAAAGAGCACAGAACAGGAGCAGGGCTCCAGAACCAACAAGGTCAAAACAACACAGCACAGAACAAGGCACCCATTTCCGCAAAACAGCACAGAAACAGAAACAAGGGCAGTACCGGGTCGGTACCAGCAACAAGAGCAAGGAAAGGAACAGCACCCAACATGGTACTGGTACGGGGGTACCAGTGTACCAGAAAATCAAGCATATAGTAATTGTAGAAAATCAACCCAGGACTTCCAAATGAAAATAACATTTGCAAAAAAGGAGCCCCTACAACATATAGTAATTGTAGAAAAGCCCTCACAACGGATATTCAACTCATAAACAGATGTTAATTTATGAAAAAAAATTAAAACACCTGAGTGCTAAGCCGGTATGTCATTAAATCAAAAGCACCATCTGGTGGTATGAAGGATATGGTTCTATCATTCTCAAATCGTGCCAATCGAACACACCTTCAACAAAAATAAAAGTAAAATAAATTTCTGGTTTGGTTGAAAATGCTTTTCAGATATGTTGGGGAGCAGTTCAGAAGTACTCAAAAAAGATAAACATAAATTATAAAAAGCATCCCTCATAAAATAAAAGCATACGCCATGCCACCACCTGGTTAATCAATACCTTCCATCAGGGAGAACTAGATACTTTGCTCAACTTTGCCACCACCTGGTTAGCTGCTTCCTTGTTTCTGAAAAAAGCATACGCCATGCCTATTCAAAAGAAAATGCATTTTAGAATATATGATTTGCAACAATTAATTTAATAAAAACACTACGATTTGCAACAATTAGTTTTCCAGTCGGCTATCAGATCAGTATAATGGTATTTCTCCACAACTTAACAATTTTGCCCTTTATACAATTAGCACAGGTCAACCTCAAATTATGCAAGCAAACCATAATTAGCACAGGTCAACCTCAAATTATGCAAGCAGACCAAATTTCAAGGTGTATTTTACTGTTCTCCTTTTGTGTTATAGTTCAGCTATCTGTTTGTTTCGTTGGCTTTCAATTGTATATACTATGTAGATTGTAAAATCTAGGCTGTTTCAGAAAAAAATAATAATAAGTGTCACATGAAGAGAGAAGACGATGAATATGGTGCTCATAGTAAGTTGCTACAATGATAATGATGATGATGGCAACTACAAAATTTTGTACAGTGATTAAAAAATTAAAAAATAAAAAATTTACTTTCTAGGATCAGCTCTTTCGATGGATAATTTTCTGGTCTTCCCAAATTGAAGCACAGTGGGTGGTGCGAGGTTACTTCCAGCTAAAGTCTGAGCCATATCACTTGTAATCGAAAGTTGCGCTGACAATCATAGAGTATATATGAAGTTTTATCTTCTCTCCAACAGCAAATTAAAGTTAATTATACAAAGCAATTACTTAGTAATGAATTCCTACTTTTGTATGTCAAGTATTTACTTCTAGTTGGAAAAAGCATAGTACCCTACTAATCGTGGTTGGTCCTGGTAAAACAAAATGAGTCCACATGCATATTTACATTGAAGTACATCCAGTATATACTGGTATGGTTATACCTGACTTGACTGCTACAACATCATGAGCAGAATACTAACAGACAATAAAGTGTTAATCCTTCATGACTTAACAGACCTCAATCAAAAATGTAACATGAAATCATGATAGCTTTTTGTTTCATATATTTTTTAGTAAATCACACAAATAGTCCATTTATACCCATTTTGGACCTTAAAAGTCACCGAATTTCCCTTATGGTCCCTAACATTCATCATTTGCACCAAATTGATCCTACCAATGACATTTTCTTTAAAATGAACAAAAATCCACCATCACAGCATCAACATGCTGAAGTCATTTTTAACACATTTGTACGTAAGGGCTAACTTTGTACATAATTGATAACGATAGGGACCAAAACAGAAACTTTGAATATATTAGGCCAAAATTGGAAATAGGTGATTGAGGACCCTAAGTGTAATTTACTATTTTTCTCTTTTATTTATTTCTCTGTTTACCAGCAATGGTGTATGAATTTGCAACAGGACCATGGGAAGAGCATGTGCCATTATCTTTCTGCTGTAATTCCTCATCCATGCAGGCTAAGGTTTTGTCAGGAGAGTTGGACTCCATTGCACACAGCTGCACACGACTTTTTCTTTTATTTGTGTTTTCTAACCTCTTTCGCCTCCTATATCTCGAACTGACCCAACAAACATACACACAGGTCACTTGACATCATAGATAGTATAATAATAATGCATGTATATTTCAAAGAATATAGGAAAGGTGGAATTCAATTTACCATCAGTCCAAAAAGCCGCCTTATCTTTTGTCACAACAGCAGTTCCTGCACTCCCCGTAAAGCCTGTTAGATAGGTCCGTCTCATGAAACATTCAGCTATGAACTCACTCTGAAACAAAATTTACATTATAGTAAATATAAAAATGTTGATCCATAATTTGTTCACTTGAAGGAACATAGAAAAACAACTGATGATATAGAGAAAATTCAACAGATAAATAGTCTCAACTGATAAAACCCAAGGAAAAATGAAGTTTGATCAGGCATTGGTGCAATTAATCAGACCAGAAACACACTACTGCAAGTCTGCAACATTTTAAGATCGGTGTCGAGCAAGTGTGGTATGCATGCAATGCTATGCCTACTGAAATATATATATAAAGTTCAATCTGTAGTGCACACAATTAAACAATCTGGCTGCCAAAATTATCTGACCTGGTGAGCATCTTGAGAGGGGACGATATATGCATCGATCGCCACATCAGGCCCCGAGAAAATCTGACGAAGAGAGATAAGCTTCTCATCCTCTCCTCTAGAAGTGTTCGCGCTTGTCTCACTGATCCCTCTGCGGAACTCAGACGAAGGCCGGGCAACGAAGCGGCCGCCGTCGGAGCCTTGCGCGCATGAGGAAACAAGGAGGGGGTGGGACGCGAGGAGGAAAGGCGGGAGGGAGAGAGTGAAGAGGCGGCGGAGAGGAGGCGTCCGGAGGAGGAAGAAGGAGAGAGGAGGACGGGAGAGCGTTGCCTCCATTGACAAATCTTAGCCTCCATCGTATACTCGCACGACATTTGAAGCGATCGCAGCCTCGCAGGGGAAGGCGGGGATGTGGGGTTCTAGGGTTTCGGTCGGGAGGAAGGCGGGGAGGCAGGGCCTAGGGTTTGGGGTAAGGGGTGGGCACGACAGAAAAGAGAAAAGAGGGAGGGAGCGAAGAGAGAAAAGACGGAGGAAGAGAGAAGAGATCCGCGTATTCGGTAAAGGAGAAGATAGGTCTTGTGTTGTGTGGTCTTGTGTGTAATAGGTTAATTTATAACTAGTTTCAGACTTGTACACGAACGAATACATAAAATGTATGTATAATATCTAATATTTAACACAATAGTTTAGAATCGTTGGATCTGCTGGATGGACGGCTGAGATTGGCTCTGGACAGATACACCATTCAGTCCCCTTATTTCAAGGTGCTATTATAGGAGTTCTGATCTGATGATTCTGATTCTGATCTGATTCTGATATTTTGATTAAATACAGTCACAGAGTTCACATTTTTTCTACTATTGATTATAGACGCTTAACCCGTGATTGAATTAATGGACTGGACAATGATTTTCACCGCTAATCATAAAAAAAAAAAAAAAAAAATTAACATATGCTCATTTGATGATGACTTTGATTTTCAAATATTGTGCTTCTTATTACAGCAATAAAGTCTGAGAAACGAAGTGTTTATTTAACCGAACAAAAAAAAAGAATGATTAAATAATAGAGTTTAACTTTGAAAACCCAACGTTATGATTATCACTCATATTATGTATATTTTATGTAATATATGAGGAGGGATCCAATTACACCTTTTTTGGTGACACATCATGACACCGTTTTTTATATAGGTCAATTTTGCGATTTCAAAATCCAAACAGCCGATTCGAACCGTTCAACATGATCACCATATTAAAATGTGCTTGGAGATCAAATTTTACATTTTTTTTTTGAATTTTTTTACTATTTATTAAGATGGTTACAAAATCGCTGTTTTTCAATGGTCTGAAAACAACGATTTTTGTAACCATCTTAATAAATAGCAAAAAAATTCAAAAAAAATGTAAAATTTGATCTCCAAGCACATTTTAATATATCTATCATGTTGAACGGTTTAAATCGATTATTTGGACTTTCAAAATGGTAGGTGTCAAAGTGTGTCACCAAAAAAGGTGTAATTGGATCCCTCCTCGTAATATATACATATATTAATTATGTAATAAGAAAGTGGAGCAAGAGTTTAAATTATGGGAATCAAATATATATTATAGAAAAATGAAAATCAATCATATAAAATTTTCATGTGAGTATAGAAATCAATTTTATAGTAATCATAATATTTTATTCTAAATTAAATTGAAAATTATATATAAATACAGAAATTTTAAAATTAATGAGAATCAATTTATCTTGTTAATTTTTACTGGATCCGCCTATACTGTACATGTACAATATGTAATGAAATTTGCCTTGATTTGTAAAATAAAATAAAATTCTTGTACATGTGTAAATCATTAAAATTTCTTAGATAAAATTGTTTCTGACCCATATATATAGATAGATAAAAGAAAACTTTGATTCGGAAAACTTTTTTCCGATCTAAAATTGGAATAGTTGAAACTTTTACTGATTCTTCTATGCATCGAAAAATCAAAATATTTTTTCCCTCTATTAAATTATAATACTTTAGATAAATAAAAAATTCTCTAAACTAAGACTGTTAACAAGCCAACCCAAGCCGACTCATGCTAGGATAAGCCAAGCCAAGCCAAACCAGTTTTTTTTTCTAAGCCAATCACGAGCCGAATAGAACCAGCTCCTTCGTACAGTGAACTCTACGTAGACAAAAAAAAGTTATTGATTTGATACTGTGAGTTAGGGGTGCACAAAAAATTCGAGATTCTTGATTCGATTCGAGTTCGATTCAAAAAAGTTTGAAAAAAATTTGATTCGAAACCAGTTCGATTCGAAATTAATTCAATTTCGAATTCGAACCTGCCCAGGTTCGATTCGATATAGTTTGCGAATTTTGAAGGTTCGAAATCAGCCAACCGTCCAATTAATATAGGCTAGCGAATAAGAGGGACTTGGCCATTATTTTTCTCCCTCTCAAGAAAAGCATATGTATAAAAATATGCAGCCTAGTTTAACTGAATTCCGAATCTGCATTGAATTTCGAATCTGCACTGAATTTCGAATCTGGACTGAATTTCGAATCTGCACTGAATTTCGAACTAATTTCGAATCAAATCGAACTAGTTCGAATTATACCGAACCAAATTCGAACTGGCCTTTCAGGTTCGAAATCTATTTCAATTTCGAACTGGGTTTGATTCGAAATTATTTCGAATTCGAATTCGAACTAGGACAGATTCGATTTGGTTCGGTTCGTTTGCAGCCCTACTGTGAGTCATGCGTAAATCACGAGTCAAAAAAGAATCTTATTTTTTTTTTGCAACTAGTGTTATCCTTTCATAATGAACAAAAAAATAGATAGTGAAAAAGTTAAGAAATAATTTTGTCTTCTTCTTATGATAAGCTAAAAACGAGCCTAATTATATCAAACTCCGATTTTTTATTTATTAATATTCAACATTAAATAGAAAATTATAAAGATGTCTACATTTTTTCAAAATTTATAAAAAAAAAAAAACAAATAATCAGGAATCTCAGCAGTTCATTTTCTTTTAGAACTGTCAGGATTTTATTCTGAAAGAAAATAAACCACCAAAAAACATGACGGTTCTGTTATAATATGATTTTTTTTTTATTTGACATCGCCAAAATACATTTTATTTTTGTGATTGACATCATTCTACAGCGCCGAATGTTTGATTTGTGATTTTTCTTATTTAATTAGAAGATTTTTTTTATTTTTTTCTCTTAAAATATTAGAAATATTTGATATCTTTTTGAAATTAGATGGAATATTATAGAATTGAATTTACTAGAAAGACTGCAACAAATAACCCGTATTAACATTTTTCAGTCAGGATTTTTTGCAGCTATACGAAAAATCAAAACATTTCTTTGTTTCTTACTGGAAAAAATAAATAAAAATGTTTCGAATCCGAGTTATTAATCCCGATTCAAAAGTCAATTATGTATAAATAAGGAAATTATCTTGATCCTTCTAGTACATTTAAATTCTAAAGTACTCCATCAATTTCTCTATCAGTGATTTTAGAAAAATATTAAAATATTAAAAATATAAAATAGTTTCTAGGGACATAGATGGAGTACCTTAGAATTTGAATGTACTAGAAAGACAACGATAATTTTTTTTTTTACTCAGAAGTGACTTTTGAACTGAGATCAATAACTCAGATCCAAAATATTTTTATTTTATTTTCCAATAACACACTAAGAAATAATTTAATTTTTCTTACGGTCGCAAAACATTTTGACTGAAAAATGGTAATTTGAGTTATTTTTATCGTCTTTCTAGTGAATCCAATTCTACAGTATTTCGTCTACTTTAAAAAAATAAAAAAATATTTCTAATATATTAATAAAAAAATAAAAAAATTTAATTAATAAATAAAATAATCGGAAATCAGAAATTCAATTGTTCGGCTGGCTCGCTTATGATGTCAAATTAAAATAACAAGTGCAAAGCAAATAAATTACTTGAGGGAAAATAATTCAAGTATAATTATTAGGATAAAGATTTTTTTCCCCCACCTCCTATCCCCCATTCATCCCCCAATCATTAATTATGTAGGGGACCACAACTTCAAGTACAAAAAGACAAAAAAAAACGTGTATCAATCATTAATTACGTGGGGGACCACTTATATTTGAAAATTTTTATAACTGACGCGCACAAGTATTCATATATAATACATCAAGTATTCATATATAATATACTAAGTATTCATATCTAAGATATCAAGTATTTAAAAAAAAACTGGACACATCACCCACCCATCTTTTACACGTTTTTAGAGGTGATTTTTTTTTCTCCGTTCACTCTAACTAATATTTCTTACAATTTGTGAATAATTTTGCGAATCTAAAATCACAAACGTCTTCTACGCAATTTTATCTTTCAAATGAGATCCATGATGAAATACTTTTGAGTTATCCGTCGTGCAAGTATTCATACCTCGTAAAATTATTTATATCTCGTCATGCAAGTATTCATACCTCGTCGAACAAGTATTCATACCTAAGATAGAGTGTACTGGACACTTCCAGTAATTGAGTGGTAACGAAATTTCAATCGGTAAAAAATGAGTGAATTATGTGTCTAGTTTTTTATTTGTTAAATACTGATGAGGTATGAATACTTGTTTGATGATGTATGAATACTTGAATGACAAGGTATGAATACTTGTGCAACGAACAACTCGAAAGTATGTCATCATGGATCTCATTTGAAAGAGAAAATTGTGTAGAAAACGTTCGTGGTTTTATATTTGCAAAATTCCTACTAGATTGTCAGAAATATTGATTAGAGTGAACGGAGAAAAAAACCCACCTCTAAAAACGTGTAAAAGATGAGTGAGTGATGTGTCCATTTTTTTTTGAACACTTGATATCTTAGATATGAATACTTGATGTATTATATATGAATACTTGATATATTATATATGAATACTTGCACTCGCCACGATAATGACAAGTTTTGTTTTGTCTTTTAGCGCTGAAATTTGTGGTCCCCTCTTAATTAGCAGTCAACAAAAACAGTTATTGACTGGGGGATGAATGGGGGATGGGAGCTGGGGGATAGTTAGTCGGTCCCTAATTATTATTGATATATGAAATTAAATGAATGGGTAGCTGATTTATACGACTCTTACTGTTGTTTTCACTTCATACAACATATAAATAATAGAGCCAAAAAATAGAGTTGGTCTATAGTGAGTTGTAAAGTAAGAGTCTTGTTTTACTTCACGCTCATATTTTCTACTATTTAAAGTTTAAAAAGTCAATCCGAACTGTCCAACATGATCTACATATTGAAATGTGCTAGGAGACCATATTTTACATTTTTTTTTAATTTATTACTATTTTTTAGAATTTTTTAAATCATTGTTTTTTTATAGTCCATAATTCATCCAAAAATAGTGATTTTCTACCTATCTAAAAATAATAAAATAATCTCAAAATTGTAAAATATGATCTTCAAATACATTTCAATATGAATATCATGTTGAGTAGTTCCGATCGGCTGTTTAGACTTTAAAAACAGAGATATAAGCGTGAAGTAAAACAAGTCGATCCAAACCGTTAGATATTTAATCCATATTAAAATGTGATTGGAGACCAAATTTTACATTTTTTGGAATTTTTTTACTATTTATTAAGCCACTTTGAAAGTTGCTGATCCGGGTGAACAGTAAAAACAGTGCAATCATATTCTGGACCATGTGATCAGCAATTTTCAAAGTGGCCTAATAAATAGTAAAAAAATTCCAAAAAATGTAAAATTTGGTCTCCAAGCAGATTTTAATATAGATTAAATATCTAACGGTTTGGATCGACCGTTTGAACTTTGAAAATTGGAAAACAAATCGTTTGCACCAAGGGCTTGGTGCAAACGTTTTGAGCTTAGGCTCTCTCTCTCTCTCTCTCTCTCTCTCTCTCTCTATATATATATATATATATATATATATATATATATATGAGTCCAGCTAATTTGCTTCCGGAAGCACTTCGACTGAGGTGCTTACGGGAGCATATCTTAGTATTTGATGTTCAAATAACAAATCCAAACCGTTAGATGTTCAATTTATATTAAAATGTACTTGGAGACCAAATTTTACATTTTTTTGAATTTTTTTACTATTTATTAAGCTGGTTTGAAAACCGCTGTTTTCAATGCTTCAGAAATTTAGTAAAAATAGCAGTTTTCAAACCAGCTTAATAAATAGTAAAAAAATTCCAAAAAATATAAAATTTGGTCTCCAAGCACATTTTAATATGGAGATAATGTTGAACGGTTGGATCGACTGTCACAGATTTTTCCGACTAATTGACTAATTATTTCTGATTATAGCCAATTATTCTCAATTAATTTAAATAATCATAAAAAATAAATTTTTAAGTTTAAAACACGACGTTATGCACATAAAAATTGCAGGTACGGATGGCCTTAATTCAACAAAAAAAAATTATTTACCATTTAAAAAAACTACAGAATTGTCATTTTTTTTTTTAAACATTTTTATCCGGTATGTAGGCATGATATGTGCATTCCCTAGAGGTAGCACAGTATTATATGTGCAATGAATTCATAAAATTTGATACAATTTGTCATGATGTTTGGTATGCGTAGATAATAAATGTATGTTATTCTTTGACAGTGTGCAAATAATAACTGTGTACCAGATAAGAATGAAATTCAACTCTGTATTTATTTATTTAAATGGTAACTATAAAATTAGGCTTAATTCAACGTTAGAAAAAATACAAAAATGGAAATATCTTCTTTTGATGTATGGATATATCGTTGGAAAATGTGCATTTATATCAAGGGACAAAATACCTTTCTGGCTTTCTCTGACCACCTCTCAGTGCAAAGAAATCTGTACCCCATGAATGAATGGCCTCGATCAGCGAGGCATGGACGTCACTGTTGCATGAGTACGGCTACAATCACCACCCGGTGAGCGTAATACATATTATTACTCGGAACTCATGTGAATTCGTATCCTTTGCATTAACTCAAAACAAAATTTGTTAAGTTAATGAATCTCGATTGTTTGATTTGTTTTAAATTTTGAGCGGACTAGATCCGTATTAATTTTGAATGGTCTGTTCGATCTGTTTGAAATTTTGTGCGGACTAGATCCGTATTAATATTGAATGGTCCATATATTATAAGCAGAAGCTGGATTGTCTCCTTTTTAAATCAAGCGCTTAAGATCCATTAACTCAAAAGATACCCTTTTAATCCTATAGCTACGGTGCTACGAAACCAACACTCGACTCAACCTTTTAAGTGTGGTTTCAATTTTTATTTGAGGACTAAGTTAATGGCATGACATAATAAGTTTGTCACTCATTATCTTTCTTAAGCTCACTCTACTAGAGTTTTATGAGGATATTTGTAGAAAACATGTTTTTTCTCTTTGCTGTTTTTTTTCTGTGGGCTAAAATCTCAACGTTTTTTGCTCTTTTTTTGCTCTTTTGTGGGCTGAAACCAAAGGCCACAAGTTTTGTTCTGAAAAAGTGTGAAAACGAGGGGAACCGAAATGCCAATTTGGTCCCGGGAAGAAAAAAAATGGGGACCAAATTAGCGTTCTTATGGTTTTATAAAAATCAAAGTAATCATGTTGATTTGCTAATTTTTTTTTATTATGGTTTTTAAAAAAATTTCCAAATTGTTGCAATCCTAAATAGCCAAATTTGGAAGGTATATTTTGTTGCCGAGATTTTTATTTTTACCCAAAAAAAAATTAATTTAATATAATTAACCAAGTTTCGGAAAAAATTCGATTTGTACCCAAACCGTAAATAATATTTACGGTTTGAATATATATATATATATATATATATAGTGAGTGGCTAAGCTCAAAACGTTTGCACCAAGCCCTTGGTGCAAACGAATTGTTTTCGGATTTTCGAAGTTCAAACGGTCGATCCGAACCGTTCAAGTTGTTCTCCATATTGAAATGTGCTTGGAGACCAAATTTTACATTTTTTGGAATTATTTTACTATTTATTAAGCCACTTTGAAAGTTGCTGATCACACGGTCCAGAATTTTATTGCACTGTTTTTACTGTTCACCCGAATCAGCAACTTTCAAAGTGGCTTAATAAATAGCAAAAAAATTCCAAAAAATGTGAAATTTGGTCTCCAAGCACATTTTAATATGGATTAAATATCCAACGGTTTGGATCGACCGTTTGAACTTTGCAAATAGGAGAACCAAAACGTTTGCACCAAGCCCTTGGTGCAAACGTTTTGAGCTTAGCCAGTCTCTATATATATATATATATATATAGTGCTGGGCTTAGCTACTCCATGGTGTAAAACGACTTGGTGCTCCACGCCTCATTATTTTCATTTTGAAAATCCAAACGACCGATTCGAACCGCTCAAGTTGTTCTCCATATTGATATGTGCTTGGAGACCAAATTTTACATTTTTTGGAATTTTTTTACTATTTATTAAGCCACTTTGAAAATCACTGATCCGGCGGTCCAGAAATTTTTACTGTTTTTTACTGTTCACCTGGATTTTCAGATTTTCAAAGTGGCTTAATAAATAGCAAAAAAATTCCAAAAAATGTGAAATTTGGTCTCCAAGCACATTTTAATTTGGTCTCCAAGCACATTTGAAAGTTACCAAAATCGCATAATATGATGCCCAAATTTAAATCAGCGAAGGTCTGAGCTTAATTGATTAATAATACTAATCATTTAAATCACCAAAATAATAACCATAGTTTGAAATTGAAGGTACCAAATATCTTGACAGGAAAAAGAAAAGGCAGGGAGAGAGCAAGGGTAATACCAAAGCTGTCAGATCGAGCAAGCGCCTCACAATCACGAGTAGAGCTTGTCACTGTTGAGGAGAGAGCTTCGCCGAGAGTAGATCTTCACATGGTGCGATTTAGGGTTTTGGAGGGGGTAAGAGAGGGCTGAGTCGCATGAGAGAGAGGGGGTTGGGGTTTGGTGCGATTTCTGACTTCTCCGTTCTGAGAGAGAGGTTGGAGAGAGAGAGTCTGAGGCGGATGGAGGGTGAGAGAGGGCTGAGTCGCGTGAGAGAGCGGATTGGGGTTCGCGTGAGAGAGAAGGGAGAGAAAGAGAGGGGGTCGGGGTTTGGGGGTTTACCTGACTGGACCCGTCCAGTTCAATCTTCAATCAAATTCTAGCGACATTTTGAGTATCAGATAATCTGATCAAGCACGAATCTGAGAACTGATCGGACGGTTTAAAACTCGGTTGCTCCAGACCCCAGGAACAAACGTTTTGATATTAGCCACTCTCTCTCTATATATATATATAGTGCTGGGCTTAGCTACTTCATGGAGTAAAATGACTTGGTGCTCCACGCCTCATTATTTTCATTTTGAAAATCCAAACGACCGATCCGAACCGCTCAAGTTGTTCTCCATATTGATATGTGCTTGGAGACCAAATTTTACATTTTTTGGAATTTTTTTACTATTTATTAAGCCACTTTGAAAATCACTGATCCGGCGGTCCAGAAATTTTTACTGTTCATCCGGATTTTCAGATTTTCAAAGTGGCTTAATAAATAGTAAAAAAATTCCAAAAAATGTAAAATTTGGTCTCCAAGTACATTTCAATATGAAGAACATGTTGGAAGGTTCGAATCGACTATTTGAACTTTGAAAATGAAGATATAGCGTGAAGTACAAAGTCGTTTTACTCCATGAAGTAGCTAAGTCCATCTCTATATATATATATATATATATTCAAACCGTAAATATTATTTACGGTTTGGGTACAAATCGAATTTTTTCCGAAACTTGGTTAATTATATTAAATTAATTTATTTTTTGGGTAAAAATAAAAATCTCGGATTTTGTTGTGTTCTGTCACTTCTGTGTTTCTAAACATGTTTGATTTGAAGTCGGAAAAGGCAAAGCATATAATCCAAACGAAAACGTCAAGTTTGTTCGCAGTCAAAAGTCCAAATAAAGTTAGTGCGACAAAAACATCATTTTGCAATACTGACTACTCCAAACAGTGGCAAGTTATGATAAAGTACCAAAGAAGATCTGAACCGTCGACAGATTAAGTACCAACAAGTTTGGACTTTGGACAACTATGGCCTCGACAAATTTAATGAACGTTCTGCTTTATGGTTATGCTTAATTGCGGATTAAATAGAATAAGATATTCTGTTAAATGTGATTTAATTAAGTTGAATTTAAGATGAACTAAGTTGACATTTAAGCTGGCCTAAATTGGCCTATACTATTCTACCTCTCTAAAAGTGGTTTAATTTTATTTTGACGTGAGATCTGAATTTTCATTTTTTTTGTTTTAATTTTCAATCACTTTAAAGAATGTAAATAAACAATTAATATATCTCCATTTAAACATAAAATACCTTATAACTTTTAACCTTATCAATTAACAAAATATGCAATCTAGAAAATGAGGTGTGCTCTCCGATTTAATCTATTGAGAGAAACCACAGTCATATACCTAAATGTCACGGTGTAAGCATCAAAAATAAAGAAATTACTAATTTGTCTCGAAAATCGACCAATAAAGAAATTACTCATTTTCTTTCTTTTTTTAATAAAGATAAAATGGGTATTTTATGAATTTAAAATGAGTTGTAATAGAAAAGGCTAAAATAGACAAATCTGATTTTTTTTTAATTTAGAAGGGTAAATATGACATTATGATTTTTTTTAAAGCTGGTTGCTTGATATTACGAACTTAGAGGGGATATACGCAATTCAAAGTTTTTGATGTGTGTACATGAAATTCTCCATAATTTAAAAATTATAGTTTTTTCTTATAAAGTAATAAATATCAAGGTGCTGGTACTGAAAAGTAGTTTTTGCCTCGTGTGTCTACGAAAATTAAAACCTCAATTTAAAAGATAGGCATTAATAATTAATTAACTTAATAATTCTATACTCGATTGAAAGTAATTTTTAATATAACATTCAATGCATGAGATATGATCAATAACTATATACTAGTATCGTGCCCGTGCGTTGCAACATGGACGTATTATAAGAGAGCAAAAAAATTGCTGCCAACTTATAATGTAAAGTCTTAAAAATAAATTTAAAAGATAAAATTTATTATCAAACCTTAAAGATTTTATTTATCAGAACTTATAACATAATAAGGAAATTAGTAGCAATCGAAAAAAATGGAATTTATTTATCAAACCTTAGTGATTTTCTTCGAAACCCAAATCCAAATGAATCAGAAAGTGCACTGTTCAAAAGGTAACTGCATCTAAATTTCACAAATATCTTTTGAACATTATACATCACAATTTCGCAGAGGAGGGGAAGAGAGAGAGAGAGAGAGAGAGAGAGAGAGTCAACTGTTGAAATTTTTTCATTCTACGAATTTGTATAGAAACAAACAAGGAGATATCTCCATTTAAGGAAAAAATTTAATCAATTTCCATTATGCTCAATTGAATAAGGAGAATAAGGAAATATATCTTTATTGTCTGCACAATTTGGTGTAGAAAAATAAGGAAACATATTTCATGCAGAAATTTTTTTCTAAAAGATTGAGTCGGCTTAAATTTAATTGTAACATTTAGTGTGGCGAGTCTTATTTTAACTAAATTCAAACTTCTACACATAAAAGAGATGTATTTATCAAAAGAATACAGATTATGTAATTGAAGGGTTGAGATTAAATCCAAAATTTCATCTTTCAATCATAGCCGTTGGCGGATCGGACACCCAACGTGCTTAATAATGAAATGGAGAAATGGAGATATATAGAGAGTGGCTAAGATACAAATGTTTGTTCCTAAGCTATGGAACTAACAGTTTAGTTGGAGACCAAATTTTAAATTTTTTGGAATTGTTTTACTATTTATTAAGATGATTTGAAAATCGCTGATTTTCTTAAATTCTGCACTATTGGAAAACAACGATTTTCAAACCATCTAAATAAATAGTAAAAAAATTTCCAAAAAATGTAAAATTTGGTCTCCAAGCTGATGAGAGGTGACCATCCACATAATGTTTGGTCACAACGTGACTAACATGCTGTGGTCATTCGTGCATCGTGATCATTTTCTATAATTTTGATCACTGTATGTAAAAATGACCTGATCACGTCATAACATGAGTGACATGAATTTATATCCATGTGTGAGCTGATCACATGCGCAGTTAATACTTCCCAGATGCACGGAATCAGACACAGATATAGCCGCATGCGATCAAGAACAACACTCCATCTGAGTAGAATTATAGTTAAAGACTTACCATTTTTTCAGGGTCTTTAACAGTTAAGGTGCGCTGACGTGGCATCATTTCCGGGATAATGCGCTTTTTACAGTTTTACTGCTAATGGCCAGTGGTCAGTGGTCACGTAAAAAAGTCTGGGTTTTAGAGGACGTGACTTGAGACGCCTAAGAATTCATTCCCATGAGGTTACATAAAATTTGATTTTAGATCCCCACCGTCCGATCTGCTATAAGACGAATATTAAAGGGACCCGTGCATTCCACCTCGGGCCGGATTGGCTCGGATTCTGATCGGACGGTCTGCATCTAAACTCATATATTATGTTACCTCAGAGAGCTAAAAACCCAAACCTCTATAGAGATAGGCGCGCATTTGCTGGACACAGCTAAGACCTTTGCTTCGTCTCTCACGTTTAGTTCATGTCTCGATCCGGTAAAAAGATTCAAATACGGAGAGAAAAAAAGAGATCGAAATAGATAGAGAAGAAGAAGAAGCGTTGTGTGGAGTAAGAAGCAAAAAGCCAAAAACCCTTCCTTTCTCTGAGCTCCTGTAATGGTTAGTCTTCTCTCGTTCTCTCGTTATGTGTGTGTGTTTCATGGTATATACTACTTAATAGGAATTGTTTTATTTAGAGATAGTTTCCATAGAAATAAAATCTCTCATGCTCTAGCTATGGTGAAATACGTAAATTTTAAAATGCTGAGTGGAAGTTTCTTCCCTTTATTTTCCAATTTATACTGAAGCAACTCCTTCCTTTAATTCTGATGGGTACAACCGTACAAGTGAGATTGCATGAATTTTATGGATTTAAACTTACCAGAATAAACTATTGCTTAAAATTTGAAAACGAAGTTGCCTTAATTTGGTAATGTAATTTATTTCTTATTTTGTTAGGGTAATGGTTAAAGTCAAGAAGTTTTTGAAATTGTTCTAAATTCCCAATCTCAGGAAGTGACGCGAGAATATGAATCTATCATTCTCTCTCCTACAATTTTATTATTTTTTGTGCCGAATCAGAACTTGAAAGACATCCATTCTTGTCTCCATTATCCACGGTCAAATATTTTATGCACCTCTTACTTTACTTTAAAATAAAATATTGTTTCTCGTGTGGGTTTGAGCGCACAAATGGCATGCAAAGGTGGCGCCTATTCTCCTTCCCTATACACCCCCAGGCCCCTTTCATTAACCCCATTTTCCAAGAGATAAGATTTAGTGATGTGAAAGTGTTTTATCAGCCAAAAAGGTCTTTATGTTGGAGATAGGAGTAGGTCCGATGGGCATCGGACCTACATTTAGGTTCGATTGAGATAGGAGTAGGTCCGATGCCCATCGGACCTACATTTAGGTTCAATTAGCTCTAGGACCGTACGATTAGCATCAAGATCTATGCGCACGGAAATTGATACAGACTTGCACGGATTTTGATGCAGATCGAATGGTCATCACACTCATCGAACCAAGGTAGGTCCGATGGGCATCGGACCTACTCTGATTCCTTTCTCAGGTGTTTAGGGGATAGAAAAAGTATAATTTCTTATCTCTGATCCCTAGAAAAAGAACTCTCCAAAGGTCTTTACAAATTACAACTATTTTTCTATTATTTTTTATCTAGATGTCTGTTCCTCTTGGGCCCTTGGCATTCTCTTTGTTTTTTGTGAGGTTTAACTAATTACCCCAATATATGAACCATTAGATAAAATAGAAGTGTTAAACAAGGTTGGTCTTTTTCATTAAAAGGACAAAATTGAGGCTGTCAGTGTTCTTGGGGTTTGTATTATTTACTGTTTTGCACTGGTTTCCTCTGATGTATTGGTTAAATGGATCACTCTCTGTTGGGCATATTTCTCTTTATAGCTTCTTTCTCTGCTCGAGCCTCGAGTGGTCAGATTGAAAGAGAGAGAACCTCTCTAGAATTTAAAATTATATTCTAGAGATCACGATGCATTCTCTTTATACACTCTCTGTTTTGCATTCATTAGAATATTTTTAACTATTTTTTTGGATAGATAGAAAACGGTTGCTATTGGGTAGGCTAGAATCTTTTGATAAATCGATTTTCTACCTATAAAAAGAATAGTAAATAACTTTTAAAAATGTAAAATTTGGTCTCCAAAGAGATTTTCATGTGGAGATTATGTTGAGCGATTTGGATCGGTTGTTTAAAATTTTGAATACTGAAATCTAGATGTAAGCGGGGAATGATCCGTGCTTTATAAAGCACCTTAGCATTTCTCTTGTACTATTTCTAATTATTGCAGATCATCCAACAGATAATACTAGTGACAATTTTTCATGCTACCTGCAAATAAATAAAATTTGGTGTCATATAGGAAGGCATACTTTTACTAATTTAATAGATCTATTTTTATCAATTCTCATTTTTACATGCTATTCATTTATTGATTTCTTGTTTCGGGTCCATGTTATACTTACGAGGGATGCTTCTATGGACATAAGGACCTATTTGTAAAATGAACATATTTTCATTTTCAAAGTTCAAACAGTCGATCCGACCGTTCAACATTATCTCCATATTAAAATGTACTTGGAGGTCAAATTTTACATTTTTTTAAATTTTTTTACTATCTATTAAGTATTTTACAAAAATTAGTCAAATTCAGACCATTGAATTTTGTAAAATACTTAATAAATAGTAAAAAAATTCAAAAAATGTAAAATTTGACCTCCAAGTACATTTTAATATGGAGATAATGTTGAACGGTCGGATCGACTGTTTGAACTTTGAAAATGAAAATATGTTCATTTTACAAATAGGTTCTTATGTCATAGAAGAATTTGCCTATACTTATTGGTAGTTTTGCTCCACTAGATCTCTCTTTTCCTGACACCAATATATGAGAGTTTTCTTTGTTTGACAGTTTCACACCATTTAAGATGATATTTCTTGTAGTATTTCTTTCTTGTTAAGTATGTACATCAGTACATGTGAGGTCCAAATGCCTTCCGGTTTCATTTTCTATAATGTGCCTCTGCATTTTAAACAATCAATTTTAAGTACCTAGATTTTAAAGGACAAAATAAAGCCGGTTAAACTTTTATTAGCATTCTCTTTTAGTGTGTTTAAAAAACTCCGATATTATCTCATACTTTTGATGCCTATGTAGAGGGAGCTGTAATATGGCACATATAGATGAAGTTTAATATTAATCGCATTTAATGATTTTTTTTCTTTTCTTATGAGCTTCAATTTTCACTTTACCAAAATTTGAAATGTGGAGGTAAGATGGGGGGACAAAACCAAAATCATTTGAACATTTTTCTTTTGTAAAGTTGTCTTCATTATCAGGTATATGCATTCATTAAATGTACATAGTGGTCATACCAAGTATGGAGCTGATAAACTGCCTCATGTGTTAATCCTATTATGAAATAATAATTAGTTGTTGAAGCCTCTTTTATAAGACAGCAACTTGTTTTTTAACTAGTTAATTTCTCTTTCAGGTTCTTTCTGTTGATTGAAGCTATTACTTGTTCTGTACTTACTTTGCAAAGTGGATTCTATCAATTCAATTTTCAAAGGTTGGTAGTTAATTTTGTTATTTCTTTGCCTGGCTCGGTGTTAGAGGGCTTTTTCTGGATCAGATAGAATTAACCATACATTACTAAAACATAACTATGTAATGCTTACTCTGGACTTCACATGTGCTCCATAAAAAATGATGTATAGTACCATAGCAGCCCGTGACGACTGCCATTTTTCTCTGGTAGTGTCTTGTTGGTTGTGGATAAATGGCTCCTTACTCTGTACTTCTTTGTTAGCATAGCATTCATTACTCGTGCTGATATGTTGTTAAATTCCAAGGACCTGTATAGCATTCCCTTGCTATTTATGCATGATTGTAATATATCTTGGTTTATTTTTGTGTTCATGAAGGTTTATATGCTACGTAAAAGTTTGAAAAAGAGCACAATGCACCTTTTAGACCAAAATAAAATTTACTGGTAAACTTGTGTACTGGTAAGTACAAAGCTCATGCCTAAATGAAACCATTAAATTTACTATTTATTATAACTGCGAGCATCTAACTGCTAGTATAATATTTCTGTATTATGCGTGATTATTTTTCTCCTTAAATGCAGATAGTCTCCCTTCAATCCAAAAGAAGGTTATGTGAAAAAAATCACCCCAAAATGTCCACAAAAGCTTACACCATCCTCTCTTTTACCATAACACTCTTTATCTTGATCTCCCCTGTCGAACTGGCTAATACAAAGGCATCTGACATCTCTAAACTCTGGTCTCTCCGGTCCTCCTTTTCTCAAGCCAAAGACTTCCTCCCATCCTGGTTCAACTCTGAAATCCCTCCCTGCTCCTGGCACGGGATCAAATGCATAAGCTTCAGTGTCATTTCCATAAACCTCTTCAATGTTCCACTCAATAGCCCTTTTCCACAATTAATCACTGAATTTGGGTCCCTCAGAGATCTTAACCTTAGTGGGTGTGGATTAAAGGGTCCTTTGCCCGAATTGCCTGGATCTAATTTGTGTGAATTGGAGGTTCTTGATTTGAGCAACAACGGGCTAATCGGGCCGATGCCCGATTGGATTACAAGTCTAACATCGCTAAATCAACTTGTTTTAAGTTCAAATTCCTTCTCAGCAAATCTGGGACCGAGTATTGGTTTTCTTAAAAACCTTGTAATACTTCGAATATCTGAAGGCTCCTTTACTGGATACCTACCTCCAGAGCTGGGCCAGTTGCAGGAGCTTGAGAAACTGGACCTTAGTGCCAACAATTTCACAGGGTCGATACCATCTTCATTTGCAAACCTCAGTAAGCTCGTGCACCTGGACATTAGCCGAAACAGGCTTACTGGCAATATATTTCCAGGTATTGGGTCGTTGGTTAATCTTCAAACACTGGATCTCTCCTCAAATGGGTTAACTGGTCCTATACCGAGCAGCGTAGGGAAATTGGTTAAACTTGAGTCCCTCTGGCTTGGCTTTAATGGGTTCACAGGCACAATTCCTATCGAGGTTGGGAACTTGGAGAGGCTCGGAACTCTCTCCTTAACTGGTAGCAAGCTTACTGGGTCTATACCGGGGGAGTTGATCAATCTCAAGGCATTAACAGACCTGGATTTATCGGAGAATGAATTTGAAGGCAAACTGCCATCTAATATTGGAGAATTGAAGGATCTAATGTTTCTTATTGCTGCAAATGCGGGTTTGACTGGTCGAATACCAGCAAGCTTGGGGCAGTGTACCAATTTGAAGATTTTAGACCTCTCCTTCAACTTCTTCTCTGGTCCCTTACCGGGTTCTCTTGCCAGGTTGGGATCCATCTGCTCATTTATAGTGGAGGGAAACCAGTTATCAGGTCAGATCCCAGAATGGATTCAAAATTGGAAGGTGGTGAATTCTCTATATTTCAGTAAGAATATATTCACAGGTGAATTGCCACCTCTGCCTTTGCAAAATCTCACAACCTTCTCAGCCGATGCGAACCAACTCTCTGGTGGAATACCGTCCCGAATTTGCGAAGCTACATCTCTCAACTACCTCTCTCTTTCTGAAAATGAACTAACAGGGACTATAAAAGAGACTTTCAAGGAGTGTAGAAACCTAACTGATCTAATTTTGTCTGGAAACAAACTTTCTGGGGAGATACCTGGTTACTTGAGTGAGCTGCCTCTTGTTACACTTGAAATGTCGCAAAATAACTTTACCGGGCCTCTACCTGATAAGCTATTCGAGTCCAAAACCCTCATGGAGCTGTCACTGAGCAGCAATGGGTTGACAGGTCAGATTCCGGCATCTGTTGGCCATCTCTTAGGTTTGCAAAGGCTTCAGCTGGATAACAACCTGTTTACAGGCTTGATACCTAAGTCCATTGGTGAATTGAAAAATATGACTAATGTGTCCCTCCATGGAAATAAATTATCTGGTGAGATCCCGATTGAGCTCTTTGATTGCACGAATCTTGTTGCACTTGATCTTGGCTCGAACGAGTTTACTGGGTCTATTCCCGCTTCCATCTCTCTACTGATCCAGCTTAACAACTTGGTTCTAGCTAACAACCAGCTTTCTGGTGAGATACCAGATAGTATCTGTACTGGATACAGTTCAGTTGCAAACATTCCGGATTCTGAGTTCTACCAGCACTATGGTGTTCTTGACCTCTCATATAATAGCATAACAGGTCGCATCCCGACTGGTGTTAGGAAGTGTGCGGTGCTCAAGGAATTGAGATTGCAAGGTAATATGCTAACTGGTACCATACCATCTGAGCTCTCTGAACTAACCAACCTGACTTACATAGACCTCTCCTTTAACTCTCTGACTGGACAGTTGCACCTTTTCTCCTTCAATAAGCTCCAAGGGTTGATCTTGTCCTATAATGAGTTAACAGGTTCAATACCAGATGAGATTGGGTCATTGTTGCCAAGTCTATTTAAGCTCAATATATCGAGCAATCGATTTACCGGCTCTCTTCCCGTGTCAGTTTTCAGTATTAAGAGCCTCACAGATCTTGATGTTAGTCAGAATTCCCTCTCCGGAACCATACCTTTTTCTCACTTGACGGGCACAAGTTCACTCCTAATTTTTAATGGCAGTAATAACAATTTTTCGGGAATGGTGGAGAATTCCATCTCGAACTTCACCTTCCTGTCGGTACTTGATTTGCATGGAAACCAACTTACTGGTGTTTTACCCATGTCAATTTCAAAGCTTGACTACTTGAGGTATATTGACTTATCAGAAAACAACTTCCAGGATTTAATTCCGTGTGGCATCTGCGCTATGGATAGCCTCTCATATGCCAACTTCTCGGGTAACAGGTTTTGTGGATTTTACCTGGAGAACTGTGCCTTTAAGACAGATTTTGGGAGTAACAATCCATGCCTAGCCAACCATATCGTACCATTAGTTGCAGAACTGCCACCTCACCCCTCGAAAAGGTCCTCGGTCTGGCGCGCATCTCTTGCCATTGTAGCCAGTTTCCTAGCAATCCTGATGGCTCTCCTTGCTTGGAAGCTCTTAAAACAGAAACCTTCAACCCTTGAATCAATTGGCACCAAGTCAAAATCCGGCTCCTCAACCGAGCTGGTATCAAGTGATGGACTCTTAGGGAAAAGAACAAGAGAACCGCTGAGCATAAATCTCGCAACATTTGAGCACTCCCTCTTGCGTGTAACTGCCGAAGATATTTTGCAAGCCACTGACAATTTCAGCAAGGCCCATATAATAGGTGATGGGGGTAACGGCACAGTGTACAAGGCTCTTCTGTCAAGTGGGGCTGTGGCGGTTAAGAGGTTGCACGGGACCCACTTCGGAGGTGGGGATCGTCAATTTCTGGCCGAGATGGAAACCATTGGCAAAGTGAAGCACCAAAATATGGTACCATTGCTCGGCTATTGTGTATTTCGAGATGAGAGGTTCTTGATATACGAGTACATGGTGAACGGGAGCCTGGAGGAATGGCTGAGGAAGGGAGGGGCTGATGTGGTGAGGGAGAGGCTTGGGTGGGCACGCATGCTGGAGATAATGCTGGGGTCGGCAAGGGGCCTGGCTTTCTTGCACCATGGCTTTGTGCCACATATCATACATAGGGACATGAAGTCGAGTAATATTTTGTTGGACAAGAATTTCGAACCACGTGTCTCGGATTTCGGATTTGCGAGGATCATTAGTGCATGTGAGACACATGTCAGCACCGATATTGCAGGTAATTAATCATTATTTTTTTATTCTTTTGTCTGTCTTGACTAATATGGTTGACAAAGGATGGAATATGAGATTTAGTTTTATAGTTATGGGAGATAATGTCCCAGAAATGAACATAGTCGCTTTATTTTGAAGGTATCTTAGTGTGTCATGTATGCCATTGTAATATTTTGAAATATCATGTGCATCCATCACGATACACAGACAAACTAGCCCACGTGTTTTTTGTTGTTACAAGTGAGGCATAAAAAATATTTCTCTTTCTGCAGGCCACATTATATTTTCATTTTTGTATGGGCATTCATGAAGTTATTCCTTTGTCGTCTAAGTGATGGGTTTTTGTTTTCAACAAAAGAAACCAAATTGTCGTATGGTCTTTACTCCTTTATTGGTTATCACTGGTACACTAACTTCTATTCTCAGGTACAATTGGTTACTTCCCGCCAGAATATGGGCTCACTATGCAAATCACGGCAAAAGGAGACGCGGAAACCTGGTTGGGTGGGTCCGGTGGATGGTCGGGGAAAACAGAGAAGATGAGGTCTTTGATCCGTGTCTCCCAACTATGGGCCCCGAGAGGCAGCAGATGAGTAGGGTTTTGGCTGTGGCTAGGGTTTGTACGTGTGACGAACCATGGGGGCGACCTAACATGCTTGACGTGGTGAGAATGCTCAAGGAGATCAAGATGTTGCATGGGGGGGGGGGATGATGTTGTTATTATCTCTGTATGATGGTGTTTCTCTCTGATTAGTACTAACGAATGGTTTTACAAGGTTTGTTGTATTAATTGGTGACAGCGTGGTAGTAGTGTGTTATTTATGTTAATGTAATTTAGCCTATGCTGGAACATGTATTAGATGTGTAGCTAACTGGTCTTATGTTTATTTATATTTGTGTACTAATATGTAATTAAAATGAACGAGGCTAATATTACGGGGATATCCAATTTCGCTCTTTTCAGAAGTATATTGGATCCTACTTTCGTGGTCTTTTCATAAATCTTGGAAAGAAATATTGATTTGGCGAACAATGAATCGTCTTATATCTGTTAACGATTTTAACAAGATAGTTAATGTTCAATAGTTTATAATGTAATATGAGAGGATTGAGAAGCTTGTTTCATCTAACAAAGCATAAAAATTTAATCAGTACAGAAGCATGTTTATTTTTCCCGATTGTTAGACTTTTTGTTGGTTCTAAATACAAAATTTGATCATATAAAAAAAAGAATAGAAAGAAATTTATCATATGAAATATAGGAGGTCGATACCGGAAGGAACTTTGATGTTGTTCCAATAGAAAAGTTCCAATTCTAACTATTTAAATTTTCTATTTGCGTATCTCGATAAATAAATTTTTTTATGCACAAATCTCAATAAATTTGATGGTTGGAATTGAAAAAACAGATCCTGCTTTTCCATTAGAATAACAACATAGTCGTATCCGTCGATACCTAAAAATAGCTTTTATTTGGTTTGGTTGTGTTAGGATGATCATCACTATTGTTGTAATACAAGTATTATTTCATTATCACCGACGGCTACAAGCCTACAACGGCATTGATTTGCATTGAATATAATTCAGCTTTTATTGCTGCAATTAATAAGATCTTAGTAGTTGAATATAATAAATGAATTACCCGTTGGTGCTGATCCCATGCGCTAATGATGGATTAATCCATGCATGTAATTAGTAGTAGTAATAATAATAAAATATGGCCAAAGTAGCGGCATTTATACGGCCAAATCCTTCTATCACATTATCAAAACAGGGGGTAGAATGCGATGGCCCTTTCCAGAGGTTTGGCGAGCAAAAATTCCTCAAACCGTAAGGATCTTCCTTTTCCTTTTCCTTTACCTTCTTCTTCAAGACCGAATCTTGACAAAAGAGGTATTGCTGAGGAAAAATTTCACTGTCTCGGGACAATGTGATATATATATAGATGTTCTGAGTGCAACTTGGAAACCGGCCTCCATTTATTCTTCAAATGCCGGTATGCAGTTCGGGCGTGGGCTAGAATGGAAAGATTGATGGGTTTTAAGTGCCACGCAGTCAGGGGAGATATACGGTCAACTTGGACCGAATCTTTGCATTCCATTACAGCCAAGAGGGGATTTAATACAGACAGGGCCAAGGTGGGTTTTAGGAGCCTATGCTGGCATCTATTTAATTCAGAGGTGAAATAGTGCCACCTGAGATTACTGCCCAAAGAGCACACAGTGCTGCCACTATGGGGTTAGCATATTGTGCTAAGGTGTCACTTGTAATTTCTTTCTTTCTTTTTCTTTTTTTCTGGAGATAATTTATGTACATATCAATGAATGACTCCCCGTGGTTTTAGAATGTGGTTGTAATTAACTATTATATTCAATAAAAGTTTATGTTGGCAGCCTCTGCCAACTCCTAAAAAATAATAATAATAAAATAATAAAAAGTTCACCATTGCTTGAGAAAAATACGCATTAACTAATTAAGTTTTAAAACAAATTTCTTACACATTTAAGCACAGTCCAAACTAGGGGTGGCAAAAAAGCTCGTGACTCGTGACTCGTATTTAATTCGCTCGTTACTGGATCGAGCTGTTAACGAGCAAGCTCACCACTAGCTCGGTTCAGAATTAACGAGTTCAAACTGGGACCTAACTTGCTCGCTAGCTCAACTAGGCATCAATTTGTGAATTTGTGTGCATTTTATATTGTCCAGCTCGATCAAAAAGTTTGTATAATTTATTTTCTTCTAAAACAAAATCCAACCAAACCTAGCGAGCTGGCTTGTCAGATTTCAAGCTGAGATTTTAGCTCGAATTTCCTAGGTCTAGCTCGCTCAGCTGTAGCTCGATCCAGAATTAACAAGCTGAGCTAGGGCCTAACTCGGATTGAGTCAGCTCGTTGCCACCCCTAGTCCAAACCCACCTAAAAATAGAAGCAAACAAAAAGAAAAAAAATATAATTTCATTTCAACACATTAACCTTTCAAATGCCCAGACATTAGTTGAGTCATGCTGTGCTATTAATATCGTCAGAAATAAGAGTTTCACATACATTCCCTACCGTAAAGAAGTGCAATAAAAAGTGACCAAATTAAGTTCCCCGTCAACACATTTAATTATTTAGTTCCAAAATGAACCAATCAACCAAAATAAAACCAAAACACAAACTCAATTCGAGTCCTTTACCTTGTCCAAACACCCAAGATACTCCTCTTCTCCATTCCATTCCTCTCCAGTTCCAAGTGTATCATCATAATAATCCTCCACATCTATTTCATCACCCCCTTCATTGCTGGAATCATAGCTCTCGTCTGTCACCTTCAACTCTGTACTGTATTTTGGATCTGAATCCTGATGTGTTTCCAAATTCAAATCTGAATCTGGGTCCCACTCCAGCCCTGTCACAGGAGCATCTATATCCTCGTCGTCTGATACTGTATCAGCTATCCATGCATAAGCATTGTCTACATGATACGCTGCTAATGTGTCTTTACCCTTTTCTTCCCATTTCATTTCAAGTTTCAAATTAGCATGAGCAAACATAAGTTTACTGCTCACTTTCCAATCAGGCTCAAAATCTTTATCGCAAAAGACATACAATAAGAGTAGAATGCAACTCCCCAGTAAAATAGATATATAAATTGTAAAAAGATATACACAACGGAAATATGAATTGCGCTTGGAATTCAATCAATAAAAAATTGTGAACTCGGATGATTCTGGTTGGTAAAGGTGTCAGATTACAGTACAGAGTACTAACCTTTTCGAAAGTATTCCAGCACTTTTCAAGTTGAGAGGCAGTGCAGGTGAGGTTCAAAACCCTACAAGTCATTGCTTGGAGATGCGGTGTCTTGTATCCATACAGTGCCCACCAATTATCTGTACAATGCAATTGATCATGCTTGGTATAAAGACCAGATATGTAATGACTGGTGCATGCTGGATCTATACCTGACCAGTCTGTACTGGTATGTAGCAGCATAATAAGCATATATGCATCATGTGTATGTTACGGGACCAGAATTCACACACACAAGCAGAGCAATACATAGGAGTGCCAGGCATGACTGGTACACTCACTATCTGAATCGGCCGGTACAAAGGCTGACTTGATCAATCCATCTTACAAAAGGAAGCAAAGAAAATTAAATAATTTATACCTGGATTTATATTTGGGTCGGACCTCTGGCGAACAGCCATGCTATTACCAAAAGGCCCCTGAGCCTCTCTATATGCGCCCAGCTCCGCAATTATCTTATCTTGTACAGCGACATCATCAGCATACATCTGCTGTACACACTTAATCAACCTGTTCATAATCCTTTTATTTTGCTCAATCTCTCGATTGCCATAAAAGTATAATGGCTTGAGATAATACCCAGCCATGTACAATGGCCTGTCAGCCGATGCACCCCATAATTATCTCCAGCACCAGTTCGTACAACTCCTCTCGGTTGAAACAAACTTTCTTAATTTCATCTTTTGCCTGTCGCATGGCTGCATAGATGAAACCCATTGGTGCCATCTTGAGACTATGTACCGCATAAAGAACCTTGACTAAAGGCCCCATAACACAAAAAGTCACATACAAGTCCTTCCAAAATTCAGAATCACGAATGACACCTGTAATTTCATCCACCTTTGGATGGCCCCACCATTTATACCCTTTACACTCCTCTGTAAACATGTTTACCAGTTTACTCCTAACGATCAGAAGCCTTCGCAAGACAAAGAAGGTGGTTGTGGGTCCGGTGATCCCAACTCGAACAAGACCCTGTTTCCCAATGACCTGCTCAAACAATCTCAAACTGCTCTTGTGATTATAAATGAACCCTACCAGCAACTTGTCCTTGAAAAGTACTGACCGAGCTCGCAGCAAGGCACACACTGAATCGAGCATTTTATCAATCAGGTATGAGGCGCAAGGGATCCGAAAGATATGAGGCCAATTTTCCTGAATTGGCTCACAAGCTTTGACACAAAAAGGCGTCGTATCACACACAACTTGCACCACATTTTTAGCCCCCACAGATTCCATGCAATTTGCTATCAGTTCCACCATATAGAATTCAATACAGTGCTTGGCAGTGGCAACACAGTGAACAAACCTTGTGCCCAACTGGGAATGCACATAAACATTCACCAAACAGCGTGACCTTCAATCCGACCAAGCATCGACCAAGATTGAACACCCATGTTTCTCCCATGATTCTCTATGATTTAGCATTTGCTTCTTGATCCGGTTAACCTCATTCGTTAGCAACCTCCCTTTTAGCTCTTCTTTGGTTGGAAAGGGGTATGAGCTGGGTCCATACTGGGTCAAGGCTTCAATTAGTTCTTCAGAGCGCTTGGAATTGATGAACCTTTTGGGGTGGTTCCCCATTATAGCAATGCAGTAGATATATAGTTTTGCCTGCTCTCGCCTTTCGTCACCCGGACCCTCTTTGAAAGGCCGCTACAACGGACAGCATTGGCCTCTGTGCTTATGTTGTTGAGTGACTTTTTTTCTAGAAAAATTAGAGGAAGAAATGAACTAAAAATCAAATAAATTAGGTTCCGTTCTACTCTTCAAGTATCCCGAATAATGCATAGACTACTTTGTTCCTTACAATACATGCATTTCTTTTGGAATCCAATACAATGTCTAGAAATCCTCCTGATATTTCATTTTCTCACGATTTTATACTGTTTTTTAAGATTTTTTTTCATAATATTGCACCTGATACGTCCTTTCCCCCACAAGTCAAAATTCAAGTATGAGATTCAGAGAAATAAAAGATAAAAACATTTCTTGCTTGAAACCCTATAACTATAGAACTCCAAATAACAGAGAATTATCTAAGAGCAGATAGATATAGTAAGATAAATGCGAAGAACCAATTTAATAGGAAATTTCTTACCAATGAAGTAGATAGCAAAGGAGGAGGCAGGGAAGGAGACGTGTCCGTGTCCGATCTCTGTTTACTCGCTCCAAAAAAAATTAAAATGTAATAAGAGGGAAAAAAAGGAAGCTAAAGACTAAAAATTAAAATTTTTTTATTAAAATTATGCACCATTGAAAAACAGCGATTTTCAAACCATCTTAGTAAATAGTAAAAAAATTTCAAAAACCGTAAAATTTGGTCTCCAAGCACATTTTAATATAGATTGAACATCTAACGGTTTGAAAATGTCATTTAAAATCAATTTGATAGGTTTTAGAGTCGAGCTCACGGAAGAGCTTGGTGAGCTTAGGAACAGCCTAGTTCTACTCACAACACAATATTAAAAGAAAGGAGCTTACATTGTCAATGCTTCTATAAAGATTGGTTTCACGCATAGAAGGCAAAATCGGCCGTTCCGGAGCGGGATCGGACGGTGCCGATCCGATTCCAGACCGATTTACGCGGACAGTGCAAATTTCGGTCAATTTCGGCCAGTTCCAGTCAAATTTCGGACCGTTCCGGCCCGTTCCAGTCAAATTCCTGCCGAAACGCAAATATAAACAAGTTGAAATTTTTTTGCGGCAGCTGGGATTCGATCTCTAGATCATTGGAATGGAGTCCAAGCAAGTTACCACCACACCATCCAAGTGTTTTTGATTTATACCATAACTCATTTGTATATATATAATACTTATATCACAGATTGATACAAATCAAAAGTCCGATTTTCCGATCCGATTCGGCCGATCCCGACCGATTTTTCCGATCCGGATCGGGATCGGTTGGGGCCGATCCCGATTCCGATTCCGATTTTTCCTTCTATGGTTTCACGGCCACTAAGTTGAAAGACCAAATAACTGGCATATATAGCCTATGACTATGAGCATGATACAACTGCTGAATCTCGATAAAGCTACCTCTGATTTTCCGTAGCCAACCTCTGAGTGAGTGAAGTGAAGAACTGCTGGGAATGACAGCCCCATCACTGCCATTAGTAGCAACCCTGAATTCACCACAGCTGTCCCCTGTTGGTCCAGTGTATGCAGTCATGTTGTGCATTAGTTTTAATTATTTTAAATTCATATTTCGTTTTATTAAACTTGCATTGAGGTTATGACTTATGACGTTTAAATTGTACACTTACTCAATTGGTTAAACTAGTGTAACATTCATACTTGCACTCAGTTTTTTTAGAAATATGTTAGCTATCTTAAGTATGAATACTTACATACGAGGTATAAATATTTGTTCGACGTGTCATGAATACTTTCTTGATGAGGTATGAATATTTGCTCGAAGAGGTACAAATACTTGCACAATGATGTATGGATACTTGAACGACAAAGAATCCGAAAGTACTTTATCATGGATCTAATTTGAAATATAAAATTACGTAGAAGACGTTCGTAGTTTTAGATTCGCAAAAATTTTCACAGATCGTCAGAAATATTGGTGAGATTAAACGGAGAGAAAAAATTCACCTCTAAAAATGTGTTAAAGATGGATGTGAGATGAGAGAGATGAAAGAAAGTTGATGTTAATATTTTTAGAAATACTTAGTATCTTAGGTATGAATACTTGCATTTTCGAGATGAATACTTGACATTTTAGAGATGAATATTTAAAATTTACAGATAAATACTTCATCATGGATCTCATTTGAAATAAAAAATTGCGTCTTAGATTCGCAAAATTCCTCACATATCGTCAAAATTTTTGATGAAATTAAATGGAGAGAAAAAAAAACACCTCTAAAAAAAAACATGTAAAATATGGATGTGTGTTTAGAGATAAAAGACAGTTGATGTCCAGTTTTTTTATAATATTTAATGTCTTAGATATGAATACTTTATATATTATATATTAATACTTGCGTGCATAAGTATTCATACATGCGCGCGCCAGTTATAATTTTTTTCAAATATAGGCGGTTCCCCAGGTAGTTAGTGGTCCCTCAGGTAGTTAATGCTTAACTACCAGAGGGATGTTTAGAAGATTTGTTAGATACATTAACTATTCACACTTGCATGACGAGGTATGAATACTTGCAATACTTGATATTAATACTTTCAGACATCATCATGTGCCGTATGAAAAAATAAATTAACAGAATTTGTTAGATACAAACACTTGATACATGAAATATTCACACTTGCATGACGAGTTATGAATATTTACAATACTTGATATTAATACTTTCGGACATCATCCAGTGCCATATGGAAAAAAATTGATATAATTTGTTAAATACAAAACACTTGATAAATGAACTATTCACACTTGCACGACGAGTTATGAATACTTGCTCGATGAGGTATGACTACTTGCATGACGAGGTATGAATACTTGTGCGACGGACAACCCGAAAATATGTCATTATGAATCTCATTTGAAAAAGAAAATTGTGTAGAAAACGTTTGTGGTTTTAAATTTGCAAAATTTCTCACAGATCGTCAGAAATATTGGTTAGATTGAACGGAGAAAAAAAACCACATCTAAAAACGTGTAAAAGATGAGTGAATGATGTGTCCAGTTTTTTATTTGTGAAATACTTGATATCTTAGATATGAATACTTGATATATTATATATTAATACTTGTTCGATGAGGTATGAATATTTGCGCGCGCCTGTTGTAAAATCTTTCAAATATTAGGCGGTCCCCAAGTAGTTAGTGGTCCCCTCAGGTAGTTAGTGATCACTCAAGTAGTTAATGACTGGGAGATAGAATGGGAGATTGTAAAATTAATCGAGGTATGCACATATGCTTGTAATACTCTTGATACATGAACTATTTACACTTACACAAGAGGTATGAATACTTCCTTGATGTGATATGAATACTTGCATGACGAAGGATGAATACTTATGCAACGAACAACTCGAAAGTATGTCTTCATGGATCTCATTTGAAAGAGAAAATTATGTAGAAGACGTTCGTGATTTTAGATTTACAAAATTCCTCACAGATCGTCAGAAATATTAGTTAGATTGAACGGAGAAGAAAAAACCACCTCTAAAAACGTGTAAAAGATGGATGAGTGATGTATTCAGTTTTTTTTTTTTAAATAATTGATATCTTAGGTATGAATATTTGATGTATTATATATGAATACTTGATACATTATATATGAATACCTGTGCGCACGAGTTGTAAATCTTTCAAATATTAGGCGGTCCCCAAATAGTAAGTGTTCCCCCAAGTTGTTAGTAGTTACTCTGGTAGTTATTCAAGTAGTTAATGACTGGGGGAAGAAATGTGGGAATGTTATGGGGGGGTAGCTAGGTGCTCCCAATTATTTATTGTTGCACTTTTGATTAAGACATCTAGCCTCAAATAAATAAATGATCATTTATTTTATTTTACCATTATAATTATATATCTAAATTTTTAATTTATTAGAGTAAATTAGTAGCATCTTAAAATTTATTTTGATATTACAAATTTGATATCTAAATTTTATTCAGCATAAAATGGTCATTTTTTTTATATACTGGCCTTCAACATAGCACTTAAAACATTCTTACGATATGCTCACTAGAAAACTTCTAAACTTAGATATTGTAAATAATTTTAAGAATTCTAACTTTGGGTACAATAGGTAAATAATAGTATAATCAAGAAGACCAAATTCTTTTTAAATTATTACATATGTGAGTTGTGTCTTTTACTAAATTGTGAATCTGATTATTTTTTATTATTACATATTGTTTAATTTCTTCTCTTTTGCATTATTCCTCTACCAACTATCATATTACAAAAAAAAAGTATCACATGATACTCAGATAGTGGTTCCAGCCTCTCAAGTTTTTAAACTAGCAAT
The DNA here is from genome assembly GCA_025461125.1 of Carex kokanica. Lineage (NCBI taxonomy): Eukaryota > Viridiplantae > Streptophyta > Magnoliopsida > Poales > Cyperaceae > Carex > Carex kokanica. The sequence goes on along the minus strand of JAJGRX010001036.1, from coordinate 107,679 downwards.
TACAACTTGAATAGTAGACAAGCCAAGCCAAGCCAAGGAAAAGCAGGTATCGACTGTCAACATATTTTCATTGCTTTTAGAACTAGCAATTACATTTGAAGTTTTAAATTTAAAATTATTGTAGTTCTAAAAATGAAGGTATTTGATACATCTTCATAATATAATTAACTATTGCAAGGAGAAATTAAGTATCTTGTAACGGTTGCGGCTGTATTGATAACAAAGTTAGCATAAAGAATAAAATTAATTACCACCGCTCATGCCTCACTTAGTCGTTCAATTAATCTTGAAAATTAAATCTCAACCTTTCACAGTTTGTGCATTTATCAAAGCCCTGTCACTGACAGTACCGAGCCCAGAAGTATATTGGGCTTTTTTCAAGATATCCAGTGATGGGCCTTTAGATACTGAGCATTAATTTTTGGGCTTTTCTGATATTATTATAAGGCCTATCATAAACATGAAATTGTACTTTTCAACCAGCCCAAAAAGCAATGAAAAAAAATTCATGGATTTTTTTTTACCGAATATTTTATTCTTAGCATTAGAAAGAAAAAAAATCTAAATTAAAAACTGACTTAATAAATAGTAAAAAAATTCTAAAAAATGTAATAATTTGGCCTATTGAATTTTATTTTCAAACACTAGCAACGAAAGTACGGAAAAGTAATATAATTAATATAACGACATGACAAAGAATATAATAATTAAAATAAATATAAATCAAAATATCATTAAATTCATATGAAAGTGCAACAAACTATCAATTTTGCTGTGTCCATGGTGTGGTGCGAAGCATGGAGATTGGTTGTTGATCGAGAATTCAAAATCCCTTATATATATAGTGCTGGGCTTAGCTACTTCGTGGAGTAAAACGACTTGGTGCTCCACGCCTCATTATTTTCATTTTAAAAATCCAAACGACCGATCCGAACCGCTCAAGTTGTTCTCCATATTGATATGTGCTTGGAGACCAAATTTTACATTTTTTGGAATTTTTTTACTATTTATTAAGCCACTTTGAAAATCACTGATCCGGCGGTCCAGAATTTTTTACTGTTTTTTACTGTTCATAAGGATTTTCAGATTTTCAAAGTGGCTTAATAAATAGTAAAAAAATTCCAAAAAATGTAAAATTTGGTCTCCAAGTACATTTCAATATGAAGAACATGTTGGAAGGTTCGAATCGACTATTTGAACTTTGAAAATGAAGATATGACGTGAAGTACAAAGTCGTTTTACTCCATGAAGTAGCTAAGTCCATCTCTCTCTCTCTCTCTCTCTCTATATATATATATATATAGAGTAGGGCTATTGTACTTCGCGAAGTAAAACGAAGTTTTACTTCACGCTCATACTCCCATTTCCAAAATCCAAATAGTCGATCCGAACCGTTCAAGTTGTTCTCCATATTGAAATGTGCTTGGAGACCAAATTTTATATTTTTTGGAATTTTTTTACTATTTATTAAGCCACTTTGAAAATCGCTGATCCATTGTGAACAGTAAAAAATTCTGGACCAATGGATCAACGATTTTCAAAGTGGCTTAATAAATAGTAAAAAAATTCCAAAAAATGTAAAATTTGGTCTCCAAGCACATTTCAATATGGAGAACAACTTGAACGGTCGGATCGACGTTTTGGATTTTGAAAATGGAAATATGAGCGTGAAGTAAAATATTGGTTTTACTTCATGAAGTACAATAGCAAAATTCTCCATATATATATATATATATAGAGAGAGTAGGGCTATTGTACTTCGCGAAGTAAAACGAAGTTTCACTTCACGCTCATACTCCCATTTTCAAAATCCAAATCGTCAATCCGAACCGTTCAAGTTGTTCTCCATATTGAAATGTGCTTGGAGACCAAATTTTACATTTTTTGGAATTTTTTTACTATTTATTAGGCCACTTTGAAAATCGCTGAGCCATTGTGAATAGTAAAAAACAATAAAATATTCTGGACCAATTGATCAGCGATTTTCAAAGTGGCTTAATAAATAGTAAAAAAATTCCAAAAAATGTAAAATTTGATCTCCAAGCACATTTCAATATGGAGAACAACTTGAACGGTCGGATCGACGTTTTGGATTTTGAAAATGAGAATATGAGCGTGAAGTAAAATATTGGTTTTACTTCGCGAAGTACAATAGCAAAATTATATATATATATATATAGAGAGATAGACTAATGTGCTTTCGGTAGCACTTCGGCCGAAGTGCTACCGATTCAAAATCGAATTTTCAAAGTCCAAATGGCCGATCCGAACCGTTCAAGTTGTTCTCCATATTGAAATCTGCTTGGAGACCAAATTTTACATTTTTTGAAATTTTTTTACTATTTATTAAGCCACTTTGAAAATTGCTGATCTTGGTGAACAGTAAAAACAGTGCTTTCAAATTCTGGACCACCGGATCAGCAATTTTCAAAGTGTCTTAATAAATAGTAAAAAAATTCCAAAAAATATAAAATTTGGTCTCCAAGCAGATTTCAATATGGAGAACAACTTGAACGGTTCGGATCGGCCATTTGGACTTTGAAAATTCGATTTTGAATCGGTAGCACTTCGGCCGAAGTGCTACCGAAAGCACATTAGTCTATCTCTATATATATATATATATATGTTTTTCTTCAGCAGCGACAACAATTAATTTTGTGAGAATTTCTTCTATCTTTTCAGTAAATATCTTTTGTGACAGAAACCCAAAGCTGAAAGATGCAGCGAGCCACTAACAAAAGGTACATTGGGTGGAAATCATAGTAACAAATGAATAATTCGGGTTCGGTTCGGCAGGGTCAAAAATTTGTGATTCGGAAATAATTCGGGTATAATTCGGGAATGATTCGGAATTACAATACGAGACTTCAGTGCATATTTAATTCATTACCGATGATTTACTATACGATATACTGCTTTTATTTGCCACAGAAGATCAGCATAGTCAAAAATATGGAAAAATAGGAAAATGTGCTCATCACGTGGGTGCTTGGGACAATGCGCAATGGAGAATGGATCCAACTGGTACTGTGCGCGAATGGAGTAATTGGTTACTGTGCCCGGCTTTTCAAAAAAAATTTCCAAAAAAAGTGAAAAAAACGTGTTTTATTCGTTAAATTCGCGTTTTATTCGCGTTTATTCAGTCAAAGGTTCGGTCAACAAATAATACGCCATTCGGTTCGGAAACACCTCAAAAACGTTTTATTCGCGAATTAAACGCAAATAAAACACGAATCTTATCACTGTGGTGGAAATCACTGTGTCATCCGTGTATCATCAAATCTATAAAATATCCCGAACAGCAACAGGCGACCTGGTAGTGCCTTGTGTGGGTCTACCGTCTACTGTCCAGTGTGACTCCAGTTGCAGTCTTACAAACTATATATTGTAATTTTTGGTTGCTAGCCCCAGTACTGATATTTCGTAATTTACGGAATATAAAATAGAGAATTGTTATAATTTGTTAAATTTATAAATTTAATTACACTTGTAAATATAAGTTTGGACTAAATTTATTTTAAGAATGTCCCTTAATTTCGTCATTATATAATCATGGTCCGTTTACTGAATTGTAAGGTTTTTCTAGCTTTAAATTTAAGTTGACTTGAGGAGGAGACTTCATATATTGACTGTTTGGTTAACGATGAAGACACCCAAGAAAAAACCTCAGATACTCGTGGATTTGACTTCATATATAGAGCAGAAGTAGGGTGTTCCTAAGTTCACCAAACCCCTTTGTGAACTCAACTCTAAAACTTATCGGATTGACTTCTCAAAAACGAATCCAAACCGTTAAAATATTTCTATCTTACAAGTGATACATTACTAATTATTGCAAAAATATTATTATGTGAAATATCACAAAAATAAATTTTACCATCACTAATTATTGCTCAATCACTATCATATAATATTATTTTATATAATTACCCTATAGGGTAACGGGTACGAAATAACCTTTGCCCATACCCATATCCGTTTAGCTAACGAAAAAAAAATCCTTATCCATACCCATACCTGATAAGCTAACGAAAAACCTTACTCATACCTGCCTTAACGAATACGGTACGGGTAGGTTTTGAAACTCAATGACCATACATTCATTATCCGTATTTTGTTTCTTTCTATCTTTTTTAAGATCACACTATTTTGTTTTGAAACTCAATGACCATACATTCATTATCCGTATTGAGTGGAACTTGGAGCCTTTGAAATTTCTTATATTGTGTAGACAATAGGGTTGTTAAAATGAAAGCATAAAATATCTTACAAAGATTTGGCTTGGCATGCAGTTATCATTATAGAATCGTATGTTAATTAGTAACACATACAATACTTGGGATTATAGGAAGTGAAATCTTAAGATTACCCTCAATAAAGTACTCATGGAGTACATATTGACAATTAAGAAATGTCACAATTTAATTCAAATTTTTTGAGGCATATGTATTGCTGGTGATATAGTTTAATAAGTTTTGTAGGACAAAATGTTATAAAATTAAAAATTTGGAAGAACAATCAGCAATTATTTTATCTCAATATCACAATTCTTCATCATTATCCAAACAGTCTGATGGGCAACACTAACAGCCAATATAATCCACATGTATCTGAGGTTTTTTCTTGGGTGTCTTCATCGTTAACCAAATAGTCTGGCTGGCAACAGTGACAGTCAATATATGAAGTCTCCTCCTCAAGTCAACTTAAATTTAAAGCTAGCAACACCTTACAATTAATTCAGTAAACGGACCATTAATTATCATAATGACGAAATTAATTAAGGGACATTCTTAAAATAAATTTAGTCCAAACTTATATTTACAAGTGTAATTAATTTATAAATTTAACAAATTATAACAATTCTCTATTTTATATTCCATAAATTACGAAATATCACTGGGGCTAGCAACCAAAAATTACAATATATAGTTTGTAAGACTGCAACTGGAGTCACACTGGACAGTAGACGGTAGACCCACACAAGGCACTACCAGGTCGCCTGTTGCTGTCCGGGATATTTTATAGATTTGATGTTGCATGGACGTCGGACGACACAATGATTTCCACCCAATATACCTTTTCTGAGTGGCTCGCTGCACCTTTCATCGTTTGGTTTCTGTCACAAAAGATATTTACTGAAAAGATTGAAGAAATTCTCACAAAATATATATATTGGTCAGATTTCCGTAGACGCACCAACAGGCAAGATTAAAAGAAAACAAAGAAACAAATGGCCATCACAAAAACAGAGATCATAGCCTCAGCTATTATAGTCCTCTCTCTTGTTATTCTTTTCTTCATGGATTGCATAACAAGAACCATTTCTGCTGTAGATGAAGAAAACATGCCTGGATATGATCCAGTGTTCCAAATAATTACATGGGTGCCAGCCTTGAATTTCTTGGCCATATGCTGTCTTCACTTCAGACACGCACCGACCCTGAGATGGAAGATGCTGATTGTAGGTGTGTTCCTCGGCTCAGCAGGAGCCATACTTTCTTTGCTCTTTTCAATGAGCTATCAGGACTGGAATTCTGAATTTCACATGATTTTCGGCATCGACACGGTGGGCATCGTGGTCTTTCTCCTACTGATATTTATTCGCGATGAGAAGATTACAGGTTTACTCGCATTGTTTGTCAGTTCACTCGTTCTGCTTTACATTAACATTCAACAAGCCGAACCATTCGAATCTTATATTGTATTGCTTCTATCTCCTGTAATCTATTTGGTACTCTTATTCATTTATGTAAAGCAACTTTTCAACCAGTGGTGGAAGATAGCAGTGATAACAATAATATCTGCCTCTGTTAGCATACTGGTGTATTTCTTTTCTGGGATTGAGGTACTAAGTTTCTTTATCCCGAGCATTGATGCTTGCTCAGCACTTTTGCTCGTTCTGTGGATGTATGCCCAAAATGCCCGTCTTCAAGAAATACTCCGAGATGATCAACACAATTTTCTTGAGATGGCTGGGTTACCCACATGGTTCACCATCAAAGAGCTCGAGACAGCAACCGGGAACTTCCAAACGCCAATAGGGGAAGGTGGCTCCGGTGCAGTTTTCAAGGGGACATTGGAGGATGGGTCTATTGTTGCAGTGAAACGGATTAAAGGCCATGCAAGTGGGGAAGCAGAGTTTAGAACAGAGATCACAATCATTGCAAGCCTGCAACATGTCAGTCTAGTGCGTCTTCTGGGGTACTGTCTCACGACAGGAGGTGATCGCTACCTCATTTATCCGTTCTTCGAAAACGGCTCTCTCGATGCATGGATTTTTGAAGGTGAGGAAAAGAGGGTGCACCTTACATGGATGTTAGGTACCGTATAGCTATTGATGTGGCGAAGGCACTTGCATATTTCCACCATGAGTGCCATCATCGGATACTACATTTAGATATCAAGCCAGCGAACATTCTTCTAGACAGCAACTTTAGAGCTCTAGTATCCGATTTTGGCATTTCTAAATTGATTGGGAAGGACGAAAGTAGAGTGATGACCAGAGCAAGAGGCACGGTAATGTTAATTGATATCATTTAAAGAATGTTTTTGTAACTTTAATCTTCTAAACTGAACAGGTAGAAAATAAATTTAGCTTTAATCTCAAGAAAGCTGATTAATATTATTAGTAATTTTGACATTAGAAGTATTTGGGATGACAGATTGGTTATCTACCTCCAGAGATGCTTGTGCCGAATGCTATCTCAACCAAGTCTGATGTATACAGTTATGGTATGGTGCTTTTCGAGCTTGTTGGTGGGCGAAAAAACTTCATAACTGGGGGGGATTCAGAGAGGCAACAAATACATACATCATACTTTCCTAAGATTGTCAAGGAGAAAATGATGGAAGGAAAAATAATGGAAGGTGTCGACCCATGTTTAGAGCATGAAGAGATAAGGGAAGAAGAAGTTATGGTTTTAGTTCGAGTGGCTCTTTGGTGCATCCAACAAAACCCTGAGGTAAGACCAAGCACAACTGAAATAGTTGATATGCTCGAAGGACGCAAGCCGGTGCCAATGCCACCAGAAAGCCCAATGTTTGTGGTTGATTTCCTCAATGTAGAAACACAGTCTGGTAATTCTAACCGAGCTCAGGATACGGAGGTTGCTACACTCTGTGCCGGTACTATATCCATTTCTATTCAGTCAGGCCGGTGATGTAATTAATTCCTGTTTATCTTTTAGTAGATTTGATTTTTCAACTAGGACTAGGAGACAGCTTAAAATAGTTTTTGGGATTGATTAACTAAGAAATAAGATTGAATAATTGTTGAGGGGGGCTTAGATTTGTATTAAGAAGACAAGGATGATGATATCGTCTTATGAGGTAATTAGTTGGTTCCAAGAAATTGGACATAAATTCTCCAAAACACTATTGTATTACACAACACTATTGCACAATCAACATTCCAAAACAAGAATTTTTACTAACAATATTACCAAGTCATATGTTGCATGGTACTCAAACCTGGAGAGAATTAATTGAACAAATCAACAAATTAATTGCTATAGAGAGAGAAACAACATCATGTTGCAGTAATTAAGTAAAAGTCCATGCATCTTCTTTTTCTGGTCCATGAAGATAAGCAATGTAAGTTGTAATGTATTCTAGCCCCAGTACTGATATTTCGTAATTTATGGAATATAAAATAGAGAATTGTTATAATTTGTTAAATTTATAAATTAATTACACTTGTAAATATAAGTTTGGACTAAATTTATTTTAAGAATGTCCCTTAATTAATTTCGTCATTATGATAATTAATGGTCCGTTTACTGAATTGTAAGGTGTTGCTAGCTTTAAATTTAAGTTGACTTGAGGAGGAGACTTCATATATTGACTGTCACTGTTGCCAGCCAGACTGTTTGGTTAACGATGAAGACACCCAAGAAAAAACCTCAGATACATGCATGTGGATTTGACTTCATATATATATTGACTGTTAGTGTTGCCCATCAGACTGTTTGGTTAATGATGAAGAATTGTGATATTGAGATAAAATAATTGCTGATTGTTCTTCCAAATTTTTTTATAACATTTTCTCCTGCAAAACTGATTAAATTATATCACCAGCAATACATATGCCTCAAAAATTTTGAATTAAATTGTGACATTTCTTAATTGTCAATATGTACTCCATGAGTACTTTATTGAGGGTAATCTTAAGATTTCACTTCCTATAATCCAAAGTATTGTATGTGTTACTAATTAACATACGATTCTATAATGATAACTGCCAAGCCAAATCTTTGTAAGATATTTTATGCTTTCATTTTAACAACACACAATATAAGAAATTTCAAAGGCTCCAAGTTCCACTCAATACGGATAATGAATGTATGGTCATTGAGTTTCAAAACAAAATAGTGTGATATTAAAAAAATAATGAACATTGATAAAAAATCTGGATGACTATTTTGCGATTATTATTACAAAATACTTACATTAAAAATAGTTTGGAATTATTAAAAGGAACAAAAAGTAAACGTTGTATACCAATGTATGGCTGGCTGGTTATTTTGAAGAGGTCATGTTGGAATGGTCATGTCTGATGTTAACTAAAATTAAAAATATATAATTCATAAGACTACTTTATAAAAATCCTCAAACTGCAGTAACAATGCATCTATTTATTGAAAGAAACTAGAGAAATTAGTGGATTACTCAGTAATTAAGGCTATCTATGAATATGTTGAAGGAAACAAAAATAAACTCGTTGCAAGTAGCAAGTACTTTGTACACCACTGTGGTGGCAATGATACTAACCCAAATTCTTCTTCTCCTCCTCCACATTAAAACCACTGAATCTGCGAAGAACACCACCGCTTTGCCCGGGTGCTTAGAGAGCTGCGGTGGAATTCCTATCCCTTACCCTTTCGGCATTAGCCAAAATTGCTACGTGCCTAAAGATTATAATAAAAATACAACTTGCAAAACACTTGCTGGCCCAAGTTGCTTCATCAAAGGCTTTGATGTCATATTAATATTTGTTAGATTACTTCTTTTGATGTATAATTAGCATATTTATACTAAAATACGCTAAATTACGGTAAACTACGCAAATTTCGCTAATTATAATGAAATACGATAAATTACGCTAAATTAGGCCAATTGTGTGCCATCTTTCATAAATAAATAAAAAATGTAAAAAAATTCCCAAAATAGTAAAAATTGGTATTCTACAAGTTCATTATGTAACTAATTTAGTGAGCTACTTAAATCAAATAATAGAAATGAAAATCTTAATCGGAAATTTCAACTGAAGTTTTGAGGCTCTTCCCTTTATTTTTTTTGCAATTTTGAATTTCAAAATCTAGCATCGTGGGCACTGACGCATGCGTATTTTCGCAAGCTTTCCGAAAAGTGGTAATTTGCTAAAATTGGACACTCGAGCACCGTTTTATGACTGTTTGATGTTTCGTCATCGTTTTTCGCCTTCTCAGTAAAGATATCGTTCTTATTCATATGTAATTTAGCGTAAAATAGCATAACTTAGCGTATTTTAGTATAAATATGCTAATCATACATCAAAAGAAGTAATCTAACAAAAAACCCAACTAACGTGGGTATATTTATTAACAAAAATGTCAGAAACTAGGGTTTAGAAATTAGGGTTTAGGGTTTAGAGTTTCCAAGAGTCGCAGAACTTTCAAAGAAATAACGAGACTATGCAGTATCACAAGGGCAACTGCACAGGGAATTGATTTCGGCCAAGAAAATCAAGAACTGAGACTGTGCAGTATCAAGAACTAATTGCACAGGGAATTAAGAAACTGAATTTTTTCGAGAGAGATAAAGAAAATAAAACAGAGACTGTGCAATAGCAAGCACTAACTACACAGGGAATTGATTTGAGCTACCCTCACTTCCACAGAACCGCCAACAATGGCTCCGATACCATGTCAAAAACTGTTAGAAAATATAAACACAACACTCACAAGAAACTCCCTTCCCTCCCATGTTTTATTTCATTCAAGAAGAAGATTACAGAATATGATAATTTTCTAAATCATCATAGAGATAGACAACAGCCTCTCATATAGCATGTCTAGTTATTTCTTTCCTTAATCTAGGATTGTATAATTATTACATTGATTGTCTAAATATTACAATTGTTGGAAACTAAATCTTCTGCTGCCTTTTTCTTTAACTCACGCCAACAGTAGATAGTTTCCTTTCTTCACCATCACAGTTGCGTTGTGCGCCACTTCTCTTCAGATCTTTTGTGGCTCTTGTTAACAAGTAGCATTAACTTCGTGAGGTGGTAGAGCTTTTAATGAGCGAAATCTTGAACCAGCAGGGGTATTAAAGAAGGGAGGTCACTAAGGAGGGTAGGGGTGCAAACAGATCGGATAGTGGTAAAACCATATCCGTATCCGCTTTTATTTTGAGGATACGGATACAGATTGGATATTAAACGGATATGTACGGATATGGATCAGATATCGGATATCCGTAGATATATACATAAATATTTTCATAATATATATTAAATTATATAATAGGGACCGACTAACTATCCCCCAGCTCTCATCCCCCATTCATCCCCCAGTCAATAACTGTTTTTGTTGACTGCTAATTAAGAGGGGACCACAAATTTCAGCGCTAAAAGACAAAACAAAACGTGTTATTATCGCGGCGAGTGCAAGTATTCATATATAAGACATCAAATATTCATATATAATACATCAAGTATTCATATCTAACATATCAAGTATTCAAAAAAAAACTGGACACATTACTCATCCATCTTTTACACGTTTTTAGAGGTGGATTTTTTTCTCCGTTCACTTTAATCAATATTTCTGACAATCTGGTAGGAATTTTGCAAATATAAAACCACGAACGTTTTCTACACAATTTTCTCTTTCAAATGAGATCCATGATGACATACTTTTGAGTTATCCGTCGCGCAAGTATTCATACCTTGTCATTCAAGTATTCATACATCATCGAACAAGTATTCATACCTAATTAGTATTTCACAAATAAAAAACTGAACACATAATTCACTCATTTTTTACCGATTGAAATTTCGTTACCGCTCAATTACTAGAAGTGTCCAGTACACTCTATCTTAGGTATGAATACTTGTTCGACGAGGTATGAATACTTGCTTGACGTGGTATGAATACTTGCTTGACGAGATATAAATAATTTTACGAGGTATGAATACTTGCGCGACGGATAACTCAAAAGTATTTCATCATGGATCTCATTTGAAAGAAAAAATTACATAGAAGACGTTTGTGATTTTAGATTCGCAAAATTGTTCACAAATTGTAAGAAATATTAGTTAGAGTGAACGGAGAAAAAAAACTACCTCTAAAAACGTGTAAAAGATGGGTGAGTGATGTATCCAGTTTTTTTTAAAATACTTGATATCTTAGATATGAATACTTAGTGTATTATATATGAATACTTGATGTATTATATATGAATACTTGCGCGCGTCAATTATAAAAAATTTCAAATACAAGCGGTCCCTCACGTAATTAATGATTGATACACGTTTTTTTTTGTCTTTTTGTACTTGAAGTTGTAGTCCCCTACATAATTAATGATTGGGGGATGAATGGGGGATAGGAGCCGGGGGAAAAAAATATTTATCCTATATAATATATATCTACTATTCAGATACGGATAATTAAAATTTAAAACCATATCCGTATCCATATCCGTACGAATATTCGGATATCGGATATTCGTATTAATTTTCAGATATGCATGGATCTGGATACGGTCGGATATTATCCGATCCGTTTGCATCCCTAAAGGAGGGTAGGTTAGAAAGAGGCATTAAAGAAGGGAGATCATTCACGTCTTCTCAGGCGAGTAGCCTTTCATTCTACTCAGGCGAATAATCTCTCTCAACAGAGAGAAAAGTCAGGCGACCTAGTAGTGCCTGTGTGGGTCTACTGTCCAGTCTTTCAGGTTGCAGCGTGACTCCAGTTGCATTCTTACAAACTTTATATTGTAATTTTTGGTTGCTAGCCCCAGTGATATTTCGTAATTTATGGAATATACAATTTATGTGTTACTAATTAACATACGATTCTATAATGATAACTGCCAATTAAGCCAAATCTTTGTAAGATATTTTATGCTTTCATTTTAACAACCCTATTGTCTACACAATATAAGAAATTTCAAAGGCTCCAAGTTCCACTCAATACGGATAATGAATGTATGGTCATTGAGTTTCAAAACAAAATAGTGTGATATTAAAAAAATAATGAACATTGATAAAAAATCTGGATGACTATTTTGCGATTATTATTACAAAATACTTACATTAAAAATAGTTTGGAATTATTAAAAGGAACAAAAAGTAATCAGTGACTCTTTCAAAATAGTTGTATACCAATGTATGGCTGGCTGGTTTTTGATAATGCTAGCTTTTTCACTCTACAATTAAGCGCGTCATTTTGAAGAGGTCATGTTGGAATTGTCATGTCTGATGTTAACTAAAATTAAAAATATATAATTCATAAGACTACTTTATAAAAAGCCTCAAACTGCAGTAACAATGCATCTATTTATTGAAAGAAACTAGAGAAATTAGTGGATTACTCAGTAATTAAGGCTATCTATGAATATGTTGAAGGAAACAAAAATAAACTCGTTGCAAGTAGCAAGTACTTTGTACACCACTGTGGTGGCAATGATACTAACCCAAATTCTTCTTTTCCTCCTCCACATTAAAACCACTGAATCTGCGAAGAACACCACCGCTTTGCCCGGGTGCCCAGAGAGCTGCGGTGAAATTCCTATCCCTTACCCGTTCGGCATTAGCCAAAATTGCTACATGTCTAAAGATTATAAAACAACTTGCAAAACACCTGCTGGCCCAAGTTGCTTCATCGAAGGCTTTGATGTCATTTGCATCATATCAGAGGATGGCAGTATATCCATTCCTGTTCTTAATAGTTCCATATTAGCTGGACATATTCTGAATATAAGCTTGTCCTTGGGCCAGGCACGTGTTAGCAGCGCTATTATAAATGGGCAGTGCTACAACAGCATCACAAAGAAAGAGGAACCTTACTGGGCTACTAATACATGGGACTCTGTAAATATCTCACCATTCAGGATCAACACTGAGAAGAATAAATTTATAGTGACTGGGTGTAATACTCTTGCGTATCTTATCCTTGAAGACCATCCTTTGAATTACTCAGTAGGGTGCCTTTCTTCGTGCAATAGCCTAGATACCGTGATTAAGCATGGATCCTGCTCTGGTATTGGTTGCTGCCAGACAGATATCCCCAAAGGAGCGTCTAGCTTTCTAATCTCGTTTGATGAGAGGTTCAACAACTCGGAGGTGTATAATTTTAGTCGTTGCAGCTATGCTATGGTGGTGGAGCAGGCTCAGTTCAAATTCAACACAGCTAACTTCAACTACACAAATGGGATCCTTGGTAATGAATTTGCTATGGTGCTCGACTGGGCCATAGGCAACACGACATGCAAAGAAGCACAGACCGACAAATCCTCCTATGCATGCATTAGCAGTAACAGTATTTGTTCGACAGTCAGTGGTGGTGGTTATCTCTGCAACTGCTCCCATGGTTATGAAGGCAATCCTTACCTTCATGGAGGCTGCCAAGGTCTGTCTCTCTTGCTCGTGTTCTTCCTCTCCTTTCTTTTTATTTTTCATGTAGACATCTTTAATCATGTGGCCTATTCATGCAGACATCGACGAATGTGTGATCCAAAATCCATGCTCCAAACCAGGAAAGTGTCACAATTTAGAAGGATCATTTCACTGCTCTTGTCCTTTGATTTGGCGTAGTAATCATAACAAGTATGGATGCGAGCTCAACGTGGTACTAGTCACAGGTACATTATTAAATTTTCGGGATAAATTATGAACTTTTCTGAACATTTGATTGTTGTTACAAGTATGGAAATAGAGAGAAAGGATTGCTTTTCAGGATAAATAAGAAATATATACAGCTCGCTGAAACTAAGTATTGACAAGTTAGCTTGGGGCAAATATATCCAATTTTCTAATTAAAAAATCAATCAGCCAAAATTAAACCGTGCTGAATGCGATTAACCCATACCTTGAACCCTACAAGCTAAAAAACTGACTATATCCGGACCCATTGCTTTGATACTCAAAACTGAAATCGAGATTGACGTCATATTGTTTTGTTGAATCGAAATGGGGCAATTCAGTAAGAATCGACTGATGAAAAAATACTTTGCTCAAAGTTACACTAATGAAAAATACTTTGCGCATAAAATTAATTAACTAGTATTTATTATCTTAAACGGAAATATATAAAATGAGGAAATATGGAACATGTTTGATAAAAAAAAACAGAACAACATATAAATTACATATCGTGGATAAAAGAACACAACTTAGAGTAAATGCTATAGTTAAAAAAATGTAATCTCGGCTGAGGTGAAACCCTAGCAGCGAGGGTGCTTGCGAGAGGGGCGGAGAGGCTTTGGCCGTCCCATATGCACGCGGTGAGAGAGCCAAGTCGCACGAGGCAGCAAGGGTTGCTTGCTAGAGGGGCGGCGCTGGTTCAACTGTTCCCTCCGACCAAGATCAAGAGTGGTTGTGGGCAGCGGGGGTTAATAAAGCGAAACCTTAGATCGAAGACATGGCTGACGCAGGCGGTAGCCGGGCGAAGCAACGAGGGTTGCTTGCGAGAGGGGGTGGAGAGGGTTCGGCCGTCCCCTCTACGCCCCTATGTGTGGGGCGAGAGATGTGAGGCGACTGAGGCGAGGTGGTGAGGCATTGAGGCAGCGAGAGGCAGGAGGCAACCGGTCTTCATACTAGTAAATTAGGTGGTAGCAAAGGCTGAGATGGGGCAGGTTCTGTTAAGATTCTGGTAGCTAGATTAGAATTGTAAATAGTTTGAAGTGCTAATTTGTAGAACTAATGAGATGTAAATATTTTTTTATCAATGAAAAACTGTAAGATGGCAATTGCTTTCTTACCCTCAAAAAAAAAAATGTAATCTTCAATCATGCATGGTCTTTCATCCTCTCCCAATTTCCCATTGCAACACTCTTCCTCACCAAAAGGTTTTTACGGTCAATAGGAGAGATTTTGCAAAAGGTGTTTAAAAATTTATAGTGGGGCATACTTATTAATCATTGAAATAACAAACATATTTCGGTGTATTCTCCCGATTTAAGCCCAATTCCACTAAATCATTGAATAGTTTCTTAAGCAAAATTTGTCTCAACTTAATGAATGAATCTGAGCAACACAAGGGTAGGAAAATAATTCAATCAACTCCTCATGTAAAGCAAACCACAAAAATAGCGAATATCCTAACATATAACATGTTTTTTATATAATATCATAACTAATTGCGTTATTGATGTATACCTTATGGCTTTTTATATAGAATAATTATTTTAGTACCCGCACTATACGCGCTACAGTACCCGCACTGTTATTTTAGGAAAATTCATATATCATATGCAATTCATTGTATAGGTATAAATACTTGTCCTGTTTGAGCTATATACTTCACAGTATCAAAATTTGTAAAACAAAATTACAGTTTTGGAATAGTTGCGGTCCCCACATGCCGTTTAAGTGGTCCCCTAATGCGGGTACAACATGAATTTTTTTCAAAAACAGGTGCGGTTACAGTTATTTTAGGAAAATTCATATATCATATGTAGTTCATTGTATAGGTACAAATACTTACCCTGTTTGAGCTATATACTTCACAGTATCAAAATTTGTAAAACAAAATTACAGTTTTGGAACAGTTGCGGTCCCCACATGCCATTTGAGTGGTTCCTTAATGAGGGTACAACATGAGAATTTTTCGAAAAAAGGTGCGGGTACAGTTATTTTAGGAAAATTCATATATCATATGTAATTCACTGTATAGGTATAAATATTTGTCCTGTTTGAGCTATATATTTCACAGTATCAAAATTTGTAAACAAAATTACAGTTTTGAAATAGTTGCGGTCCCCACATGCCATTTGAGTGGTCCCCTAATGCAGGTACAACATGAGAATTTTTCAAAAAAAAGTGTGGGTACAGTTATTTTAGGAAAATTCATATATCATGTGTAGTTCATTGTATAGGTATAAATACTTTTCCTATTTGAGCTATATACTTCACAGTATTACTATTAAATTTGTAAAACAAAATTACAGTTTTAGAATAGTTGCAGTTCCCACAAGCAGTTATGGCAGTTTAGGTGTGGGTACAATGCGGATACTGTAGCGTGGGTACTCATATCAGCTTCCTTTTGTATAATATCATGGCTAATTTAGCCGTCGGCAAATTGGCCAGAAATGGCAATAAAATTAATAATATACAATGCTAAATTTGCATGGTTGATAACGGAAGGAGAAAAAATAGAAGAGCGGGCAGTAATTCGTAAAAAATCCCTCCTGGAGATATGCTATCTATTCCCAACAACCAAATCTCCCATTGTGTCACATCTGTTATGTATCTCCAAGGTGTGTTATGTTAAGATTCTTCAATAAAAATAGATAATAGTACTAGACATCCTACCAACAAGTGTTGCTTGATTGTTCTTACAAAAATGATTGATTAGCAAATATAATATATCTTAATATTTAAAAACATACATGCACACAGATATATATATAGAGATGGGCTATTGTGCTTTGCAAAGTAAAGCCATCGTTTTACTTCGGCTTACTCTTTGAATTTTCAAAGTCCAAAACGTCGATCCGACCGTTCAAGTTGATCTACATATTGAAATGTGCTTGCAGACCAAATTTTACATTTTTTGGAATTTTTTTACTATTTATTAAGCCACTTTGAAAATTGCTGATCACATGGTCCAGACAAAACAATGCAACAAAATTCTGGACCATGTGATCAGCAATTTTCAAAGTGGCTTAATAAATAGTAAAAAAATTTCAAAAAATGTAAAATTTGGTGTGCAAGCACATTTCAATATGTAGATCAACTTGAACGGTCGGATCGACATTTTGGACTTTGAAAATCCAAAAAGTAAGCCGAAGTAAAACGATGGCTTTACTTTGCAAAGCACAATAGCCCATCTCTCTCTATATATATATATATATATATATACATACGATAGACTATGGTGAGTTGTGCTTCACGCTCATATTTCATTTTGAAAATCCAAACCATCGATCCGAACCGCTCAACATGATCTCCATATTGAAATGAGCTTGGAGACCAAATTTTACATTTTTTGGAATTTTTTTTACTATTTATTAATCCACTTTGAAAATCGCAGATCCGGGTGAACAGTAAAAAACAGTAAAAAATTCTGGACCATTCAATCAGCGATTTTCAAAGTGGCTTAATAAATAGTAAAAAAATTCCAAAAAATGTAAAATTTGGTCTCCATGCACATTTCAATATGGAGATCATGTTGAGCGGTTCGAATTGGTTGTTTAGATTTTCAAAATAAGAATATGAGCGTGAAGTAAAAATGACATCTTACTTCGCAACTCACCATAGCCCAGCTCATACATATATATACAGAGAGAGAGAGATAGGCTATCATGCTTTGGGAAGTAAAGAGGGTGTTTTACTTCCCGCTCATATCTTTATTTCCAAAGTTCAAACAGTTGATTCGAACATTCCAACATAATCTTCATATTAAAATGTGCTTGGAGACCAAATTTTTCATTTTTTTACTATTTATTTAGAATTATTGAAAATCACAGCTTTTCATTAAATAAAATAATGATAATAAATTCAGAAAACAATGTTTTTCAAAATTTCTAAAAAAATGGTAAAAAATTTCCAAAAAATGTAAAATTTGGTCTCCAAGTACATTTCAATATGAAGATTATGTTGAGAAGTTCAGATTGACTATTTGAACTTTGTGAGCGGGAAGTAAAACACCTTTACTTCCCAAAGTACCGTAGCATCACTCTATATATATATAGAGAGAGAGAGAGAGAGAGAGAGAGATGGACTACGGTGCTATGCATATATAGAGTAAATATGTGCTATGCACTTTTCAGTCATCGGATAGGCTTTAAAATTTGTGCTTGATGAAAGACGCTAATTGAGCCAAACAAAGATCAAATGGAAAATTAAAATGCTAAAGGCTCCTCTGCTAGAAGGTTTTATCTGTTCGACCTCCCTGTTTCCATATATATATAGAGAGAGAGAGAGAGAGAGGCTAATATTAAAACGTTTGCACCAAGGCCCTCGTGCAACCAAGTCGTTTTTTGGATTTTCAAAGTCCAAACAGTCGATTCAAATCGTTAGATGTTCAATCTATATTAAAATCTGCTTGGAGACCAAATTTTACATTTTTTGGAATTTTTTTACTATTTATTAAGCCACTTTGAAAATTGCTGATCCGGGTGAACAATAAAAACAGTGCAACTAAATTCTGGACCATGTGATCAGCAATTTTCAAAGTGGCTTAATAAATAGTAAAAAAATTCCAAAAAATGTAAAATTTGGTCTCCAAGCAGATTTTAATATAGATTGAACATCTAACGGTTTAGATCGACTGTTTGAACTTTGAAAATCCAAAAATGACTTGGTTGTACGAGGACCTTGATGCAAACGTTTTGATATTAGTCACTCTCTCTCTATATATATATAGAGAGAGAGAGAGAGAGAGAGAACAAGATGGGAGATTTGATCTGAGTGAGATCGGGGTCTAACTGTCTAAGAGCTGGTCAATGTTAAAAAATAGAACTTCCCTAAGATGTACCCTCTATTTTGAAACTAAAAAGGATAAAACATAGATACAACTCGGGATGACATTCGATTAGCAAGTTATATAAACATACAAGTAGTTGAAACAACATCTACAATTTTTTGTACCAGAAATTGAAACATGTTTGCACTAAATATTGTAGGAACTGCTGCTGGTATTATCGCTTTATTATTTCTTGGGGTTGGTACATATGCGGTTCTCCAAAGAAGAAGTCTTTCTAAAGTAAAAGAGGAGTACTTTCAACAACACGGGGGATGGATTCTGTTGGAGAAGATTAAATCAACCCAAGGGTTCGGTTTTACAATCTTCACAAAACAACAGGTAGAACAAGCAACAAACAATTTTGACAGTGCAAATATTATTGGCCATGGAGGCCATGGCACTGTCTACAAAGGAACTCTAAGAGATCAAACGGTTGCCATTAAAAAGTGTAAGATAGTTGATGAGAGCAAGAAGAAAGAATTTGGAAAAGAGATGCTTATTCTCTCACAAATTAACCACAAGAACATTGTGAAAATCTTAGGCTGTTGCCTAGAGGTCGAGGTTCCTATGCTAGTATATGAGTTCATCCCAAATGATACTCTATATCACTATATCCATAAGAAAAATCAAGGGTCACACATTTCTCTCGACACCCGTCTAAGGATTGCACATGAATCAGCTGAAGCACTTGCCTACTTACACAATTCAGCATCTCCTCCAGTTTTCCATGGAGATGTGAAGTCTGCAAATATTCTCTTGGACCAAAATTACACAGCAAAGGTGTCAGATTTTGGAGCCTCAATACTAGTTCCGACAGATGAAGCACAATTTGTCACGCTTGTGCAAGGAACGTGCGGGTACCTTGATCCAGAATACATGCAATCTTGTCAACTAACAGACAAGAGCGATGTGTACAGCTTTGGTGTAGTTCTTCTGGAGCTTCTAACCAGCAAGCCCGTAATTGATTTTGACGCGCCAGAAGAAGAGAGGAGTCTTTCGTCACGCTTTCTCTCTGCTATGGAATTGAACAACATGCAAGAGGTTCTAGATGATGAAATTAAGCATGAAGATTACATGGAAGTAATCAAGGCAGTAGCTGAACTGGCTAAGGAATGTCTAAGTATGAAGCGGGGAGATCGTCCTATGATGAAGGATGTAGCTGAAGAACTTCTTCGAGTAACCAAGCTTAAGCAGCATCCTTGGGAACAAGAGTACAATACCGAAGAAACAGAGACTCTGCTCGGTGAACAATCCCATAATGACACAGAGATTGAACATACAGGCAATTATTTCAACATAGATAAGGAAGCGGAGGAGAGCATTGCCATCGGTCGTTAATTACCACTCATTTCTTCAAGTGTTGTCCTCACAATAAGGCATACATCTCTTCTCCTATTTATGTCGGTTGTATATTTTATTTTCTCAATAATTTCTCATTATCATCACCTTTCTCAGTATGTAGTCATTTTGATTTCCTGTATTGTATTGTAGTTTATTTTTCCAAATGCTTTCTCGTGTATTGTATTGTATTATGTTGTAATTTATGATTTCTTCGTGCTTCGGTCTGTATAATTCCATCAACTTCCTTCTAATGTATAATCGTACGTAGTGGGTTCCAAGATAAGTAATGGAAAATAAAATGAATCCTAATATAGACTAATTCTACGCTAATATGATATTATGATGTAATGTTCTTGCTTGTGACCCTTGCACAGAATTTTCCTTGAACAAAAAAATATCAGATTTCAAGCTCTTCGAGTGGACTAGTAGTGTTAATTTTTTAGGTGAATTATTGAAAGTGATGGATATCAAGGAGTAGAAGGGTTTGCTTTCTTGGATCAGAAATGGGAACACCAGATTACTGTATCAAGTCAGAACTGGCAACCTTTATCAGATAGTAATTACTACCATATGTTGTGTGCTGTTAAGTGTTATGGTTATTAGATGTAAATGAGACGTGTTATCTTTTGGTTTTCCATAAACCTATAAGCCAATCTATTTCATTTACTGTCAAATAAAATTCAAAATTTCAAAGGTTACAATATAGAGAATAAAACAAAATGAAGGTATTGGGTAGCTGAGACCTTGCTACTACTCCATGAAAGGCAATATAAACCATGGAAGGCAATATAAAGCCAGTATGGGTTTTGTGGGAAAAAGGGTAGAAATAAGTTTTTAAGTAGCTTGTAATGACATTTTTGTACTAATATAGTACTGGGCTATACAGCCTTTTCATTCCAAAAAAAAGAGGGTCATAACTAGAAATTTTGACAAATCAAAATCTATGCCATCTGACAAACTTTTGTACAAGTCAATGCTTGTTGTTTTGGTTTTTATTAGAACAGATTAGATATGACAATTTTTTGTTATGCAAGCATGCATACAGGGAACATATTTAATTTGAGTGTCATGAAATTGTACCACCAAATTTAGATTACTACGATACAGTTCAAATGCCTACTTTTTTGTGGTTTTATTTTTGTGCCTCCACTTTTTTTTATTTTTTAATAATAAAATTTAAAATTTTATATATTAAAATAAAACAGTTAAATTTGATTAATATTATTTTCTTCCATGATATAAAAAATATCACTTTTCTATTTTGGTTTTATATGAATTAATAAGTTAAAAAATAATTAACGTCAATGATTTATCCATATTAATTTTTTTTTGTAAGCTCTTGATCATACTAATCAAAATAAAATCTGAATTGATGTGATCTTTTACGTGTGCATAATAAAAAAATATGATCGTATCTAATAGGGTTATTTTTATAGTTGAAGTTTTATTGTAGTTCTAAAAAAATATGATAGTATCTAATAATTTTATTGTAGTTCTAAAAATAAAGACACAATAAAAAAGAAAAAAAATGAAGGTATTTGATACCTCTTCATAATATAATTAACTATTGCAAGGAGAAATTAAGTATCTTGTAACGGTTGCGGCTGTATTGATAACAAAGTTAGCATAAAGAATAAAATTGATTACCACTGTTCATGTTGCATTTATCAAAAGCCCAGTCACTTACAGGACCGAACCCATAAATATATTGGGCTTTATATATGGGCCATAAAATCAAGACTATTTTTTGTCAAATATAGCAGAGATCATACCGACAACAACGCAGATTCAGTTCCTTAAGAGACTGAGAACTAATTGTTGGGCTTCATCAATTGCAAATCTGGGCTTCATATATATATATATATATATATAGAGTGAGGCTATGGTGCTATGCATAGCACGGATGGCTAGTGTACTACGGCTCAATATGGTACTTTTTAAAATTCTAACGGTCGATCCGACCGTTCAATGTGATAACCATATGAATATGTACTTGCAAACTAAATTTTATATTTTTTCAAATTTTTTTACTATTTTTTCAGATAGGTAGAATTTTGATGGTCCATAATTTTCAAAAAACACTGATTTTTCTACCTATCTGAAAAAATAGTAAAAAAATTCGAAAAAATATAAAATTTAGTTTGCAAGTACATATTCATATGGATATCACATTGAACGGTCGGATCGACCGTTAGGATTTTAAAAAGTACTATATTGAGCCGTAGTACACTAGCCATTGGTGCTATGCATAGCACCATAGCCTCACTCATATATATATATAGAGTAGGGCTATTGTACTTTGCGAAGTCACGCTCATATTCCCATTTTGAAAATCCAAAACATCGATTCGAACCGTTCAAGTTGATCTCCATATTGAAATGTGCTTGGAGACCAAATTTTACATTTTTTGGAATTTTTTACTATTTATTAAGCCACTTTGAAAATCGCTGATCCATTGTGAACAGTAGCAAAATAGTAAAAAATTCTGGACCAATGGATCAGCGATTTTCAAAGTGGCTTAATAAATAGTAAAAAAATTCCAAAAAATGTAAAATTTGGTCTCCAAGCACATTTCAATATGGAGATCAACTTGAACAGTTCGGATCGACGTTTTGGATTTTCAAAATGGGAATATGAGCGTGAAGTAAAACATTGGCTTTACTTCGCGAAGTACAATAGCACAATTATATATATATATATATATATATATATATAGAGAGAGAGAGAGAGAGAGTGTGTGTGTGACTAAGGTCAAAGTGGTAGTTCCTAGCCCCCGGTGCTACCAAGTCGTTTTCGGATTTTCAAAGTCCAAAATGGTCAATCCGAACCGTTCAAGTTGATCTTCATATTGAAATGTGCTTGGAGACCAAAATTTACATTTTTTTGGAATTTTTTACTATTTATTAAGCCACTTTGAAAATTGCTGATCCGGGTGAACAGTAAAAACAGTGCAACCAAATTCTGGACCATGTGATCAGCAATTTTCAAAGTGACTTAATAAATAGTAAAAAATTTCCAAAAAATGTAAAATTTGGTCTCCAAGCAGATTTTAATATAGAGATCACATCTAACGGTTTGGATCGATCGTTTGGACTTTGAAAATCCGGAAAACGACTTGGTTGCACCGGGGCTTAGGAACTACCACTTTGACCTTAGTCACTCTCCATATATGTATATATATATATATATATGGAGACTATTTCCCAACATTTTTATTTATATCCAAAGTTAATTACAAATTAATAAAATTGTTCAGAAGCGCCAGTTTTTATTAAAAATATCCAAACCGGCTATTTAATGGCCGGTCCTTTATTTAATTTTTTTTTAGAGACAAATAGCTAAAATGCTGAAATATAACACTAAAAAATCGAATTTTTTTTAAATATTTGTCAAATTACTTTTTTGGTAGCATATTTATACTAAAATACACTAAATTACTTGAAATTATGTTAATTTATGCGAATTTACACTAAATTACTTGAAATTATGTTTTTTTTTAAGTGACAAATAGCTAAAATGCTGAAATATAACACTAAAAAATCAATTTTTTTTTAAATATTTGTTAGATTACTTTTTTGATATATAATTAGCATATTTATACTAAAATACGCTAAATTACCTGAAATTATGCTAATTTATGTTGAATTACACTAAATTACGCTAAATTACAATAATTATGTAGAATATGCAAGAATATGGTAAATTACGCTAAATTACGTATGAATAGGGATGATATCTTCACTGAGAAGGCGAAAAAACGACGACGAAACTTCAAACGGCCATAAAACGGCGCTCGAGTGTCCGATTTCAGCAAATAACCACTTTTCGGAAAGCTTGTGAAAATACGCATGTGTCATTGCTTGCAATATTGGATTTTGAAATTCAGAATCGCCAAAAAATAAAGAGAAAGGCCTCAAAACTTCAGTTGAAGTTTCCGATTAAGATTTCATTTCTATTGTTCAATCTACGTTGCTCAGTAAATTAGTTATATAATGAACTTGTAGAATACCAATTTTTATTATTTTTGAAATTTTTATACTATTTTTTATGATTTATGAAAGATTGCACAAAATCGGCCATATTCATACGTAATTTAGCATAATTTACCGTATTTTAGCATAATTGTACATAATTATTGTAATTTCTAGTAATTTAGTGTAATTCAGCATAAATTAACATAATTTCAAGTAATTTAGCGTATTTTAGTATAAATATGCTAATTATATATCAAAAAAGTAATCTAACAAATATTTAAAAAAAATTCGATTTTTTAGTGTTATATTTTAGCATTTTAGCTATTTGTCTCTTAAAAAAAATAAAAAAATAAACATAATTTCAAGTAATTTAGTGTAAATCAGCATAAATTAACATAATTTCAAGTAATTTAGTGTATTTTAGTAAAAATATGCTATCAAAAAAGTAATTTGACAAATATTTAAAAAAAAATCAATTTTTTAGTGTTATTTTTTAGCATTTTAACTGTCTCTAAAAAAAAAAAAATTAAATCAAGGGCCTGCCATTGAATGGCCAGTTTTCCTTTTAAATAGGGACCGGCCATTAAATGGCCGGTTTGGACATTTTTAATAAAAACTGACGTTTCTGGGCAATTTTATTAATTTGTAATTAACTTTGGATATAAATAAAAATGTCAGACTATTTCGCAGTGTGAGAAAAAGTGTACACATAAAAAATTCGGTTTTTCGTTTCTATAAAGCTTGATTTAAAAAGTATTATAAAAGTCTAGTTAATAAAAAAATAACATTTATAGGATTATGAATTGGTATTCTAGATTTGCTACTTTTTTAATTTTGATTTTTTTTCCAAATACTAAGAATAAAAAATAACTATTACAGGATTATGAATTCCGACATTTTTATTAATACCCCAAGTTAATTAAAGATTATTAAAAATACCCACGGTTCCCGAAAATTTTTAAAAATGCCCAAACCGGCCATTTAATGGCCGGTACCGAATAAATCTCCCAACCGGCCATTAAATGGCCGGTACTGATATTTTTTTTTTTTTTTTTTTTTTTTTTTTTTTTTTTTTAGAAAAATAGCTAAAATAGCTAAAATACTGAAATCTAACACTAAAAAATCGAATTGTTTTGTTAAATATTTGTTAGATTACTTTTTTCATAGCATATTTATACTAAAATACACTATGAATATGACCGATTTTGTGCTAAAATATGCAAAATCCGAGATTTTTATTTTTACCCAAAACAGAAAATATATATAAAATAGAAAATATATATAAAAGATACAGAAAATATATATAAAAGATACATCAAAGACCCTAAAAACTCTGAAATTATAAAGAAATGTTCAAAAGTCCATGAAGGAAGACTCAGATCGTGAATCTGAGCCCGCAAATGGGCGAAACGGATCGTAGATGGGTTTCGGATCCGACTTTGGGCTGTGGAGTTCCTGTCAAAATTTCAGCCCGATCCGACGGACGGAACAAAAGTTACGCTCCTTTTCATGAAGCATGCACAGGCCCATATTGCATCATTTCCGATTAAGATTTTCATTTCTATTCTTCAATCTACGTAGCTCAGTAAATTACCGTATTTTAGCATAATTCTACATAATTATTGTAATTTCAGCATTTTAGTAAATTTACTGTATTTTAGCATAATTATTGTAATTTACCGTATTTTAGCACAAAATCGGCTCTATTCGTAACATATTTTCTAACAAATATTTAACAAAACAATTCGATTTTTTAGATTTCAGTATTTTAGCTATTTGTCTCTTAAAAAAATTTAACATAATTTAAAGTAATTTAGTGTCAATCAGCATAAATTAACATAATTTCAAGTAATTTAGCGTATTTTAGTATAAATATGCTATCAAAAAAGTAATCTAACAAATATTTAAAAAAATAATTCGATTTTTTAGTTTTAGATTTCAGCATTTTATCTATTTATCTAAAAAAAAAAAAAAAAATTAAATGGGGGACCGGCCATTAAATGGCCGGTTCCCCTCTTTAATAAAAAAAAAAAAAAAAATTGCGGAACCGGCCATTAAATGGCCGGTTTGGACATTTTTAAAAATTTTCGGGAACCGTGGGTATTTTTAATAATCTTTAATTAACTTGGGGTATTAATAAAAATGTCGGTTATGAATTTGTCAAGAAAAAATACCATATTATTCTATATATTTAACCTTCATGCTTGCAATAAATATAATCTCTATATAATCTCCTGCTCCTCTCAGTTCTCCAGTTCGATTCGCGGCAGCCGAGAAACAAAAACAAACAAAGAAGATATAAAAGGAGAAAGAAAAACAAGAAGAAGAAGAAGAAGAGGGCAAGAACTACTACTACTAATCGGATCCGAATCCGCTTGATCGAGGATCCGATTCGCCGATTCTTCTAGAAATCAGCGACGATGAGGCGCTCCTCTAACCGGAAATCCAGCTCCGCTGCCGCCGCCACCGGTATATTCTCTTCTCCTCTTTCTACTTTGCTAAAACCTAGATTTTCGCCATGCATGTAAACCTAGATGAGTTGGACTGGATTTGTCCTTTGATTGTTTGATTTTGGAGGAACTTGGGGTAATGATTTTAAGAGAGCAGTTTTGGCTTCATACAGCGCACGAATCATATGCAATGCTGTAGTACGTGCGCTGCATGAAGCAAAAACTGCCCTGTTAAAATCTTTAGCTGGAACTTGGATGTATATACTTTAGTTCTTTGTTTAAAACTAGTTAAATTTGAGTGTAATTAATAAATTGATTTAAGGGAAATTACTTAAAGCTGCATCAAAGGAATGAGGTTCAACTTTGTTTCTGGACAGGTTCAACTAAAGCTGCATCAAAGGAATTCGAAAAGATTGATCAGCTATTTAATGTCTATGCTGACAAATCCTCTGGCACAATTGAGTGAGTTTGAAATTTTTCTGGTAAATTTTGTATGGTTTAACATAGTGATAAAGTTAGTTTAGATTATGGGAAAAAAAAAGTCTGGTACAATTATTGACTGACTTCAATTTTTCTTTAGTTTAGTATTATATTTTTTACCAATACTTTCTTAAACCTTTTGGGTATTTGGTAGTTTAATTTATCTCAGACTAAATGATCCTAATCAGTAAAAGCATAATTAGCAGTTTTACCAAATCAAAATTGATGCTAATTTGGTACCAAAGTGTTTGTGATGATTTTACTGATCAAAATTGAGCAGACAGAGTAAATAAGATAGTTTGTTAGACCTTCTCAGTATCTTATTTCATGGAATTAGGATATGATATTAATTTAATCACTACGGGCGTGTTCAGCACTTCATGAGGGATTAAATTTTAAGTGGAGTTAAGGAGTACTTGTTCGGTAGAGTCGGATTAAGAAAAAGGTACTAAGTAGGCAAAAAAGGTGCTAAGGATGCTTAAGCCAAGAGAAATGGTGCCTTAAGAATTGGGGCAAGAGGGGCTTGAGCTTAGGAATTTGGGCAAAAGGAGCAAAAGTTAATCCTCACTAAGGAGAGGTTGTTCGGATGGATTAAGCTTCTAAGGAGTCTAAAAGAAGTCTAAGGAAGTCTAAGGAGGCCTAAGCTTGTACAGCCGAACATGTACTACAGGATCACTTATCAGTTATCACTATTTAAAACATAGGGTTATGTTTTATATACTAGGTATCTCTTTGACATGGAATATTTTATTTAGCATTTTCTAATGTGTATTTTTTTTATTTACATAACAGCCCAGAGGGGATAGAACAACTTTGTTCCAGTTTAGAGGTTGATTATACTGATGTTAGAATTCTTATGCTTGCATGGTAAGATCAGATACTGTTACACATATTTTATCAATCATTTTTTGTTCTTTGTTTGAATGTTTTAAGGTGAATACCTAAATTTTTATCTTATTTAACTCATTATTGTTATTATTGTTTTGAACATTTTTTATAGGAAAATGAGGGCCCAAAAGCAAGGTTACTTTACTTTGGTATATATCTACTTCTATTCTATTTTGTTAAAACAACAAACTTTCTTATATGTTTTGTATATCTTGATATATTTATTCGTCTATATATTCATATTATTTCTTTATGTTTAACAGGAGGAATGGAGAACTGGTTTGAAAGCACTAAGAGTCGATTCCATTAGCAAACTAAAGAAGACGTTACCTGAATTAGCCAAAGAAGTTTGTAATTTTACATTATCATTAAAAAACCAAGAAATTAAACACAGAAGAATCCAAGCAAAAGGCTATTAAATTTTAGATCAAATTTGTTTTTGGTTGTCAGGTCTGATATATACATGCAATTTTTTAGAAAATTTGCTAGATGTTATGCTCATATACATATTCTTTTTTATTAAACAGGTCAGTAGGCCAAGTGATTTTCTTGATTTCTATTCATATGCCTTTCGCTATTGTCTTACAGGTACAGTGTTTTCCCTTCCTATTATAATAATTATAATTTTTGAATTTCAACATTTTTAATTCTTTTGGTTAATTCCAGAGGATAAGCAGAAGTGCATAGACATTGAGAGCGCATGTCAATTGCTAAGCCTAGTTTTAGGGTTTCAATTTGGACCGCAAGTCGATAAATTCATTGAATATTTGAAGGTAAATTTTGTCCTTTTTTATGCATAAGATTTAGAATGTGGCAAGATTCATTTCATATATTCCAAACGAGAATAATTTAAATTACCTAAATGCTCAAAGACTATGGAAGTTTTATTATTACCAGTCAAATATCTTTTGTAGCATAAAAACAGACTAATTTGTGGTTTAGTGTGATAATAAATTAGATGCCATAAGCTCATGGCAATACTGTTGTAATGTATTATGAGTGAGGCTATGGTACTATGCATAGCGCAGATTGGTCCGTACTATGGTTCAATAACTTGCTGACTATATTTATCATTTTTTAGAATTTTTCTTACTATTTTTTTAGATTGGTAGAAAATCACTACTTTGGAATTGTCTAGAATATTTGGATGAAGTGATTTTTTCTACCTATATAAAAATAGGAAAAAAATAGTAAAAAATGTAAAATTTGATCCACAAGTACATTTTTATGTGGAGATCATGTTGAACAGTTTGGATCAACTGTTTGGACTTCAACAATGGAGATATTTATCATTAACTTTTGTTTATCTTTTTAATTAGCAACAGTGATGGCCATTTGTGGAACATTTATTGTACAATTTTCATTAGACTAGTCAAATGTCAGTATTATTTAGTTCTATAGGAGAATATATAAAGCATAAAGTTCTCTATTTATTATTCTTTTATCAGTAATATTTCAGTTTTGTTGTTTTTATCTTTATTTTAAATTTCGAAATTGGGTGTTGTAGAACCAAAGTGAGTATAAGGTGATAAACATGGACCAATGGATGGGCTTCTATAGATTCTGCCATGAGGTAATATTTTATGTTTTTCACAATTTGTTCATTTAATTTAGGGTTTTGTACCAGACTATCACATATTGACAAATTATAGAACGAGCTACCATACTAGTAGTATGTGTCAAGTATTTCATCCAACTACTTTGTACCAATAATGTGTATCGATGCCATGGTCTCTCTCTCTCTCTCTCTCTAACAATTTTATGTTTTTCAGATACCATTCCCTTCTCTTGAAAATTATGATTCTGATCTGGCATGGCCGCTGATTTTGGATAATTTTGTGGAATGGTTCCGTGAAAATCAAAATTAGCTCTCCTTCCCATTTATACTGGTATTTCATGGTTCCTGGCCTCTTCGTCCTCTTATTTCTCATGGTATTACTTTTCTAGACTGTTCCTCTCTCTTTCTTAATAATTTTGATCTATTTCTTGCTTATATCTTTAACTTTGTTTAATTCTTGATATTATATTTACAGGAAACTGCTGGAAATAGTCAGAGAGAAGATGATGCTAGATTTTTTTTTTTTTTTAAATTGGGTTTTGTTTTGGTCAGTGGTACACTTGAAGAAATACAGAGAACCACAAAGAACCATCCATTCCCTTTATTTCCCTCATATTTGCATCTCCTTGCTTAACGAAATGTTCCCATACTATATTATTTGTTTCATATTTTTGAATCTTGTAGTTAATTTCATATTTGCCCACTTTATTATTTTTTTCATTAAATTATTGTGGTAATTATGATGTCTGATTTTGTTTGAAAAATGGCCATATTTTGGTAATTTATTGTTCTATCTTTCAAAATGATAATAATTTACTTCTCCAATAATATTAATAATAACTGTTATTCAAAAACAACATGTAGGTACTGGTATCTGAAAAGCCAGAACTGGTAACCTGAGATCCATTAACGCTGTCACTGGTTGCTTATAAATAATAAAATAAGCCCGTTAACACTGCAATTGAGATCCGTTAAGATCGAACAGCTAAAGAGTCCTTTTATTGGATTGAAGTCAAAATATTATATATTTTTTTTAGTGAGTTATTAAAATTTTAAAAGTAGATAAAAATATAGTGGGACAACAGAAATTAATATATTAAATCTCTTCTTATTTCTGTATACATCTAAGTTTATGGATGTTGTTTAAAATATAAAAGAATCAAAGATATTTCAGATTCATTCATCGCATATCGAGCGGCTAGGATTTAATCAAGTGCGTAAAGTAGTTCTTCTTTTTGGTACTATGAAAGGAAATTAACGGTACACTGTGTTACACAGGTACCAAGATAGCCAAAAAGTAGGTTATTAGGTATTAGGTACCAACAGCTCTTTTGAGCTTTGTAACTTATAAATAGAGATCATAGTAACCTTATAAAAAAAAATTAATAAATTTTACAGAGATGCTTATCCCAACTTGTATGTTGGATTATTTTAATTAAACAGCTTAGCCACTTGGGGTAAAACACTCTATTTAAATATTGAAATAAATTTTCTACATCATGTGTATCTCATAGGGGGAGCAATAGCAACAATAAATTTCTCACTGAGGAAGCACTGTGCATGCATCTCAATTAGTGCTGATTCAATCTTAAATAATCATTTTTATATTATTTTATTATTAGTGGTGACAAAGAAAGAGACAACACATCATGCCAGCGTGGAAAAACTAACAAGATACCAAAATCATGAAAGATACACAACAGATCATTGGCTTTATAAACAAAAATTAAAAGAAATAAAAGACAAAAGAAGGAAACACATCAATTTACATGATTTAAAATAACTGTGGCAATATTCATGAACAACATGCCAAGAATCCCAACACCACAAGAAAATCAAGATTCTTGTAAGTTTAAAAATCATCAGAAAAAAAAGGATCATAACATAAAATTTCTGATTGCAAATTAAAAACCTTGTAAGAGAATTAATATCTATCACACATTATAAGCTAGCCACTTACACAAGCAAGGACCCTAAATGCCCTCTTCTATTATCATACAATTAGACCCCCCCCCCCCCCCAATCCACGTGTCAACAGCTGATTAGCCGAAAATTACACGTCGGTCGGTGACGTTTCGCCGGGCTTCACCTTTCCCTGAACCGATCTAAGCATGAAGTGACCGCCACTTTCGTTACCGTCTCTATTCTTACCAGAATCTTCGTCGGTGTAAACATACGCCATGCCACCGTGGCGGGTCTGATCCATACCGGCTAACTCGACTTCGGCTGAAACCCTAAGCAGCCCGAGCTTATTCAAAAGAAAAAACAAAGGTGCCATGGTTGCACTCACCCATCCAACTATGGCGAGAATCGCCACGATATGTGCACCCAAAAGCCTACCGCCACCTCCCATGAAGAGCCCGTAGGGACGACCCGGTCGGCCCGGATAGACCTGGTTCACGTACTTCTCACGTGCAAATAGAGAGGTAAAGATGATACCCCATGCACCACAGCCACCATGCAATTGAGTGGCCTCTAACGGGTCGTCAAATTTGAGCTTGGCCGCAAGCATATTGCCACCGATTAATACCCAAGCAGAGACGAACCCACAAATCACTGCAGCCCACGGGTCGACCACGGAACAACCCGAGGTGATTGCTGCAAACCCACCGAGAAGCCCATTACACACGTCGATTACATTCCAGTGACCGGTCTGAAGGCGCTTACCGAAAAGCGTGGTCAACCCGGCAACACTACCTGCAAGAGTTGTAGTGACAGCTGTACGGCCAACAGCTGACCATTGACCATTGATTGAACCCGACGGGCCGTAGCTTTTGTCGATCACACCGAAGGAACCCGGGTTGAAACCGTACCAACCGAACCAAAGAAGGAAAGTACCAAGAACAACCAATGTCGCACTGTGGCCACGTAAAGCAACTGCGCGTCCGGCATGATCGAAACGTCCGATACGTGGTCCCTCGATAAGTGCACCCCATAAACCGGCAATTCCACCAACCATGTGCACTACACCTGAACCGGCAAAATCGATCACACCAGACTTGAACAAGAGCGAATGTTTCGATCCTCTAGCGGCACCAGCCCAGCCATCAGTAGCCCAGAACCAGTGAGACACGACCGGGTACACAAACCCGGTAAGGAAAGCCGAGTAAATCAAATAAGCAACAAACTGGGTCCTCTCTGCTATAGACCCAGAAGTGATGCCGGCAGCAGCAATGGCGAAAGCCCATTGATAGAGAAAGAATGGGTAGTCGAACCCGGTCTGGGGCAAACTCTTAAGACCGAAAAATTGCTTCCCGATGAAGGCGTTTGAAGGCGTGCCATATGCAAACGCAAACCCGAAGAGATAGTAGAACAAAGCGCCGGCACACGCGTCGAGAACATTAGTGAGCATGATGTTCATAGTGTTTTTTGCACGAACCGAACCAGCACAAAGCATGGCGAACCCGAGTTGCATGGCGAAGACGAGGTAAGCCGAGAAAAGGAGGTAGGTTGAGTCAATGGCGTAAGCCGTGTCGGTGAATTGATTTGTAACCGAGTCGAATTGGCCGCATATTAAGTCGGCTGCACCGGTCGCATTGCCGGCGCCGGTAAGCATCTGCGCCAGGTTAGCTGAGCAAGTCGACATGTTTAGAGAAGATGAGAATTTGATTGGTGCAAATAGAGAGAGTAAGAGGAGAGGTTGCTTTATATTAAGAAAAGATGAGGAGAGGAGAGGACTGAAAGGTAAAGACAAAAACAGACTAGAAAAATACTTACAAAAATTTCAAAAGGTTAAAAAAATACATAATATTTGTTTATAATGGAATCCAAAGGGAATTCTCACAATTGTCGGAAACATGTTGGATCTA
Organism: Carex kokanica; assembly: GCA_025461125.1. NCBI lineage: Eukaryota > Viridiplantae > Streptophyta > Magnoliopsida > Poales > Cyperaceae > Carex > Carex kokanica. Next base: position 74,508 of record JAJGRX010001036.1, on the reverse strand, counting down.
AAAAAAATATTTAGTATTTAAAAGATACCAGTTGAATTGTTCTTTGGTAATAACTCTCTGAAGCTACTAATTAAATAGGAAAGAGGCCTTTTTATGTAGGGTTGTATTGGTTCTGGTGTCCCTGCTTAATTGGAAATTTTTTGGGAAAAATGCAACAAACCAAGTTTTAAATGTGAACTGAACAACATGCCTTGAATGTTGTTTAAATTCCAAATTTCAAAAAATTTAAATGTCAAGCTAGACTACCCAACTAGATCATCTCTGGATGTATTAAATTAATTCAGATTTTTTTTTTTTTTGAGAAAAAAATTTATCTAGAAATCAATTTTGTTGTGGTATACACAAAAATTGATTCATATATCCGAATCTATGATGTACCCATGATGTCATATTAAACATTTCTTCTTACAAATTCAAAGAGTTGACTATAAAAAAAATATATATAGCCCCAAATTAGGACAATTTTGTTCTTAGAATATTAAATAGTTTTCTCTCCTCCTGTTAGGTGAACTCATTAAATAGGTAGCCGGTTTTTTCTTTCCTTCTTAAATTTTAAATTTAGATTCCTTCATTGACCAAAATAAAGATTCAAAGAATTCATGAGAACCACACATCTAAATTAAATAATTAAATGTCCCCATCTTTTAATTTAAGTTGTAATATGTTAATTACAAATTTCAGGGAATTATGATCAATGTATGATTTTATATAGGGGAAATGGCTAATATGCGACGCGTAGCATAGAGGGCCTCCATGCTACGGCTTAATATTTGAGTTTTCAAAATTCTAACGGTCAATCCGAACCGTTCAACATGATCTCCATATGAATATGTACTTGCAAACCAAATTTTACATTTTTTAGAATTTTTTTACTATTTTTTTAGATAGGTAGAAAATCACTTGATCTGAATTTCCAGATCAAGTGATTTTCTACCTATCTAAAAAAATAGTAAAAAAATTCTAAAAAATGTAAAATTTGGTTTTCAATTACATATTCATATGGAGATCATGTTGAATGGTTCGGATCGACCGTTAGAATTTTGAAAACTCAAATATTGAGCCGTAGCACGGAGGCCCTCTATGCTACGCGTAGCACCATAGCCACTTCCTTTATATAGGTTATCTATATCAGACCTAAATCTAATTTTTTATTAGTTGTAGATCCTATGTATATTAAAGGTAGTGTCAACTATACACAAAATTATTAAATAGTGTAGCTAATTAATTATGTATTAACTCCTAGATAATTAATTTAATTGTAGACTAATACAAAATTAAGATAATTACAAAAAGGTGGCACAATTGAGATATTCATGAATTTCAGACTATTCATGCTAAATGATAGAATTTGTTAATTGCTTATAATTATTCTTCCATTAGTCAGTTTTATTTTCAAACTAAAATACCTAATCGAAAAATATTTTAATCAACAGAATGTAACATAAAAATATAGAAATTTCAACAATTGATCAAATAATAACATGATTAATATCGAATTTAAATACTCTTTCTTTGTGAAGTAATTCTTCAATCAAAAATAAAAAAAAATTAGAGGTTGTTTATACAAAGATAAACTAGCCAAATACATTACTATAGAAGGAACAACATTAATTAGATTCACATTTATCAGTTGAATTTGAAGTTTGAAACCAAATAGGTATGTAATTATGGTAGGATATAAAAAAACAAACATGTACATTTGACCTCATAATTAATTACCACTTGCACCTATGGAGCATCATCACGCGCATGCACCTAGCACAGGCAATTAATCGTGACCATTTGTGTCTAAGCAAAATGTCTCCATTAAATGAAATACAAACATCCATCTAAATCAAACAGAACTATAAACAACTTCAAGAAATGATTGAAATCACACTATCACCAATTATTTTTCTTGTCTAGGCATGCCAACAAAAAAAAAAAATTGTCTTTAGCAGTGTTAAACCCGTCTTTATAATATATATATATAGAGAGAGAGAGAGTGGCTAAGCTACAAACGTTTGCACCATGGAGTTGGTGCAAACGATTTGTTTTCGGGTTTTCGAAGTTCAAACGGTCAATCCGAACCGTTCAAGTTGTTCTCCATATTGAAATGTGCTTGGAGACCAAATTTTACATTTTTTGGAATTTTTTTACTATTTATTAAGCCACTTTGAATGTTGCTGATCACACGGTCCAGAATTTTATTGCACTGTTTTTACTGTTCACCCGAATCAGCAGCTTTCAAAGTGGCTTAATAAATAGCAAAAAAATTCCAAAAAATGTGAAATTTGGTCTCCAAGCACATTTTAATATGGATTAAATATCTAACGGTTTGAATCGACCGTTTGGACTTTGCAAATAGGAGAACCAAATCGTTTGCACCAACTCCATGGTGCAAACGTTTGTAGCTTAGCCACTCTCTATATATATATATATCGAAGTTGAACAAATTTTACATTTTTTGAAAATTTTTTACTAATTTTTTAGAATATTTCAAAATCACCGTTTTTTATAGTCCAAAATCCATCCAAAAACAACGGTTTTCTACCTATCTAAAAAAATAGTAAAAAATTTCCAAAAAAATATAAAATTTGGTCTCCAAGGACATTTCAATATGGATATAATGTTGAGCGGTTCGGATCGATTATTTAGTCTTTGAAAACGGAGATATGAGCGTAAAGTAAAACAAGATTTTTACTTCGCAACTCACCATAACCCATCTCTCTCTCTCTCTCTCTATGTGTGCGCGTGTGTTTTATTTGTATGGGTAAAAGTGCTTAATAGTGTTGGTATCTTTGAGAATACTCCATTAATGATAGTGATATCTTTGAAAATAACAATTTATGTCAGTCTACCATTCACAATAATTATTTTTAACTCACACATATAAAACAGATTCTGATAGCGCACATGTCAACTCGTGCCGTACCTTTTTTTAGTAAAAGTTAGAAATCAAGCTACCCAACTATTTAATATCCATTAAAGATTATTCCTTTGCAACATTTCCAATAGACTAAAAGCTAATTCTCAACTCATGCCGACACGCTTTGTCCAAGAACACCACACGGACACATAGAGACAACATATCTAACACCGTACATGTTGTGTTCTACCATGTTCTTGCACGTGCAAGTTGTGTCGTATCGAGATGTTCAATGTTTTTTAACAATACATTATATATAGAGGTTGGCTAATATCAAAAATTTTGTTCTGGAGCAGTGGTGCAATCAATTGGTTTTTCAATTTTCAAAGTCCAAACGGTCGATCCAAACCATTAGATGTGAACTCTATATTAAAATGTGCTTGGAGACCAAATTTTACATTTTTTGGAACTTTTTTACTATTTATTAAGCCAGTTTTAAAATCGCTAATTATAATAAACAGTAAAAAATATTGGGATCATTGAATACAACGATTTTAAAACTGACTTAATAAATAGAAAAATTCCAAAAAAATATAAAATTTAGTCTCCAATAATATTTTGTTATAGATTGAATGTTGAACGGTTTGGATCAACCGTTTGAACTTTCAAAATGTAAAAACTGAAGCGTTTGTTTCATAGTTTAGGAACAAACGTTTTGATATTAGCGAACCTCCTATATATATATATGTATATAATGCCTTTAAGTAATAAGAAAATATTTTTTATTTCAACAATTACTGCTAATCATACTTTATTAACCAAATTATTTTTTCAACAGTTTTGTCAAACCTTTACTGCTAATACTAACGTCTTACTTTTTCTAAAAAAATAATAATTTTCCTCAAATTAATTTTCAACAACAATTAGCAATGTTGGTCAAAACATAAAATGCAAAAGCCAAATGGTCCCGTCTGAGTTCTGACTATATTTATAGTAATAAAGTTATGTATCACATATCACGGGTCCGACTCTGCTGCTTTTCTAGCAGAAAAGGAGAACCCTCCTCTTCCAAATCCAACGATTCAAAATTTTCATTCACGTATCTCGATAAAAAAACTTGTTTCATGCACAAATCTCAACGAATTTTGAATTGTTGGATTTGAAAGAGGAGGGTCCTGCTTTTCTTCTAGAAAAGCAGCGGAGTCCGTTCCACATATCACAAGTGTGAAAGTAAGAATTGCCATGTTATTAATGTGGTGGCATTTAATGTTCTTGTCCCCAACAAAATGAGAAATATTCTCCCCCAAACACTATTTCCTTTCACCCCATGAAAACACTATTATTATTTTAAAAAAGTAGTAATAATTTATTTTTAATGTACATATCATATTTCTCCTTTCTCTTACTATTAGTAAAAAAAAAAAAAAATTTCTATCATCTTCCTACAAAATTAGAAGGGACTTCAATAAAAAATATTGAAAAGAGATAATTTATAGTTGGAATTCATTGGTCGAAATAATTTATACATTTCATCTTCCACTTTATAATCATTTATGTTATTTCTCAACAAATAAAATTATAATGTATATGATGATACATTTCAAAAGTATCTATGCATATACAGCAAAAACACAAACAGGAGTGTCAAATATAAAAAAAAATATTATACATATTTATTTCACTTTAATTTTAATTAAACATGAGCATCACTTGTAGTGTTCAAATTAATTAACACAGAAAGTACGACATAAACTTCAATTAAAACTAAAGTTATTCATTGTTTAATGAAAATAATCATCACTGCCAACAACTTCAAATTAAATTTTGTTCAATAAAATGAGAAAAATGAAATAAAATATTAATGGCGGCTGCACCTACTACATAAAGAATCAATTTCCTTGCCCCCTATATGATTTAATTTGACTTACAAATTAAATAAGATTTTATTTGTGCAACCTATGAAGATGAACATTTTTTATGGTTTATATTATGCTTAGATTTGAACATTTTTTGTGTTTTATATAGACTAAAAGATAACACAATTTAAATACCAAAAATATATTGACAAAAACAATCACACAATAAGATATATTTATTCTGTTCAACAAGCATGCAAATAATTTGGTAGAAAAAAAAAACTAAAATAAGGTGTAATAAGCTGATTTAAATGGATCATTTTAGAAGAAAAAAATACTTCATCAAAATATCTGAATGCAGTGAATCACACTTCATTATAAATTGGACTATGCATTTGGCCATAATTATTTAAATGTACTTGTAATATTTCGCTCATTGTTTTTTGTAGTTTTATTAATAATTTTGTCTCTTATAAATCAATCAAGATTTATTGTAAACATTACATTTCGATCATTTTCTTCCCTCTGAATTTACATCAATTATTTATATTTTCATATGTTTTCATATTTTATTCATAGTTTTAATATTTCATATACTTTATTTAATTATTACATCTTACTTTATTGCAGTACTAAATAGTATATACTAATACTTTAAAGCTAGGGGTGTGAATGACACCCTTTTACCCGACCCGTACCGTATCCAATAAGACGGGTACGGGTAAGATTTTTTTTGTAAACATATCGGGTACAGGTACGGGTAAAGATTTTTTCTCGTTATCTAAACGGGTAAGGGTATGGGTAAAGCCTATTTCGTACCCGTTACCCAATCGGATAATTATAAAAAAATTATATATATTATATATATTAATAAGCATTGAAAATAGTACTTTAATTAGTTTACTTGCGCTTAGCATGATCAAATTTTTTTTCCAATAAAATACTATATATGTGTGAAATGAATGTATATGTTTTATTGTTTTATTTAATAAATAGTAAAAATAATTATTATATTAGTATTACCCGTTATTTACCCACTACCGTTTCGTTATCCGACAACCATAACGGGTAAGGGTAGGGTACGGGTAAGATAATTTGTAGCGGTAAGAGTAAGATATGAGTAAAAACAATTTGTAACGGGTACGGGTATGAAAATGCTTCCACCCAACCCTTACCATACCCGTTAACACCGATTCAAATTTTATTTAAATTTTAACTAAACAGAAAGTTGGTAGTAGTGCAATGGTCTAAAAGAGAAGGAATCTCCTTTTTCATTTCAGATTTATTTTTTCTTTCTTTTTGTTGAGAGAAGTTTTTTTTTTTTTGGTTTTTTTGGTTGAAAGTTGGTAGGCAATTGCATTGATTCAAAAGAGTTATAAACTAGCTATTACATGATATTAGACAACGAGTGTCTTTAAAAGCATTCAGCTATAAACAAGTAAAAACACACACAAAGAATATTTTTGTATCATGTGGATACGAATTTGATCATCCTTGCTTGATTGTAATGAGAAGTGCCTAGTGATTGTTTTTACTATGCATACTAGTTTTGGTCCTTCTGACAGACTACACCGTATCGAACCCTTTCTTATGTATGGTCAAGAAGATACTGAATCAAACCGAATCAAAAACTGAATCAACCGGATCATAACAGTCACCACTCACAGACTTGTACAGCCGAAAAAAGAGAAAAGGTTATTTCTTTTGAATCAGGAAGAAAAGGTTGTTTCTTCGTTTTGGTTATTCAAAAAGAGAAGCTTCCAATTTTGCCGTACAAAATAGGCAATTTGGGAGAGGTCACAATTAATCAACCCCAAAAACAGGGACACTTGAGAAATGGTTCAAGGCTCCAAGCACCGGCTCATCCTTTTGAATTTATATATATAAATTCACTTGTGTATTATAAAATTGTATCCAATAATTTATTTAATTTACATAAAAATCTTGGTAAATAATTCATCTTAATTATTAGATTCTTATATGGATCTTACATTTAATATACGATCTGAACTACAATCTTTTAAAAATTATTATTTTTAATACATTTAATATATTTTGAGCTATTTCGAAGTTCCATAGCATGTATATGTTTAGAACAAATTTAACCATATATATTAGTTAAAAGTAAAGTTATTATTCTTAATTAGTAGCTATATAATGTAATATAATATAATATAAAAACCGCTATCACGGTGGATCCGAAATTTAGATTCATATATCCTCAAAAAAATTAGAAAAATATCCCTGAATTTAATCTGAATCTAATTTCTTGAGAGTCCTTTGCCTCACGGTAGAAGATTTCAGTGATGTGATTTGGCAATTAATTGTTAGGATTCAACTGAGTTTAATATCACATCATAAATGATACTTTTTTAGAGTAGAACTAAGGTGCTCTTAAGCTCACCAAGTCATTTCTGAGCTTAACTCAAAAATCTATCAAATTGACTTCAAACGACATTTCCAAACAGTTAGATGTTCAATCTATATTAAAATGTGCTTAGAGACCAAATTTTACATTTTTTGGAATGTTTTTACTATTTATTAAGCTGGATTGAAAACCACTGTTTTTATTAAAATTCTGCACCATTGGAAAACAGCGATTTTCAAACCATCTTAATAAATAGTAAAAAAATTCCAAAAAAATGTAAAATTTGGTCTCCAAGCACATTTTAATATAGATTGAACATCTAACGGTTTGAAAATGTCGTTTGAAGTCAATCCGATAAGTTTTTGAGTTAAGCTCACAAAGAGCTTGGTGAGCTTAAGAACACCTTAGTTCTACTCACTTTTTTAAACATAAAATGAGAATTAAAGTTCATAAAAGTTTAGTCAATGAAAACATAAAAGGATATGAAATGATGGCCACATAGAATCTGACATCTGACCTTGGAATTCAAAGTTTGTGGTGTCATTATGAAAGGAACCAAAAATGAATTAAATTATGATACATACACCGTATCTAACCAAATTATTATGTTCCATTCAACAATCTCTAAAGTTGCAAATCTAATTACAACCACATTATATTAAGGGGAAATTTCATGTATACCCTTAAAAAACTTAGAAATTACTTTATTTCCCCTCTAAAATTCATAATATCATATTTGTCCTTTCTAAACTTCAAAAACTCACAAATATACTCATTTTAATTTATTTTCTATTAGAACTCATTTTAAATTTATGAAGTACCCATTTTACATTTCATTAAAAATATAAAAAATGTAGCATGATTTTGAAAAATGTCAGTCTTCTAATTGGCCGGTTTTCGAGGACAAATTGGTCATTTCTCTACTTCTGACGCTTACACAGTGCCATTTAGATATATAATTGTGTAAGCATCAGAAGTAGAGAAATGACTCATTTGTCATCGGAAACCGACCAATTAGAAGACTGATATTTTTCTGAAACATGCTACTAGTTTTTAGTTTTTAATGATAGGTAAAACGGGTACTTGATAAATTTAAAATGAATTTTAATAGAAAATACAATAAAATGAGTAAATTTGTGAGTTTTTGAAGTTCAGAAGGGTAAAGTTGATATTATGAATTTTAGAGGGGAAAAAAACATAATTTATAAGTTTTTGAGGGGTATACATGAAATTTCCCCCTTATATTAAAAGCCTGTTTTGTATTTACAAAATTTCTCAACAACCAATTAAGAACAAGTCCTCTCTCATCATGTTCGATTAATATTAAAATAAAAGCAATTAGCATTATATTTTTTTTATTTAATTACGCCGCCAGTTCTTTTCAGATGTCGTTTTATCAATTTCTATCATTGACTTTGACTAACAATTGTAAATTAGCAATATCAACCTGCCCTATAACTTTTATCCTGTCATTTTTTTATATAGTCCTTGTGTTAAGTTTTATAATTTCAAATTAGTCCTTGTGTTAATTTTTATCCTTGTGTTGTTTTTTCAAAGTTTATAAACTTCAAATTAGACAAGCTTTAGTTTAGTAACCAAAAGTAATTAACATTTTTTTTTGTATAAAAGGTCGCAGATTCAAAATTCAAATGTAAAATCTTTTATGGATATTTAAGGGTAAGAGACTTGTTTTTATATTTATTTTCAAAAATTAGTTGGATGGTTATGGGCATAATTTATCTCAAAAGGTAAAGGCTTGATCATCAATTTTTTTCTAAGAAAAAATTAGAAAAGAGTAAGGTTTGTTGATTTTGTCACAAAGCAACATTCTAATTATAGTTTTGTTTAATTTCTTTTTTAATTTTGATATAGCAAATTGTAATTTGATCAATAATTGAACAACTTGAATTTGGCAATACAGTCAACTCACGTAATTAATATTTAAATGATTCTTAATATTTAATTATAACAGTCAACTGTGAGGAACAATACGACTTTTCTATCTCTGTATTGATGTCACTTCTTTCAATTTTTTTCTCCAGCAAAAAAGTAGAATTTGGCATTTCTTTGTTCATTATGTCATGAAGTTGACAAATTCAAATTACCAATTAATTTTGTATAATGACGGACAAGTATCCTTTCCATTACCTAAAAGATTCTCTTCACTTTACGGTTTGAGATTAACTCTCAGCCACTTTAAGATTCGGGCTAACAGAGGGGGCAGTATTATTGGGCTTTGAGATTTGTGCTAAGTTAAAAAGAACGGTTCAGATCAAGTAATTGTAAAAGAATCTCTATTACGGTACCGCTGTACCGGGGAGGATCTGAATTCCAGTTGGACCCGTTTGAATGAATGTATATGTGCTCGTTACACACTAAACTACAGGGATTTGGTTGCTGAAATTATTAATACAGAATCCCAATTCTGATTTGTGCAGTAATATTCAAACCGATACAAATAATATGAATATTTTGATCAGTAATATTCAAACCGATACAAACAATATAAATATTTTAATCAAATCATATATTGTATTCATATGAAACATGGTTTCATTCAAATTAAAAAATGCTCCAAAGTTTTGATCGGTAAGAGAATTACCGATCTAAACTCCAAACTTTTTGTTCCTGCCTTTCTGGTGAATGTTACCGTGAAAAAAATTAAAAGTAAAAAAAAAAGAGTTAAGATCGGTAAATTTCATATTGTTCCAAACTTTTTTATTTTTAAGATCAGTAGAATTCCTACCGATCTTTCTACCAATCAAAATTATGACTCTAATATTAGCTCGCTTGTTTTGAAAACGAGCGAGCCACGAACTATGTCTAACTCGGCTTGTTACTATCCGGAGGGCAAAAGAGCATAGCAATATTTTTTGTTAAAAAAGTAAGATGTCAAGCGCCGTGCAACTATAGCCTATTAATTAGAAATGTTTAAACTTGGCTTTCTGACCAGAGCTAAGGTTAAAGTTCAATGAATAAGTTACGAAATAAATATAATAAAATTGGAGCTTTGAATCTAAGTATGGCGTCACATTCTTTGATTCCATTGGAGCTGAGGGCAGCGCAGTGAAAAGATTTGATTTAAAATAGATTTAAGTATATAAGAAAAAATCTTGTTTATATAACTAAAGAATATTAATGTTACTCAGAACTAGGGTGGTTAATGAACTGAGTTTGAGCGAGTTGGGTATGCTTGTGTTCGGGTTATTAAGTTAATGAGCAAGTTAATTCGAGTTGAGAAGACAATATCGAGTTGACAACTCAACTCGTTAAGACTTAAAACCAATTGATGTTTTAATTTTAAGCAATTTGAATTTCTTAAAATCGAAAGTCCTAAATAATATATAATAGAAAGTAAATTTAACCAAAAACAAAAATACTAAATCAAATTTAAATTTAACATAATTTAACTGCTGGTGTTGGGTCCTTTGCAATTTTGACTTGGGTTTGAATCCGGCTAGAATTGGATGTTGTATGACTTCATGTAACTCGAGTTGGAATCTGCTCGTGCTCACTTCATTAAGTTAACGAGCAAGTTATTAGCAACTTTTTAGCGAGTAAGTTATGAACGAGTCACGAGTTACAAACTATTTTCTCACCAATTCTGAAGTAAATTGAAATAATTTAATTGCTGTTACATTATCCAGTTTTCTTACGGAACAAACTCGTTTCAAGAGTTAATGTAAAAATATATTTTTGTAAAGAAATCCTGATTATGTAATTGTATCATTTTTTTTAGCTATGTCAAAAACACTTAAAAGATGACTAAATCTTCATTTAAAATAATAATTAGTATAGACATTTATCACCAAAACCAAACTGCTCCAGGCCTGTTTACAATTAAAAGGGCTTCGGCCCAATACTGTAATATATAAGGTTGCCCAATTTGAAGAAATACTGTAAGGCTTATTCACTGTAAAATTATAAATGAGAAAGTATGTATACTATTTTTGAAAATGGAAAAGCACTATTTCGGTATCCAGAAGCCTCAGCTCAAAAAAAAAAAAAATACTGGGACGTCATACTGAAACAAACAACTGTTTAAAAAAACAAGTGGAACGCCATAGCAAATCTAAATTAATAGAACTTGTAATAACTAAAGTGCATTTTGTACAATCTACGACTTCGTAAATACTCATTTCGTAATGGATACGTATTGGATTGTAATATTAGAGATTGGTCCAAAATACTAAGCTATTTTGTGTTTTGAACAATAGAATTGAATTTTTTGTGGCAGTACGTGTAGTGAGTATGTTTTTCACTAAATTTAGACTTCTGTATATAAAAAAGATGTATTTAATCAAAAGAAGACATATTATGTGATTGGAGAGCTGAGATTAAATCCGAAATTTCATTTTTCAATCATAACCGTTGGCGGATAAGACACCCAACGTGCTTAATAATGAAATAGAGATTTGAATAGCTTTTCGTCCTTCGCAGCAAATTTTGGCGATTCAAATGCAGATTCAAAATCTAGGATTTTGACAGCCACCTCCTGCTCCCTTCTCTCTCTCCATTCAACTCCACCATTTTTACTCCTTGTAGTTCTCATTCCGACACAACATCATTTTTCTCACTCATTTCTACCTTCTCGAGCCGATGGGAGAATGAGGGAGAGGGGAGGAACCAGAGCCGAGTGAAGCTGATCGGAACCGAGAGTGCGGTATCGTCAGAGCTTGGAGCATAGAGTCTCCATCTCGTTTGGAGCACAACAGTGACTAGATCCAGTCGTCGTCGGAGCACGATGGCGATCGAGGAAGCGGATCCGGTCATGGAGTGAGATGGCAATTAAAGTATTAGAATGATCAACATCTCGATTGGAGTGTGACAGTGAGTAGATCTAGTCATCGTCGAAGTGCGACGACGATTGAATAAGCGGATCCGATCGTGGAGAGAGATGAGGATTATGGTATTAGGCTGATTAAGAGAGGATTAGAATAGAATAGTTTAGATGGTTTTATGAGAATAAATAAGTAGATTTAGAAATTACAGTCATTTTGACCCATTGTAAATATGTTTTCTTTATCAATGAACAACTAATTTATAATTTATTCCTAATACTAGTGTTTGAAATACGTACCGTGTTGTGATTTGGGTCTGATGGGTCAAAATCAGAGCTAATAATATTTATAACCCTAATTGTCTACTTTACGAATAATTCACAAGCGTATGAATCTACCGTATAGTATAGATCGGGGTGTCGGTCCACAAGGATAGTGTATTAAAGATCTAACAATAATCAATTCTAGGTTTTAGTTGTTTGGTTGTTTAATTGGTTGTTTGGATAAGTTGGATTATCGAGACAATTATTAATAAAGTAAATATTTTGTGTACAGAAGAAAACTTCTAGAAGTTAGGCTATCTATCATTTTTACTCGTTTAATCTAGTTTATGGTTGAAAAGCAATTGTATGTTGTGCTGTCACCAACTGCATGCGAGTGCTAATTAAACCTGTCAATTATAGTTTTTAACTCCAGTCGGAATTGCATGCGGTTTGATCATAACCTTCTGCGCCCTAAACTGGTATCAAATACAAATTTGAGAGCTGATAATCCTAACTTAGTGCTAATCACAGGTACGCTATAGCACCCTAATTAAAAAGGACTAGTAAAGGAATGAGACCCAAACTTTACCCTAATTTTGTTACCATTGATGGGCAGACGGTTGTTTATAATATTAAAACTCAGGTCGTGTGTACAAAGTGATGAAACACCAGCTAAATCATATATGATGCTTCTGTCCAGTTGGTTGTAAGAAAGGTCTAAAATCTCCAACTTAGTTAAATTGGACCATGTTTCAAGTCCTGAAAAAGAATGAGGAAATATTGCATCAGGATATTCTCATTTCTTTCTTCTCTTCTTAACATGACAAACCTCAAATTAATCAGTACTACAACAGTATCTGCGAAGGTAAAAGTGCTTAACAACATGGGTATCTCCCATATCCTCAGAATAGCAATTTATGTTGGCTTAACCTCGGCAATAGCAATTAATTACGTACATTATTCTAATAAGCTAAGGTAAATATATATTTTGAGATTTTTTTTTTTAGTACAGTCGGGTATACATAATTCTTAAACAAGAAAGAAACGTGGAGATACATACCAGCACCATCCGTACAATTGTATATGCCATATCCAGATAATGACAGAGATCTTAGGTGATGGAGAGGCAAGAACAAAGTGGCATTTAGCAAAATATGATAATAGAACCAGTAATCATATAAACCAAGGTCAAGTTGAGTGACGTGGCCAGTGATTGAATCGCAGGTGACTCTTTCCCATCGGCAGCCCTTCTTTCCTTCCCACTTGCCATCTAAAGAGTGAATAGGAAAGGACAATGAAGCATTGATGTGTAGAAGAGCTGATCTGTTGTATTTACCACTGTGGTAGTTACGTTGTATAATATCACAGACGGTGTTGAAAAATAATATCACAGACAGTGGTAATTACGTTTTGCAACCAATGGTAAATGTAATTACCACTGTCTGTTGTATTTATCAGCCGATGGCAAATGTGTTTTACACCATCTATTTTGTTTGGATTGGCGTTAGCAGATCCTAGTTTTGCCATATGTTATTATTTTTCAACCGTTGACAAGTACTTAGTTTTGCCATCTGTTATATATATATATATATATATATATATATATATATATATATATATATATATATAGATGAGCTATTGTGGTTTGCAAAGTAAAGCCATTGTTTTACTTCGGCTTACTTTTTGGATTTTCAAAGTTCAAAACGTCGATCCGACCGTTCAAGTTGATCTACATATTGAAATGTGCTTGCAGACCAAATTTTACATTTTTTGGAATTTTTTTACTATTTATTAAGCCACTTTGAAAATTGCTGATCACATGGTCCAGAAAAAATAGTGCAACAAAATTCTGGACCATGTGATCAGCAATTTTCAAAGTGGCTTAATAAATAGTAAAAAAAATTCAAAAAATGTAAAATTTGGTCTGCAAGCACATTTCAATATGTAGATCAACTTGAACGGTCGGATCGACGTTTTGGACTTTGAAATTCAAAAAGTAAGCCGAAGTAAAACGATGGCTTTACATTGCAAAGCACAATAGCCCATCTCTCTATATATATATATATAGAATTTTGCTATTGTGCTTCATGAAGTAAAACCAATATTTTACTTCACGCTCATACACCCATTTCCAAAATCCAAATCGTCGATCCGACCGTTCAAGTTGTTCTCCATATTGAAATGTGCTTGGAGACCAAATTTTACATTTTTTGGAATTTTTTTACTATTTATTAAGCCAATTTGAAAATCGCTGATCCATTGGTCCAGAATTTTTTACTGTTTTTTACTATTCACAATGGATCAGCGATTTTCAAAGTGGCTTAATAAATAGTAAAAAAATTCCAAAAAATGTAAAATTTGGTCTCCAAGGACATTTCAATATGGAGAACAACTTGAACGGTTCGGATCGACGATTTGGATTTTGGAAATGGGAGTATGAGCGTGAAGTAAAACTCTGTTTTACTTCGCGAAGTACAATAGCCCTACTCTATATATATATATATATATATATCATCAGCTCAAAATATTAACAGTAGAAAAACTAGGACCTGTCAATGGAAAAATAATTTGAAATTTTGCATTTGATAAACAAAAATCAGTGCGAAATTGAAATCCCTGAGATTCAAGTTTACAGTCTATTCAAACATCAAAGTCACATTCAATTCGGTGGGGCCACCGACAATATGATATGATAAGTGTTAGTATTGTGTTCTAAAAGTTATCTTATATTAATTAGTTTTACATTTTATGTTTATGAATTGGATGTTATATGCATTTTGTTCCATTAATTTTATATTTATTTTTAGAAATACTTGAGAAGATACTCTTAGTCTTGAACCATAAAACTCTACATAATGACAAATGTAAATCTATAAAATATTTACAAACTTGGTTATTAGCATGGAACACTAATATACCATGATAAGTTTGTCATGTTGATTAAAGTACATTGTAGTTCTATAAATATTGATAAAGGCTTAACGTTTAATAACATGAGTATATGAAAGGTTTCCTATATTGAACAGACATAACGAATAAAAACATTATATAAATTAAGTTAGTGTCATTAATGTTTTAATCGTGTCTCAGAATTCTTAGATATGAGATGTATTTTTTTTTACATGAGAAGTATATAATGTAATTAATATTAAAAGCTACTTATTATTAATGGTAATAAAAATATTAGTTCCTTATATATAACTTGTGCGGGAGAAAGTCATATGTCAACAGTATCATTACTCCTCATTTATAATGAGTAATTGTATTTTATTGGTTCCTTGATAAAGTAGAATTATTATGCATGCAATATAACTGAAGTGCAGTTATATATTAATAATTTACTTAAGAGACCAAGAAACGAATATAATACAAAGGTAACACAGTCCTACTTTATATATTATTCATAATATCATGTGGCAAGGAATAGATACAAGTAATGTTATTTATAGCATCACTTTAAAATATTGTGTATTGTAAAATGATACTTTACATCTATGTTATTTGGGTAACTATAATGCATAGCTAGAATACCGCTTATAGTTTATGGTAATAAAATGTTATTATGTCATTGTCGATATAACATAGATCCTCTATATAGGTCACATCAACTGAACAAGAAACAAGAAAGATATTTTATTTATATGATGTATATTGTTTCATATGATATGAAATAAAAAATATGTAATAAAATGTTAAATATCATGACTGCTTTGAACGAAAATAAATTTATGAGAAATGTGCATATTATTAATGTGGTGCACATCATATAGTAGAATATACATGGCACATAAATATAATAATGTGTAGAACATTGTTATAACATTAGTTTATTAAAGACCAAAATTAGTATGAGTTGGAGATGATATTGTAGCACGTTAATGTAGCAGCGGCTAGGGTTTGGCTCCTTTGTTAAGGAAAATTATACTAGGAAGGTTACACAAATTAGGAAATTCTAGTATATTTGTATATAATGAGAGGTAGAGAGGTAGAGAGGTTTTTAATTAAGTAATTTCCTGAAAATTATTTCCTTCTCTTCGTCTCTCTCCTAGCTGCCGCCCCCTCTTCCACTCATATTCTTAGTCTCTTTAATGAAAGATTATTAGAAGAACAAGAAGGGTTATTAACTAGGTTCTAATATTAGATTATTGAGATCTCTAGCAATGTCTTTCTAAAATTTGTTTAGTTCAAAGTGAATATTAGGAGGTTGTTTTCGACAAATGAATGTATCCAAGAGACTTAAAGAGAATACGACCTCTCTCTACTTATCAAATTGATATTTGGTAGAGGTATATCCAAATCTTCTTTAGTAGATAGATTGATGATGCATGAGTTAGTAGATTAATTATTTGTGCTTAAGAATTACTTGAATAAAATTAGCATAATAAAGTAGGTCCGTAGATGCGTACAAAAGAGCTATAAGTTTTAATTTTTACCACCTTAATGCATCATGAAATCCTTGAATAAGACCATGACTTGTCGAAGTCACTGCCCCGTCTCATGAGCTAAACTCTTAATCACGACTTTTAACTTAAAAGTCGTGATTAAGAGTTTAGCTCATGCAAAGACTGTCATTTGAAATTTGGCTCTGTCAAAGACTACCATTTTAAATTCCGACCCTTTTTTTATTATTTAAAACCTAAAAAAGCGAGTTTAGACTGAGTTGATATTCTGATTGTTTTCTAAGATGAACAATCAAACGACAATTTTATTAAAAGTTTAACCTTCTTGATCTCATACATATATATCATAATATTTAGGATCGATCGAGATATATATTAATTAAATTCCGATATTTCCAAATTCCAAAATTCGTTAATTTAATATTTATTTAAAATTTGAGTTTGAAATTTTGCATGTGATAAATAAAAATCGGTGCGAAATTAAAAAACCTGAGATGCAAATTTCCAGTCTATTCAAAGTTCAAAGTCACAGTCAATATTCGGTAGGGCCACGGAAAGATATGATATGAGAAGACCCTGACTTTTCGAAGTCACTGCCCCGTTTCATAAGCTGTAGATTCTCTCTGCAGAAGATACATGCTTCGTTCAAATCATATCTATTTCATTCATGTTGTGCAATTCATGCAGAGTTAGCGTTATATAAACTGAAATGACATTGATGTTATACTACCCGGATTCATCTGTAATTTTGTATTTTATGGTTATCTAAAATTGAATTTAAGAGAAATTCTTATTTTGTACTTTAATGGGACATGTGGGTACCGGTTTGTAGTTGAGAATGTTGTACCTGATGTAATGTTCTTTTACATTTTAATGCAATTGATTGGCAGCGCCAACATTTTTAAAAAAAAAAAAAAAACGGAGAGAGGGAAAAAGAAAAGTGTTAGTGTTAGTATTGGGTGAGAAATAGTTCACGTCATCAAAATAACTTAATTACACAATTGGTCATAAATGGTGAGTTGGATCTTCATGTTGTATTTCGTTAGTATTCTAGACAGAAATATTAACTGAGTGACTTAATCGGAATAAATACAAAGTTCAGTGATTACCAAGGAATAAATTAAACTTGAGTAACATATTTGTGTCAAAGAGCAAAATTCAGTGGCCTCCGACAAAATTTACCCTAAAAATATCATATATATATATATATATAGAGGAGGGATCCAATTACACCTTTTTTGGTGACACATCATGACACCGTTTTTTATATAGGTCAATTTTGCGATTTTAAAATCCAAACAGTCGATCCGAACCGTTCAACATGATCACCATATTAAAATGTACTTGGAGATCAAATTTTACATTTTTTTGAATTTTTTTACTATTTATTAAGATGGTTACAAAATCGCAGTTTTTCAATGGTCTGAAAACAACAATTTTTGTAACCATCTTAATAAATAGCAAAAAAATTCAAAAAAACGTAAAATTTGATCTCCAGGCACATTTTAATATATCCATCATGTTGAACAGTTTGAATCGACTATTTGGACTTTGAAAATGGTAGGTGTCAAAGTGTGTCAAAAAAAAGGGTGTAATCCGATCCCTCCTCATATATATATATATATATATATATATATAGAGTCCGACTAGGCTACTCCATGGAGTAAAACGACTTGGTACTCCACGCCATATCTTCATTTTCAAAGTTCAAATAGTCGATTCGAACCTTCCAACATGTTCTCCATATTGAAATGTGCTTGGAGACCAAATTTTACATTTTTTGGAATTTTTTTACTATTTATTAAGCCACTTTGAAAATCTGAAAATTCTTATGAACAGTAAAAAACAGTAAAAATTTCTGGACCGCCAGATCAGTGATTTTCAAAGTGGCTTAATAAATAGTAAAAAAATTCCAAAAAATGTAAAATTTGGTCTCCAAGCACATATCAATATGGAGAACAACTTGAGCGGTTTGGATCGGTCGTTTGGATTTTCAAAATGGAAATAATGAGGCGTGGAGCACCAAGTCGTTTTACACCATGGCTTAGCTAAGCCCAGCACTATATATAGAGAGAGAGAGAGAGGTGACCCTCTACGTACCCTGAAGTAATTTGTCGTTTTTTTCTTTCTCATTCTATGAACATAATTAATTTGCCAAACATGTTTACTAATTTGCTTGCACCCAGTGATATTAATCAAATTTTATTGCCAAAAATTTATTTTATATAATTTGTAGATATGATTTTCTTGCTCTTAGAATTTTATGAAGAAAAAAAAAATGTGGGGCCGTGGGGGGTTCAGTTTAGGCCGAAAACAAGTCTTGGTCTCATGGAGAAGAAATATTCAGGGACTTAATGACTCGTTATACTAATGTGTCAATCTATCCAACCTAGAGATTTGAACTCAAAGTCCTCCCATTCAGGGTAAAGACTAAAGAGTAGGGGTGTAAATGAAGCGGATACGGAGCGGATAATAATGCTAATACCAAATTCGTATATGTTTTTCATCGAGGAAATACGAATACGGATACGGATACGGATACGGATACGGATAGTAAATGGATGTCAAAATCTGAAACCAAATCCGCCTTAAACGGATACAGATACAGAGCGGATAATCCACGGATACAGATTCAAATACGAACACGAAATGAATATTTGACGGATAATCGAGTTAATATGACATATATTAACTCTAAGAATAATAACATATAAAATTTCAGACTAAAAGAATATATCTTCCCTATTTAAGAGTAGCGTTTGATTTTAATCAAATCAGTAACAATTTAAAAAAAAAATAGTAATAGTAGTTCTATACACATTTGGTCATTAATCATCATTATTGACAATCTTTCCATTCAAAAAAAACTATTAGAGCTCAGTCCTTTCCTTATTTATATAAAGGTCTTAATTGGAAAGTAGCCACATTTAAGCTTTTATTGGACCAAGAGACTAAGAAGGCAGTGAATGGAAATCGGCTCAGAAACATGTCCAGATCCGAGGTGCTCAAGAAATTAGTCCCACGAGAAAAATATAAATAATGTTGAGACGCTTAGTCGCTTATATATAACTTCGGTTTGTCAAACTGGAAAGAGATTTAGCATACGGATATGTGCGGATATCCTCTCCGTTTATGGGTCTGCTGTATTATCCATATCCGTTTCCGGGTATTTTCTTGTTAGCCCGTAATTATCCAGATCCGTATCCGGTATTATCCGTATCCGTTTGATCCGGATTCGGAGCAGATATCCGTCGAATAATCCGGAACCGTTTACACCCCTACTAAAGAGAAAGAGGTTTCAAATGTTCAGCATAATTCACTAAACCCCATGCATCTTTGATCTTTCCCAGCTCAGAAAATAGTGAAACTCTTTCTAAATTCATGGGGCGGTATTTGTTTCTCTTCTCCTTCTTGCTTTTGTCAGCTATCTGCACCTCAGCCGTACAGCTCAACCAAACACAGGCCCAACTCCTGGGAAAGCTCTTCGAGATTCTTCAATCCGATTTCTCTGTCCCTAGAGGCCGTTTCAACAATGGTATCAACCCCAATCGGTGCAACTGGACTGGTGTCACATGCGTCTCACATGCCTCCTCTATGGTGGTAAGCAAGCTGTCCTTCTCTAACCTTGGCATCTACTCTTTTAACTCTTCCTCTCTCGCTGCCTTCTTTGATCACCTCTGTTCTCTTGATACCTTGCAATATCTGGACCTCTCAAGCAATGGCTTGAGCTCTTTGCCTGATTCCTTCTCCAACTGTACCGGTCTGTCTGGTTTGAAGTACCTTAACCTGAGCAACACTAAATTAGAGAGACCAATTCGTGATTTCTCCAAATTTGAACATTTGGAGATCCTGGACTTGTCTTTCAATTACTTGCCTGATATATATTTGGACCCATTGACACGGTTAGAAAGTTTGAATCTTTCTTTTAATGAATTGAATGTTACTATAGTTCTGCCACTCAGTAGCGGTCAGGAAAATGGTTCATTGAAAGAATTGGTGTTGTCCAGGTATAGCTTCACTGGTGAGATCGAGATCCCCGATGGTATCTTTATGCATGGGAATCTGACTTTATTGGATCTTAGCCATAACCAATTAACCGGGTCTATACCCGAAGAATTCAACGACCTTACCAAATTGGAAATCCTACTTTTAAATGAAAACAATTTCACTGGATCAATTCCAATTGGTTTGACAAAGTACATAAAGGTCTTGGATTTGAGCTGTAATTATCTAACTGGAGAACTATATGCTGACCTCCTCTCTGCACCTACTTTGGAGTCCATTGATTTGACCAGTAATGGTCTAACAGGATCAATTCCGGTGAATTTATCTCGTAACCTCTATCGGATAAGACTGGGTGCAAACCAGTTAAATGGTACTCTTCCTACTTCAATTGGAGAGCTATCTCATTTATCTTATCTAGAATTGGATGGGAATAACTTGAGTGGATATATACCAAAGAATTTAGGAAGCTGCAAAAATCTGACATTGTTAAACTTGGCTTCAAATAACTTTGAAAATGAGCTCCCACCAGAACTGGGGAACCTTTCAAATTTGGTGGTTATAGAACTCCAAATGAACAAGATCAGTGGGAGAATTCCCAATCAAATATCAAATTTGGTGAATTTAAACACTTTGGATCTCAGCCAGAATGCCCTCTCTGCGGAAATACCTTTCCAGATTTCGGTTTTACAGAAGCTCTCAAACTTGAATTTGCAAGGTAACAATTTAAGTGGTTATATTCCGACTACAATAAGCAACATGACCAATTTAATTGAGCTTCAACTGGGAAAGAACAAATTCAATGGCACAATTCCAGAAATGCCTTCAAGTCTCACCACAGCACTAAATTTGAGCCACAACTGTTTTAGCGGGTCCATTCCATCTTCTTCCTTCAGCAACTCACATCAACTAGAAATTCTTGATTTATCACACAATAACTTTTCAGGTCCAGTACCGGATTCTCTGACCAATCTGCTATTTCTAACCTGTTTGGATCTATCAAACAATAATCTCTCTGGTACACTTCCGACCTTTCATAGCTGGGTAAATGTGATAATTATCGGCAATGCCCTTCTTTCAAATTCTTCCCAGGTTTCTCATTCTTCCCAGGTTTCTCAATCCAAAAGAAAGATGCACCCCAGCCTTGGTATAATACTCTTCTTTGAACTTGGTGCTTTTGTGGTGATTTTTGTAGGAATGTTTTTGTTGATTTTAGCGAATAAGAGGGAACAGTAGAAAGATAGAGAGAATGAGTTGTATTTTCTGATATTGTTGAATGTTTTTTTGTTTACACTGAGTACATATTCTTATATAGGCTAATACTAGCCGTTGCTATTTCCTAATTTACAATTAGCCGTTTGTACTTCTAAATATATCTTGATTACACAGATTTGTACTAGTTGTCATTTCCTAATTATTCTATTTGGATCCGGTTTTGATTTAATATCTTCAACAGTTTTTGGGAACTTATGGATTTGATAAGATTCAGTTTGATCCTTATAGATACATTATTTATAGGTTTATTATTTGATTTTGAGAAGAAATTTTGCTTCCGACAGTTTTAATCTCCTGTTGTTAATTAGTTTGATTGTTCTCTAGAAATCTTCAACTAAGAAATTAAATGTACAAGAAAGATATTATATATGTCCAATTCAATCTTTTATTTTTATTTGATAAAGGAAAATAATATAAATGAGATTATATATGTCTATTGCATGTTGTTTGACATGAGTTGATTTATACATGACTCTTTATTAAAACTGTATATGAATGTTGGAGCTCATTTTCGGACGCGTGCTTTCTTGTTTTGGACACGGGTTTAATGGAAATTTTGAGAAAACACATATGATGGACCGTGTATGATTAACATTTTTGTAGTAGTGCCCCTTGTGCTGCATGTCTCTAACTATGTATGTGTTCACCTGTCTAATTATGTTTCTATTGTCTGGCAATGAACTATCCTAGAATTTTAATTAAAAAAGAATTATTGATCCAATACCTCGTATGAAACTGATAATAATTAATATTTGTGTATGAAGATATATATATATATAGAGTACGGCTAACGCGCTTCCTCTAGCATTTCGGCCGAGGTGCTTCCGGGGGCATATCTTGTAATTTGATGTTCAAATAACAAATTCAAACCGTTAGATGTTCAATCTATATTAAAATCTATTTGGAGACCAAATTTTACATTTTTTGGAATTTTTTTACTATTTATTAAGCCACTTTGAAAACCGCTGTTTTTCAATGCTTCAGAAATTTAATAAAAACAGCGGTTTTCAAAGTGGCTTAATAAATAGTAAAAAAATTCCAAAAAATATAAAATTTGGTCTCCAAGTAGATTTTAATATAGATTGAACATCTAACGGTTTGAATTTGTTGTTTGAACATCAAATTGCAAGATATGCCCCCGGAAGCACCTCGGCCGAAATGCTAGAGGAAGCGCGTTAGCCATACTCTATATATATATATCCATTCCATTATTAAGCACGTTGGGTATCCGATCCGCCAACGGCTACGATTGAAAGATGAATTTTTGGATTTAATCTCAGCCCTCCAATCACATAATCTATCTTCTTTTGATTAAATGCATATGTTTTATGTGTAGAAGTCTAAATTTAGCTACAAACATACTCGCCACACGATGTATTACAATTAAAATTGAACAGACTCTAAAATTTAGCGATATAATTCTCTGTTTCCTTATTTATTTATTTCTCCCTCTCCAATTAAACTGACTCCACCTTCCATTTCTATACGGCGGATCACAATGGAAATCAATTTTTTATTCACTTCCTTATTTCTATACATATTACCATGACAAATCTAAAATATATTTTTAATTTTGTTTCTATACAGATCTAAGGGTGAGGATTTTAACAGCAAGATTTTGGCTCAAGGCAGCAACAAGGTAAGAGAGATTTTTTCTTTGGACCATTCTGTCCATGTTTCTAAAACGAAAAATAAAGTAACACTAATATATGGGCAATCTGCATTAATGGAGTAATTCATTATTCAAAAAATTGAAATATTTATTTTCTTGAAACCGGTGAAGTCAAATTTCATAAAATGGGTGAAGGTTGGATTTACTTTCTGAAACGTAGGCAGAATGCAAATTTTTTTTTTGACAGAATACGAATTAGAATAAAATGGTGAAAACATTATATTATTCCTTCTTATTTGTTTTTTTTTTGCTGCTTTTAATTATTAGTTAGTGATAGGCATTTAATTTTTATCAATTTGTTATGTAACAAAGTATATCTATTATGTATTATATTTATTTTATGCATCAACGGATTATCTCAAAAAGAAAATGGCCAACTATTGAACTTTAAAAGCAGTAAGATGGTCTCCATAATAACAAAGAGAGTATGAAAAAAAAAAAAAAATCTCAGAATGACACAAATTACTGATATTGCAATTTATAACGTAGTAACAATCATAAAAATAACAAAAATTTGAATAGAGTTTCCGATGAAAAACTCATTATACTAACAATAAAACTAAAAACTTTAAAAAATAGGAAATTCATTTAAATTAAGTATAGTAGTAATAATATTATTCTCAAAGATCATTGATCCGACGTGTCTCTGTTGTTTTTTCTCTTTAATCTAAAACAACATATTTCTCTAGCTTTGAACCATAGATAGATATGCCTATCCTTTAACCAAGTAAAATGCTCTAACACTATTGAGTAGATCTTCGCGAATTTTGTACTTGAAATTGATTAATTCAAGTTTTTCGGCCTCTTGTTCAAATGGAATTTCTGACTCATCAACATCCATCTATTAAACAAAAAATTATGTAAATAAATAAAGCAAAAAAAATAAAGAATAATTTTTATAAACCATTTTCAAATATCAAAAATTTTGTCTTCATTAATACTATAATTTGTTATCAAAGAGCTAAATTTTATTTTTCACAAAGTTTGTCAAAATTGACTAACCATTTTAAATTACTCTTGTTTAGATATTTGGAAATTAAGAATTGACTCTCCTTCAATGAAAGAAAAAATAACACAAGAAATTTCAAGCAGAAATTTTTTTTTCAGGCAGCAACTTTTTTATTTCTTCATTAGAAGCTTCAGGTGCCATATTTTTTTTTCTTAAAAAAAATATACTTAAACATTGATATCTCATAATTTGATCCTCCATCCTACAATGAGTTGTTAATTAATTGACGTTTTTGACAAACTTAAATAATAAATAACATGTCAACCTTGGGCTAATTGTAATTTATCTCAGCTTGTGTACAAAGTTCATGTATAATCCTCATATACCTTAGCAAGTTTATGTATCAACTTTATTTGGTAATGCTGGAACAAATTTAGCTCATGGGAATTTAACTTTGTTATTTAGTATGAGAATTTATTTTTGTTATCTTATAATATATTCCGTTGCAACACACGGGCACGATACTAGTATATATATAAGCAAGAGGAGTCGATTGATGAGTGTAATTTTCAGAGTGATTGGATCATTCTCTTTCTTTTTTCTTTTTCTTTTTCTTTTTTTTGTTGAAAGTTTGGTAGAAGCTACCAAATTACAATAAGTAGATGTAGTTAGAACTGCAATGCAACTACCCACAATCCCACTGCACACTAAACAGCCCTATATTACACAGCTCTCTGCACTGGTGCCCGACTAATTCTACAGCAATTTAACCACAGCTGAGTTTCCTCTCTTATTCTAGCTGCAAGAACCACCGGTGGCATTCATTTTCCCCTGAAGGTTATCTCATTCCTGTGCTTCCAGAGGCTCCACATGACAGCCATAAACCGAGTTGCCCAGATCCTCTTACTCTCCTTAAAAATCTGCTTGTATCGAATCCACGAATTATTCCATGTTTCCGGTATCGAGTCCTCGCGGCTGACTAACATACCCATACAAGCCCATACCCGCTCTGCATAGTTACACTGGAACAAGGGATATTTTAAATCAACGTTAAGTAAGTTCGATTGATTCAGAACTTCAATCGCCATTGATCTTCTATCTGCTTTATCATCTCCTGTATTCCTAATGACCTTTCTCTGAATAATCTGGAGCATCGCTCCCTCCAAATTACAAACTGCGTGATCATCAGAATTGGAAACTGACAGACAAGAGCGATGTGTACAGTTTTGGTATGGTTCTTCTAGAGTTTCTAACTAGCAAGCCCGTCATTGATTTTCACGTATCGGGAGAAGAGATGAGTCTTTCGTCTTGCTTCCTCTCTGCTATGAAAGAGAACAAAATGCAAGAGCTTCTAGATGATGAAATTAATCATGAAGATGACATGGAATTAATCACGGCAGTTGCTGAGTTGGCTAAGGAATGTCTTAAGTATGAAGGGAGGAGCACCTTTTTTCTCTTTGTGCCTCTCACAATCCAACCATCCTATGACTTCCACACAATATATACTCGTAATCAATCTTGTCATATATATTACCCAAAACCTGTTTATTTATTGAACGGGCTATCTTTCACAGGGTTTGAATCTCAAAATTGTAGTTATTGAAAGCTCAGTTTAGAAGTACTTTTCAGAAGAAAAAAAAAATTATGATAATTCCTAGCCATAGATGTTATTAATTTACCTCCAGAAGATTTATGATGGACCCATAAAAAAACAAAGAAGAAAACCCAAGTAATATTTGTATCACTAATATAATTATTACTAAATAATAGTCTCGTTACTAATTTAATTTGCCGATGGAGGAGACCAGTCATCCTGACCACTTCCCCTCATGGATGGCACAGGATACAGTGGTACAATGCATTCTTCGACACAAAAACAGTAGAGAATGGATTTCAATTGAGCATGTACCAAGGGTGAGGATGAAGGCACCACACCTTATTTGCAACAAAGTGAGGAAGGATGGAATTAATTTCCGAGGCAGGCCACCAGATGATGCGACTGAGTTCATGCAGATCCCAACATTACTGAACACAAATCACTTCATATTTGTGAACAGTGCAGAGACACAGATACCTTAAATCACATAACCACATCAGCCACAGGCTGTAGTGCAACATGTCTATTCTTAGGAGTTTGGTTTTTTCAAATAATTGCTTAGTTATAACCTTTATATTTCCTTAGCTAAAACTTGTATTTGGTTTTGTACTATCTTTCATTGTTTTCTTATTTAAACTTTATAATCCACTTAGATACTCGTAAATTTGTTGCCAGGCTGGTAGGGACTTAGCATGTAATTTTATATTTGTTAGTCTAATGAAATTTCAATGCCCACAGGCTTTTCCCTCAAAAAAAAAAAAAAAAAAACTATCACAACGGCCATGCTATGACTCTTCTATCTATTATTACTTTGTTGAAGCTATTTGTAGTGGTGTATCTGTTTTACTTCACTAATCAAAATTCAAAATTTGAAGCTATTTGAAGTGATAAGAAATTCCCCTGCTATTGACAAGCAACCCCACATCAAGCCCCAGAATCGCCTTCTCCAATCTGATTGAACCTAATCATCTGAGAAATTTATCTCCTCTGTTTTTTGTTGGAATTTCTCTTGATTTCTCAAAACTCAGAATCATATTCATTGCATGGTGTTTCGCGAGCTAGCTAGTTATGAGAAGTGTGACCAGTACTGTTGGTGTAGCAAGTGGCCACTGTCATTTGGCCGGAGTGATGTCGGAGCGGCAAAAAATACCGATAATGACGGGATCAAGAGAAGATAGAAAATTTGAAATTGAGAAAGTGGGGCCCTAACTGGACCTTTGAGATGATTTTTAGTACCTTATGAGAGGCAGTAGAGTCCATGGTAGGGAAACATAAGTGGGGTAATAAAGCATTAATTTCTCATTTGACAATCAATTGAACTTTTAAACACACATCCTTTCCTTTGCTTACTTTTTGGAAAATTTATTAAGTTGTTTAGAGAAAAAAAATTGCATTAAAGATTTCTATCAAAATCTAAAAATTGAGTAACTGAGGTCAATATCTTCTAAATTTTCATTCCATTTAGTGAAGAGGCCGTTCAAGATTAATATATATCCATATTGAAAAGACACACCTTAGACCTTACATGTTACTTCACATTTGAAATAGCCTTTTTAAGCATGGTATCATACACAAACAAATAAAGTCACTATTTAAAAAGTATATAAGACTAATTGACAACTGAGAATCGACTAACAAACTATTGTTAAAACCAAGCTTTATAGAAATTAAATATCCAATGAAAAAGTATCCATGATCTTCTCTTTCCTTTCATTTTGTGCTGGATGAAAAAAAAATACAATTTCATGTTTATGATAGGCCTTAATTAACATAATATCCGAAAAAGATAATACTACATATCAGGCCCAGATTTGCAATTGATAAAGCCCAACAATTAGTTATCAGTGAATAACAAGAATACTATTCATGAAAAAGGCCCAATATACTTCTGGGCTTTGATAAATGCAAAAAAATGCAAATTAGGTGATGAGAAGTTACATATTTGTTAACCGAGTAGAACTAGGGTGTTCCTAAGCTCACCAAGCCTCTTGTGAACTCAATTTTAAAACCTATCGAATTGACTTCAAACGATATTTTCAAACCGTTAGATGTTCAATCTATATTAAAAGGTGCTTGGAGACCAAATTTTTCATTTTTTAGAATTTTTTTACTATTTATTAAGCTGGTTTGAAAACCGCTGTCTTTATTAAAATTCTGCACCATTGGAAAACACCCATTTTCAAACCAGTTTAATAAATAGTAAACAAATTTCAAAAAATGAAAAATTTGGTCTCCAAGCATATTTTAATATAGATTGAACATCTAACGGTTTGAAAATGTCATTTGAAGTCAATTCGATAGATTTTAGAGTTGAGTTCACAAGAGGCTTGGTGAGCTTAGGAACACCCTAGTTCTACTCTAACCCTGATTCTAGTTTGCTTTTTGCCTTTTTGTGTCCAGAATATTTGTACGGCTCTAACTTGCTTTCTCCAATGCGACCTGTATCATGTCACTGCAACAACTGAGGAATATGACAATGAAGAGGTGATGACCAAACAATGCAAATTAGGTGAATGATTTGCTTCAAAATATGGAATATGACAACGGAGTTCAAATAGTTTTTGTTTTGTTCATCTTGGCTCAACAGTTAATATAAACTTTGACGCAATATGTTTTCGCCAAAAATAATTATTTATTCTCATAAGTTGGTCAGTTAAAAAATTGAACATTTCTTTTATACATATATACTAAGTTTAAAACTTTATAATTTTTAAATAATTTTAATAAAAAAATATAATAAATTGAGTAAATTCATGAGTCTTTCAATTTAATTTTTTATGAGATCAGATAACATGAAAATATCATTTTCTAAAATTATTCACATCACTGTATATTACTTTTACAAGTTCTTGATGCATATAGAACAAAGTCGAGATGCCATAGTTTCTTTACAAGTGCGTAGTAAAAATGATAAAGATCATATCTGTCATGCCTGTAATTTATATGGGAACAACAATTAAATTTCACTTTGGAAGTAGGATATATGAATATATAATTCTAAAGCCACTAATTCTTGTTGAATTAATGTGGATTTCATCTTTTGAAAAGAAAAAAAAAAACTAAATGATTTTTGTTTTTGTATTTCATAATGGTGGTTGAGAAGGAGAGATGGATAGATAAGCCAGTTGATCATAACTTGTAGAGTATGTACAAGGAACTTATGATAGCATGATATTATGATCATATACAAATGGCTAGCTAGCTAGCTAGGTCTAGTTAGGATGTATATTTTATGTTTGGTTGTAGTTTGGAGCATTGTGCATTTGTTTGTCATGGACCATGCATTCAGGAATCCTTTGCACATGGGCTGCCTCTCCTTGCCCATCTTTTTTTGCTCTCTTGCTACCTTGCTATCAACTACTATATATGTTGTGTTATGTTATCTAATGTATGTTTCTAAACAAAAATAATGTTTGATATGTCATAGCATATCTTACTCACTAACGGTGCGTTTGGATGTTGCACAGGAATAGCGAGAATAGTATTGTTCTAGGGTTAGCACTAACTCATGTTTTGCACGGGTTAGCGAGAATAGCGCTAACCCAGATAATAGCGCTATTCTTTGTGTGATCCAAACAGAAAATAGTGAAAAAATATTTGCGCTAATCCAACACAACGCTATTCTCTCCACATCCAAACACACCCTAAAAGAAAATAAAATGGACTTTGACAAATAACTATGTATATATTCACCTTACAAGGGCGAAGCCAGGTGGAGTCAGGGGTATGGGCACTCGACTATATCTGGCTCAAAAAAAATTCAAAAATATACTTCTATTTTTGTGCCTTTTTTAAAAAAAAATTTATAAAAGTATACATAAGTTTCAAAAATTGTAAAATTTTATCTACCTTGAAAATTTTCTCCAAAATATGCTTCTATTTCTAGATTTTTCTCAAATAATTATAAAAGAAATACTTAATATTTAAAATAATGACAAAATTATGCTCACCTAAATTGTTTGCCCCACCCTACTAATTATTCTGACTATGCTTCTGTCTGTCTAATTATGTTTATATTGTCAAGCAATGATTTAAATCCTAGAATTTTTAATTTAAGATGAATAACTTGTGTATAATTCATCATAGTATCGACTATGATACAAATTAAAAAGAATCATATGAAAATGATAAATAATAGTGGTGTATGATGATATATGAGCATGAGAAGGATTCATTTACTACTTCAAAAAAGATTTTACTACTATAATTTATTTGTTCATTTGTTTGTACAATTTGTACTAGTAAAAGCACCTTTTCATTGGATAGGAGTAAAATTGGGTACCTTTATGTCCTTAAAAGAAGAGACATTTTGGAAAGGAAAGAAACCTTTATTGTGGCCCAGGCCAGTACCAGTAGTAGTCAGTAGTAGTGTGGATAATAACTGGATGTGTAGAGGATGCTGGCATGCTGCAACTGATACAGAAAGTGGGTGCAATTTCCTAAAAAGGATCTAGTCACTTTAACCTACATACAAGAAAAGAAGAAAAAAAAACATATAAGAAGAAAATGCTATCCATGTGCTCTTTGGAATATCTATCTCTTTTGTGTTTATATTATTATTATTTGTTTATTACTTCAAAAGAATTCCATAAAGTATATTAGTTTTGATGATTTGATTTTGTCCTTGAAATCAATTCAATCAATTTTAAAATTAATTTCATCAAAGACTTGATATTGAGTTTAAGAACACACTACTCATTTATATACACAATTAATTATAGAATTAGGTTATACCATTGATGATATTAATTTCTTCTGAACCCTCTCCACCCCATGTCAAGCATTATAATTATATAATAATGATATAGAATATAATTAGTATAGTTGAGATTAATTGGTTGGCTAATGTGACAACAATAATCACATATCTAGAGAAATGTTCTTTTCCTTTTTTTATATCACAAAACAAGTTGACATTTTATTTACAAATATACAAATAAATATTGATTTTACATATAAAACTCTTTGGGTTTAATTATTATTAAAAAAAAAAGTAACAATGTAAAAGAAATAAATGAAAGGAATGTCCAGTGAACACATTTGATTTGGTCTCTTTATTTATTACTTCTCCAGACAATGCATTTATTGACCCCTCTGGTCAACGAATCAACAAATACTTTGACCATGTGGTCACATTTTCTCTTGCCCCCACAAAGAATTGCTAATCATCTCCCACCTAGACTTCACATTTCCTCATGTAACTGGTTTTGGCAACAACAACAACAACAAAAACTCGTAGTTCATAGATCGTTCGAGATCGGTTTGGAAAAAATTCGTAATTAGCTCATTCGATTTTGACTTGGCTCGCCATTAGCGAGTTCAAATTTGACACAGCTCGGCTTGTGCTTCTTTGGTTTGTTTCTCAGCTCGTTGCAAATAGAAAATTGAACTATTTTTCGACACTGTTTTCTTTGCGTCCGGGATAAGAATGAAGCTTTTTACAACCGAAATATTTATTAATAGTAAAAAAAATATTAAATTTCAAAATCTACACCCTGTTTGACAAGATTTTGAAAACTGTCCAAACCACAGATTTATTTTCCGGTTTTAGGCCGAATTACCGCAGATTTATTTCCAGTTTTGGGTTTCAAAACCGCAAAAAAAAATTGCAGTTTTGGTTCTGACATTCCAAAATCGAATTTAATTTGCAGTTTTAAATTTTTTTTTTAAAACAGAAAATGTTATAATTTATTTATTTTTTGTATTGAAATATTAGAAATATTTTATATATTTTTTGAAAATAGATGGAATACTATATAATTTGATTTATTAGAAAGACTGCCACAAATAAACCGGATCAACATTTTTCAATCCGGATTTTTCGCGGCTGTAAGAAAAATTAAAATATTTATTTGTGTATTATTGGAAAAAAAAAAATATTTTGAATCTGAGTTATTAATCCCGGTTCAAAAGTTACTTCTAGGTAAATACAAAAAATATTGTGATCCTTCTATTTTTGAAAAAAAAACAAAAAATTTAAGTTATTTAAGTATCCCTTTGTCAGAGAATGTCAGAACCAAAACCAAAATTTAAGTTATTTAAAACCGTAAATTAAATTTGCAATTTTGGAATTCCAAAACCAAAACCGCAATTTTTGTTTGCGGTTTGGAATTCCAAAACCAAAACCGCAATTTTTTTTGTGTTTTTGGAATTCCAAAAACAAAACCGCAATTTTTTTTTTGCAGTTTTGGAATTTCAAAACCGGAAAATAAATCTGCGGTTTGGGCAATTTTCGAAATCTTGTCAAACAGGACGTAGATTTTGAAATTTAATATTTTGTTTGGATATTAATAAAAATTTCGGTATTTACAAGCTTTTTGACAACAACGATAAAAATATTTACAATTTTTTTTGTAAAACATGCTTATAGAATCAAAAGGTGATTGAATACTTATGCTTTATAAAATTTGTAATCTTTAAATATTATTAATGTGATTATGCATAATTATTCGAAATAGAAATAAATTTGTCATTTGTGCTGTTTTCTTATGTACTTATTTGTGTGTGTGTGTGTATTCACCAAATAAATAATATACATTTTTACACCTCTATTCCCTAAACCCAATTACTGTGATAACTATGGAATAATAATAATATATTTATTTCTATATAATTGCTTGAATTATAACTTAATGATTAGTTGGGGAATAATATTATATCATACTAAAATCAATCAATCAGCCGTTTAGTATAGCTGGATTTGTTGAAGCAAATAGATTATATTATCAATGACATTTAAGTATTCATGTGGCATGAGACACATTAAGTTTCATGTGGTGAATTATGTACATTATGTCACAGTGACCCGCTACATACACATCAACATCTCATTTTTTTCATATAGAATTTTTTTTTGACATAAGCTTGTAGAACCGAAATTTTTATTAATAACCCCAAACAAAAGAAAAATATCAAATCTAACCCCAACTTGAAATTTTTTTCAAAAATGACCTAACCGCCCCATGATTGGGCGGTTCACCCTACCCACAAAACCGCCCAATCATTGGGCGGTCCACACGGCCAAGCAAACCGCCCCCTAATCGGGCGGTTAACCATTATTTTTTTTTTTTTTTTTTTTTTTTTTTTTTTTTAAAGATATGTTATGATATTTTTTTAGTAGGATTTATAAGATATATATATTTTTTTTGTGTAGATATCTTTTTTATTAAGATATATTTACAACATATATTAAGATATATATTTATGATAAGTTTGTATTATTTTTGTAAGATATATTTTTTTTATTGTAATTTTAAATAAAATTTGGTTGAGTTTGGATGCGTCGTCTGACGGTAGAACCGTCGATTCTTTTATAATAATTGTCGATTGTACGGCTGTTGTATTGATTGTCGATTTGGCTAACGTGGTAAATATTTTTATGTTGTCAATTTGTGTATATTTAATTACGCTATGAAAATAACAAAAATGAAGCACACAAAAATAGTTACAAAACTACTAATTAAATCAGTTCACAAATTTAGCGACGACGACCGAACAAATTTAGAAGTCGACGAGTTCTCGATCTGCTTCCAGTCTGTTGTGCGACACTACTACCGCTACCGGATGCCTCTGCATGACTACTACCGCTACCGGTTGCCTCCGCAACAACTCTAGCATTTTCTCTTTCGTTGGCTTCGTTGATGGCATCTGCATTCCAGTTCACCAAAAATGGTATGTTATTGAAATCTTGAAATGTAAAATGAATTATAAAATATAAAATGAAATGTACCTGCTCGCTGCCTGTCACAAGTTGAACGGCGAGCCTGATGTCCCATTCGCCTACCCTGCATCTGATCCATTGTCATTACAGCACGCTTGTGGGGCCTTCTCCCTTTTCTAATATAAAAAGAAGTTAAATAACCATATTAAAAATAAGTTCAGTGCATACACAAAGTATTCTCCCTAACCTGATCCACTTTCTGGGGGGGACGATTTTATCTCCAACATAGGCCGGCCATTGATGCTGGTTGGGATAAGAATGGAATGATGCACCCCAAGTACTCGCAAGGTAAGTGGTACGGTAATCTACAGTAGTCTACAGTAATCTACAGTAGTCTACAGTAATCTACAGTATCTACAGTAATCTACAGTAATCTACGGTATTCTACGGTAATCTACAGTAATCTACAGTAATCTACGGTAATCTACAGTATTCTACAGTAATCTACGGTAATCTACAGTAATCTACAGTATCTACAGTATCTACAGTAATGCATAGTAAAATAAATAATTAAAAAAAAAACCTATAAAAAAAAAAAAATTTACCTGCAGAGACGATTGGGGCGAGGGCGAGGGCGAGAGAGTGTGAGAATGAGAGCCAGAATGGGCATTTTATAGTCTGCATAGTGAACCGCCCCACCATGGGGCGGTTTGCTTGGCCGTGTGGACCGCCCAATCATTGGGCGGTTTTGTGGGTAGGGTGAACCGCCCAATCATGGGGCGGTTAGGTCATTTTTGAAAAAAAATTCAAGTTGGGGTTAGATTTGATATTTTTCTTTTGTTTGGGGTTATTAATAAAAATTTCGGCTTGTAGAATAATTGTTCAGAAATAAATTATAGCAAATTGGCAATAATGAGACGGTGGGACCCACGTAACGCTGTACTTGCTTGTATTTGTAGCATCACGTACGCTTCTTTTAAACTAATTAATTTGCAAATAAAATAAAAATTAACAATATCAAGATCTTGTTCATGTATAATATTCAGGAATTTTAACGATTTATATAAACGGCACATTATCTATTTAATATTATTCATGTAACTCACTAACCTTTTATCTTTTAACAAAAAAAAAACAAGTTTCTATTTTTGTAGAATAGGATTAAAATGCACTATTGGTTTGTGCTCCAATCATACTCCACATTCTTATTTTTATTTTCAAAGTCCGAACAGTTGATCCGAACCGTTCACCATGATCTTTGTATAAAAATGTGCTTGGAGACCAAATTTCATATTTTTTTTTGGAATTTTTTTACTAATTTTTTAGATAGGTACAAAATCGTTGTTTTTAGAAGATTCTGGACCATCCAAAACAGTTATTTTGTTCCTATTTAAAAAATATTAAACAAATTTCAAAAAAACATTAAATTTAGTCTGCAAGAACATTTTAATATGAAGATTATATTGAGCGGTTCGGATTAATTGTTCGAATTTTGAAAACAGAGAAAAAGATGTGGAGCATGATTGGAGCATAAAACTAATGGTGCATTTGAACCCTACTCATTTTCTTAATAAAAAAAATATTTTGACATATTATTGACATTATTAAACAAAGAACTATGCTCATATTATATCTTAATCACAAACTTATCACTATGATCAAAATAAAAATCAGTGCAACTAAAATTACAATTTCATGAAATAAAATAAAATTAATTACAAACTTTGGAGTTTGGAGATATAGTAAATTAAATCTTGGGAGAAAATATACCATTAATACCATTAATAAAATTAATTTTCATGCACATGTGCTGACAATTTTATTTTGAAATTAAGTATGTCAAAAGTTTTTCTAAGGTATGACATATCACTATGGAATTAAAAAAAATTACCTACAGATTTTATTTTCTTCTGTTGAACTTGACAAAAGTATATTTGCAATTTTTAATTAACATTTAAATATAACAAAAGTCATGAATAATGGATTGCGTGCATATCAATATGGAGAAAATTAAATAACAAAAACAATATTTCCAATTCAAATATTACTTTATAGTTTATAGACATGTACGTAACAACTGTCTCCAGAGTTTGTATTGCACAACTGGCATTTGAAAACAGAAATTATTCAAAAATTAGTTTTCCATACATTTTACAATATATATATACAGAGGTCGGCTGATATCAAAATATTTGTTTCGGAGCTGTGATGCAACTAATTGGTTTTCAGAATTTTAAAGTTCAAACAGTCAATCCAAACCGTTAGATGTGATCAAATTTCACATATTTTGGAATTTTGTTTACTATTTATGAAGCCAGTTTTAAAATAGTTGATATTGATAAACAGTGAAAAATTTCTAGATCATTGAAAACTAGCGTAATAAATAGTAAAAAAATTTAAAAAATGTAAAATTTGTTCTCCAAACACATTTTATTATAGATTGAATGTTGAACAGTTTGGATCGACTGTTTGGACTTTGAAAATGTAAATATCGAAGCATTTGTTCCATGACCGAGGAACAAACATTTCAATATTAGTCAACCTCTGTATATATATTGAATTTATATAAGATGAGGGATCCACTTACACCGTTTTTTATGACACCCGATTACACCTTATTCCAAGTTTCCAAAGTCCAAACTGTCGATTCAAATCGTTCAACATGATAGATATATTAAAATGTGCTTGCAAATCAAAATTTACATTTTTTTTGAATTTTTTTTACTATTATTAAGTATTTTACAAAATCGTTGTTTTCATACCTTTGAATTTTTGTATCCATCTTAATTAATAGTAAAAATTCAAAAAAATGTAAAATTTGATCTGCAAGCAAATCTAATATATCTATAAAGTTGAACAGTTAGAATAAAATGTTTAAATTTTGAAAATATAGAGTATAATTCAGTGTCACAAAAAACAGTGTAAGTAAATCGATCCTTTTTGCATAATACACTCTCTTTACATAATACACATTCAGTTCAATACACATTTAATTATTGTACAATATATAGTCGTCCATTTAAGTATAAATCAACTGCTGACACCCGTGACGTATTTGTGACCATGTGGAATTACTTTTTGACAGCTTTCAACATTTATATTAAAAAAAATTTGAATTCATTATTCAAACTTTAAAATAACAACTCGATAAACATTGAAAAGCGCAAAGCAAAGCATTTAATGTTTGAACTCAGTTTTCCACACTCCGAAAGGCACCCCAAATCATTTCTTCCTAGACCTAGTCTATGATAATTCCCTCCATGGGACCTACAAATCAGTCTTCTATTACACAAACCAAGTCCATACCATTTTCATCACTGGCGAAGAATTCAAGCCGAAAGAATTTATAACTGAAGACGGTCTATTTTTAAATGATTTTCTGATCACTGGACCCCACGTTCCGCTTTCAATAATCGAGTAATTCCACTTAATACACCTGGTGTACTAAAATATTAGGGGGAATTTCATGTATACCCCACAAAATTTAAACAATTACGTACAAGACGAGATTTTTCAAAAAACATGCAATATTTTTTATTTTCTTAATAAAATATAAAATGAGTACTTCGTAAATTTAAGATGAGTTTTAATTGAAAAAACATTAAAATGGATAAATTTGTGACTTTTTATAGTTTAGAATGGTGTATATGATATGGCAAATTCTTCTATGGACACAAGGACCTATTTGTAAAATGAACATATTTTCATTTTCAAAGTTCAAACAGTCGATCCGACCGTTCAACATTATCTCCATATTAAAAGTACTTGGAGGTCAAATTTTAAATTTTTTTGAATTTTGTTACTATTTATTAAGTATTTTACAAAATTCAATGGTCTGAATTTGACTAGTTTTTGTAAAATACTTAATAAATAGTAAAAAAATTCAAAAAAATGTAAAATTTGACCTCCAAGTACATTTTAATATGGAGATAATGTTGAACGGTCGGATCGACTGTTTGAACTTTGAAAATGAAAATATGTTCATTTTACAAATAGGTCCTTGTGTCCATAGAAGCATCTCTCGATATATTATGAATTTTAGAGGGACTAATATGTAATTTCAATTTTTTTCAGGGGTATACATGAAATTCGCCCTCAAATAGTATTCAACAAACCTACCTTCTCTTCTCGTCTCCTCTGCTCCTTTTGCGAGCTTCACGGAAACTACTTCTCCTCTCTCTTCTTCATACCAAGCTCTCTCTTTCTCTCTCTCTCTTTCTCACTTCCTTTTGCTACTCTAATTTCTCTTGAAAGCAAAGAAAGATCCAAGCTTTCTCTGACAAAAGGAAGCTGAATAGCTGATGCCATGCCAGACCCAACATCAGAGAGTTCCCACGTCGGCGCACCGACAACCACCGGTGGACCAAGTTTAACGACGTCGGTGTACGACACTCGTCTGGGCCCCGCAGCGCTGTCATGGTCCCGCTCTCTTCTCGGCCTCTCTCTTCGCTTCATCCTCCGCCTCTCCTCCATTAACGACTTAGAAGAAGAGAAAGAGAAAGTTCTCTCCTTTCGTATCCGACCGTGGCTTCTTTGGAAGCGACGCGGGTCGAAACGGATCCAATTGAAACCAACCCATCATGCTCATGTGTCGTGGGATCTCACACGTGCTCGTTTCGGGTTGGGACCCGAACCGGTTTCTGGGTTCTTTGTATCAGTATCCATTAATGGTGAATTGGCACTTGTAGCTGGAGATTTGGTTGATGAAGCTTATAGAGCTTCAAAATCTCAGAAACCCATTTGCATTAGCGGGTTGAAACCTTCGATTTTGATTTCTCGAAGAGAGCATGTGGAAATGGGGGAGAGTTACAAGACCAAAGTGAGGGTTTGGGGGAGAGAAATGGACATCTCCATTCGATTGGTCGGAAAGGAGAGAGGTGAACTCGGTTTCTGGGTTGGAATTGATGGAAAGAGGATTCTTCAAGTGAAAAGATTAAAATGGAAATTTAGAGGCAGTGAGAAGGTTACAATTGAAGGGGGAAATCAAGGAGATAAGGTTCAATTATCATGGGATTTGCACAATTGGATCTTCCCGACACGAGAACCCGCTAATGGGTCGGGCGAATTGGATGCTGATGCGGTTTTCGTGTTCAAATTCGAGAAAGATTGGGGCTTTGAGGAGGAGAAGGTGAGCTTGGGGAGATTGATAGGGGGACAATTTGGTAATTTGGGTGCCAATTGGGGCAATTGGAGTGAGAATGGTTGTAGCAAGGGGAGAAGAAAGGGGAGAAAGGGGAGCTTGAGGAAAACGGGTTCGGGTTCTTCTTCGACCTCCTCTAACGGATCATCTGGTAGCGGGTCGACCATAATGGATTGGTCGAGTGCGGAGGAGGTCGAGTTGCGGCGCACTGAGGGTTTCTCTCTCTTGGTTTATGCTTGTAAGAGGTAGCAAAAAATAGCCATTTTTTTTTCTTTTTAAGGTGAGAAATAGATTTATTTTTTTCAAATTTTTGTTCATTTTTTTTGTTAATTTTGAGTGAGTTCAATTGCATTTTGGTTTTTTATATGTAATGTGGATATAACTATATATATGTAATTTTGTCAGTAAAATAAAAATTGTAATGTAATGAATTGGAAATGAAAGCAAACCTTTCAATTGCAAGATGTGAATAATCAAGTTATTATTCCTTGCATTGTTCTCAGTTTAAATTTTTGTGCTTTTGTGTGGATTTTTCTGATCATTTTTATAGTTCCTTTTGATAATTGTGTTCTAATTTTTGTGCTTTTTGTTCATCAATGAATGCTTTAAACTTCCAATTCATAATTTTAGTGGAAAGATATATAACCAAGCTTGTTTCCTAGTGTTGGATTCCATTATTTTGATAATATTTTTATGAGAAGTTTGGTGGTTGAGCACAAAATTAACAGCATTATTGGGTTGGCTACAAATTTGGTGAAACTGAAAGGTAATTATTTGAATTTGTTGTTGACATTCAAATAATTGAATTTTTATATTTTAACCAAATTTGAAATTGATAAACAAGTATAGTGATACAATTATATAACATATTCAAAATAGTATATGTGTATAGTGCTATAATAACTCTACAACAAAGATAACATGATGTTTCAACTGCCGGTCAAATTTGTTAACTTGAAATTTCAACTTGCCCAAATTTGGAAATAAACAGTAACTTTTAGTTGTAATTATTGGATCACTAGTGAAGTAATTAATGAGTATTCTACAATTGGTATAAATCAATACAAGGTCAAATTTGCCCCAACCATGTGCATAAGTGAAACATTCTTTAATGACTATTGTAGAGTAGGGTTAAAATGCTTTATTGGTTTTGTGCTCTATCATACTCCAATATTATTATCTCTATTTTCGAAGTTTAAACAGTTGATCCGAACTGCTCAATATGATCTTCATATTAAAATGTGTTTAGATACAAAATTTTATATTTTTTGAAATTTTTTTTGCTATTTTATAAGATAGGTACAAAATCACTGGGTTTTAAAAGATTATGGACCATTCAAAAATAGTGATTTTGTACCTCTCTAAACAATTAGTAAAAGAATTCTAAAAATTATAAAATTTGTTATCCAAGCACATATTAGTACGAAGATTATGTTGAACAGTTCAGATCGATTATTTAGACTTTGAAAATAGAGAGAATGATGTTGGGGCATGACGGGACACAAAACCAATGAGGCATTTTAAACTATATTTTTTATTTTATATATTGAAAATATTATTTAATTGAGAATTAAAATTATATATGTATTTTCAATCATCTAGATAGACGTGTATGAAAGTTAAGTCAAATTGAATTACTCATCTATTAATAATTGTTGAAATTCAATTGTAAAAAAATTTAGTATGTTTGATGAATGACTAAACAATATTCAAATTATATCTTATTTTCTTTTTAGTTGTACAAACAAAATTTCTCTATTATGTATGAATAAGATTCTTGTCTTAGTTCATGCATGTCTCCATCAATAACCCTAAAATATAAATGGAGGATGTTTGTTCATATTTTGTGGTTGCAAATATGAAATTCCCAAATAGTTGTCATCTGGTCAACTAATAAATCTAACCCCCTTTTCAAGGACAACAACCCACTTAAAAAAATAACAAAACAAAAGAAACCAAAAACCAAAAACCAAAAAAAAAAAATACTTGATAAAAATAAAATAAAAGTATGGCTGTTAGGTTTTGTTAGGATCCAAGGATTTAAAAGAAAAAGGTTGATTCTTTGGTTGAGTTGTGGTCATGGACAGCTAGCTTTTATTTTTTATTTTCAATATAGTACATTGATCATTGGTTTATTTTCTATGATTACATATCAATCTCTAAATCATCTAAAGTTATCCAAAAAAAAAAAGAGAGAACTTTTTGAAAGGTTGAAGCAATGCATGTGGAAAGAAGAAAATATAGATCTTGCACAGCATAGTTTATTGCCTTTTTGTATGGTAAAAGCAGCTTTTGGCAAAAGAGAAAGACTATGCTTTAATAACCCCACATAAGACATAATTATGTCAAATTATGCTGTAAATTATAAGATTTGCACCTCTCCATTTTTTTGTTGTGCCAACAACTATTCAATGATTCATTGATATTGTATTCACTGTTATGATCATGATTCATGATGTAGCAATAATATTTTTCACGTGTAAAACACAAATTTGGGAAAATTATACTTGATAATGACCATCACCAAATTTATATATATAGATAGAGAGAGATGGGCTATATGAAAAAAATTTAAAAACCATAATTAAAAAAAAATTAGCAAACCAACATGATTAGTTTGGTTTTTACAAAAACCATAAGAACCGAGATGCCAATTCGGTTTCCAGTTTTTTTCTCCTGGACCCGAAATGCCAATTCGGTTCCCCCCCTTTTCACAATTTTTCCGCAGAAACACCACATAAAATCGAAATGGGATGGGAACCGAATTGCCATTTCGGTTCCTTTTTTTTTTTAGAAAATAGCTAAAATGATGAAATGTAACACTAAAAAATCGTATTTTTTCCCTTTGTCAAATTACTTTTTTGATAGCATATTTATACTAAAATACGCTAAATAACTTGAAATTATGTTAATTTATGGTGATTTACACTAAATTACTTGAAATTACAATAATTATGTAGAATTATGCTAAAATACGCTAAATTACGTATGAATAGGGCATATTTTGTGCCATCTTTCATAAATCATAAAAAATAGTAAAAAAATTCCAAAAAGAATAAAAATTGGTATTCTACAAGTTCATTATATAACTAATTTACTGAGCTACGTAGATTGGAGAATAGAAATGAAAATCTTAATCGGAAACTTCAACTGAAGTTTCGAGGCTCTTCTCTTTGTTTTTTGGCGATTCTGAATTTTGAAATCTAGCATTGTAAGTTCGAACGCATGCATATTTTCACAAGCTTTCCGAAAAAGTGGTTATTTGCTGAAATCGGACACTCGAGCGCTGTTTTATGGTCGTTTGAAAAGTTTCGTCGTCGTTTTTCGCCTTCTCAGTGAAGATATCATCCCTATTCATACGTAATTTAGCGTAATTTACCGTATTTTAGCATAATTCTACATAATTATTGTAATTTCAAGAAATTTAGTGTAATTCAGCATAAATTAACATAATTTCAAGCTATTTAGCGTATTTTAGTATAAATATGCTATTTGGAATTTTATTTTTATTTTTTAGTACTATATTTCACCATTTCAGTTATTTGTCTCTAAAAAAAAAAGGAACCGAAATCCCAATTTGGTTCCCCACATTACACCAAAAGTCACACCGTTTCTGCGGAAAAATTGTGAAAAGGGGGGAACCGAATTGGCATCTCGGTTCTTATGGTTTTTGTAAAAACCAAACTAATCATGTTGGTTTGATAATTTTTTTTAATTATGATTTTTAAAAAAATTTCGGGCTATTGTGTTTTGCAAAGTAAAGCGAACGTTTTACTTCGGGCTTGTTTTTGAATTTTCAAAGTCCAAACAGTCGATCTAAACCGTTAGATGTTCAATCTATATTGAAATGTGCTTGGAGACCAAAATTTACATTTTTTGGAATTTTTTTACTATTTATTAAGCCACTTTGAAAATCTGAAAATCCGGGTGAACAGTAAAAAACAGTAAAAATTTCTGGACCGCCGGATCAGTGATTTTCAAAGTGGCTTAATAAATAGTAAAAAAATTCCAAAAAATGTAAAATTTGGTCTCCAAGCACATTTCAATATGGAGAACAACTTGAGCGGTTCGGATCGGTAGTTTGGATTTTCAAAATGGAAATAATGAGGCGTGGAGCACCAAGTCGTTTTACACCAAGTCGTTTGAAATCAATCTGATATAGTGATATATATTAATAGTTCACAAAAATTTAGTGAACATTTAACATCCTAATTCTACTATATAATTTGGTTGATTTAATTAAAAAAAGAGCATTCTGATTTCCCCTAAACTAATATATTTTGGAATGGACTCTGCTGCTTTTCTCTCAGAAAAGCAGCGTCCTCCTTTTCCCCATCCAACCACTCAAATTCGTTGAGATTTGTGCATAAAAAAAGTTACTTTATCGAGATACGCGAATGAAAAATTTTGAATCGTTAAATTCAGAAAAGGAGGACGCTGCCAGAAAAGCAGCAGAGTCGGACCTATATATTTTACTTGAATGTGACGTCATGAGAATTTACCTTAGGTAAAGTAATTCCCTACCGTGTTTGTTTCACAAGTTCATAGTCATGTGGTATATTCTGATTATAAAATATATCGGATCTCTTGGGAACCTAAATAGATCTTGGCAATTTTATCTTTATATTTTCGGATTTTAGTTGTCCGTTTGCATCGCAATTTGTGCTGAGATCTATGGATCCCAAAACCGCGGACAACCAAAATTTATAATTTATTTTGGAGGATCCAATATATATATATTTTAGTAGAGGAGGGATTCATTTATACTTTTTTTGTAATAACGGATTACATTCTATATTTTCAAAGTTCAAACAATTAATTCAAACCGTTCAACATGATGGATGTATTAAAATGTGCTTGCAGATCAAATTTTTTATATTTTTTAATTTGTTTACTATTTATTAAGATGGGTACGGAAATTCAATGATCTGAAAACAACAATTTTGTAAAATACTTAATAAATAGTAAAAAAAATTCAAAATAATGTAAAATTTGATCTGCAAGCACATTTTAATATATC
Source organism: Carex kokanica (assembly GCA_025461125.1). NCBI lineage: Eukaryota > Viridiplantae > Streptophyta > Magnoliopsida > Poales > Cyperaceae > Carex > Carex kokanica. The sequence goes on along the minus strand of JAJGRX010001036.1, from coordinate 30,677 downwards.
CATCATGTTGAACGGTTTGAATCGACTGCTTGAATTTTAAAAACATAGGGTGTAATCTGGTGTAAGTGGATCCCTCCTCATTTAGTATATCCGATCTGTATTCGAAAAATTAGATGTGGACATTCAGTAATTGGTATCCGAATAACTGTGCGAATATGGATACATATATGATTTTATGTTTCAATTATCCGTATCTAGATATATACCATATAATTTAATATATATATTATGAAAAAAAATTATGTTATTCACTATTATAATTAGATAAATATTATGAACAATAGTTTTTTTAATAATATTTTTTAATAAATATTGATCTGATTCGTATCCATATCCGTATCCGCTCTGTTTCACCCTAAATTTATATACTCATATTTAATTATTTATAATTTAGTTTTGTGACATGTTAAGATTCAATTTTGACTCGTTTAAGACTTCACATTTTAGACATGTTTTGACTTTATTTTTGACCGATTTAAAATTTCACATTTACCTGGTTTAAAGTTCACTTTGGACATATTAAAATTTATCTTGAGGTGATTTAAAATTTATTTTGGATATGGTTATACCATAATAACAATAAGAATTGTTGCTTAGTATTTTCTTAATTTATTTTTTCATAGTAACATGTGAAATTCTTAATTAATCCTCTCCTCCAATTTAAATTTTGCAAAATTCCTTCTTCTTCATCCTCTTTCTCAAACAGGAATAGATGGTTTTGGTTTTTCTGTGTGCTTAGGTCATATTTCATTTTGGATGCAAAACATCACATGTGAGCAAATGGGGCCCTCTAAATTAGGCCTCATGGCCCTCATTATCTACCCTCCCTTTTTTATTTTTTTAATATTTATGCTTAAGTATTCTCAAACTTTTACAGTTACACAGCATAAAATTAATATTAAATTATTATCATCCGGTTCAAGCTTTTTTCAATTCTAATACTCACGCATGAAAATAGGTTGGTGCATGCACTGGGTTGGCACACCATCTGTTCCGAAATTTTTACTGCTCTGCAGTGCGTTTCACCCCGTTTGAGCACCAATTTTGGTGTGCAAACCCAGTCCGCGCACCAACCCATTTTTTGTGCACGAACTGGGTCCGCGTTGGTGGTGAGATTGAAAATAACTTGAGCTGGGTGATAATCATTCAATTTCTTTTTTTACTATGCCAACTATTTAGTCCAAGAAAAAAATATTTTTTTTTCAATTTTATTAATCCTAAAATATAGCAACTCATGATATCTTTGATAATTCTATTTAACCATATAATTCCAGCAGAACAACCCATTTTAATATTATATCCCAATTAGTGGTCATTGCTTCAATTTTGATGTAACAATTGAAAAAAATTAATGGAACTAACCAAACATCTTTATTTTATTTTATTTTATTTTATTTCGTTTTTTTTTTTTGAGCATATTCTTTGTTTGAAAAGTAGAAGTCAAGTACACGTTTTATGAATTTTGACATAACAAATTACACGGTTTTTGAATTTTGACATAACAAAAATAAGACCTGAGCTATAGAATGAATGACTGGATTGGATTGTCTCTCACGTGTGTCAAAAAATTTGGTTCCAAATTTTGACCAAAGAGTCAACAAGTCGGATTACAACTGTAACTACAAGTCCAATTGTTAATTCAACTCATTGACTGAAAGATGCCAAAAATTTATGCACCAAACAAGAGATCCATTCTATGTGCCGAAATTTTTGTAGTTACTACAGTAAAAAACAAAATTAAATGATTACTAACCTCTTCAGTGTAATTTCAATCCTACCACCCACGTGGACCGGGTTCGCTCACCAAGATAGCGCGGTGCGCAGACTGGATTGGCGGATTGTTGTTCTGTTCTGAATCAACCACGAAAAATTTGGTGCACCAACTAATTTTGTTTTTTTGGTGTACTAACTCAGTTTGCGCACCAAAAAAATAATAAAATAATCAATTTGGTGCGCCAGTTCAAAACCAACTTGATGGGCGAACTGGGTCCGCGTGGGTGGTAGGATTGGAAAAAAGAGAAAGAAGGTGGTATTCATTTAATTCGAATTTTTGGCTGTGGTAACTAAATAAATTTCGGTTCTATATGAAGCATACAAAATATAAATGAATAATAATTAAAGAACCTATTTTTTTTAGGAAGCTGATATGAGTACCCACGCTACAGTACCCGCACTGTACCCACACCTAAACTGTCATAATTGCTTGTGGGGACCGCAACTATTCCAAAACTGTAATTTTGTTTTACAAATTTTAATAGTAATACTGTGAAGTATATAGCTCAAACAGGGTAAGTATTTATACCTATACAATGAACTACATATGATATATGAATTTTCTTAAAATAACTGTACCCGCACCTTTTTTTAAAAAATTCTTATGTTGTACCCGCATTAGGAGACCACCAGTGGCGGAGCTAGGATTTGAGTCAGGGGTAGGCAATAATCGGATTCGGGTTCGAAAAAATTAACGGTTCGGGTTTGAAAAAATTAACGGATTTGGGTTTGAATGAAAAATTAACGGAGCTTCTTCCAGAGATAAAGGCGGAGCTTCTTCTTCCAGAGGTAGTCGGTTTTTCACTTCTTCTGCTTCTCCTCTCCTCTCTGTCTCCGCGAGTTTTTGTTTTCTCGTGACTTCGCGCAGCGCAGGCGCTGAGGCGCAGGGCAGGGGTAGGCAAAGCCCAAAATCAGAGGTAGGCAAAGTCCAAAAAATACCGGTCTAAAAGAAAAAAAAAATTTCCAGGGGTAGGCAAGTGCCTACCCCTGAGCCCATGTAGCTCCGCCACTGGAGACCACTCAAACGGCATGTGGAGACCGCAACTGTTCCAAAACTATTAATTTACAAATTTTAATAGTAATACTGTGAAGTATATAGCTCAAACAGGGCAAGTATTTATACCTATACAATGAACTACATATGATATATAAATTTTCCTAAAATAATTGTACCCGCACCTTTTTTTTTGAAAAATTCTCGTGTTGTACCCACATTAGGGGACCACTCAAACGGCATGTGGGGACCGCAACTGTTCCAAAACTGTTAATTTACAAATTTTAATAGTAATACTGTGAAGTATATAGCTTAAACAGGGCAAGTATTTATACCTATACAATGAACTACATATGATATATAAATTTTCCTAAAATAACTGTACCCGCACCTTTTTTTTTGAAAAATTCTCATGTTGTACCCGCATTAGGGGACCACTCAAACGGCATGTGAGGACCGCAACTGTTCCAAAACTGTAATTTTGTTTTACAAATTTTAATAGTAATACTATGAGTATATAGCTCAAACAGGACAAATATTTATACCTATACAATGAACTACATATGATATATGAATTTTCCTAAAATAACAGTGCGGGCACTGTAGCATATACAGTGCGTGTACAGTGCGGGTACTGTAGCGTGGGTACTGAAATAATTATTTTTTTTTATAGAAAAGATTACCAAATTTCTACAAATTGACAAGGCATAAATCATATAAAATTTTAAATATATAATATAAGTATGTGAAGATATATGGTCACTTTTTATCTGAGCACTTACTGCTGGGACCCGCTGTCACAGGTTGTATAGAAATTGTAACAATTCAAAATTCAGAATTCAAAACTTCAGTCTCACAAATTAAATATATAGAAATTGCCCTGTTAAAAAACGAGCCGTGTCGTGCCGTGCCTAAACGTACTATGTTCAAACATTACTGGTCAAATCTAACTATTTTTTTCATAATTTAGGTTAGTTTATTCAAGATTCACCATTTAATCAAGTGCAGTCCTAATTACACGTAATTCGCGTGATCACGTGTTGTGCCGTGTCGTGATCAGATCTTTCGCGTGACGTGCTGTGATAAATTTTCAAAAAATAATCACAGCACAAAACAAGCGAGTCACGACACGTAACCGGCACACGTGCCGTGTCATTTTTCCCACTCTACTGTTGACCCGTTGTTGACCAGTTCGTAAATTCACAATTTATAAAATTGTAAGAACTTTTGGGCCCATATGCTAAAAACAGGAGGCTTACAGATCTGAATTCAAAAATAATCTGGCCCAGTTATCTCCATGGCCCATTAATTCGTGCAATGATATTAACAGCGCACTTTTAGCTTCATGCATCACAATAAACCTATGTTACTCGGATACTCCAAAATAGGCTCCGTATCCGTGTCGGACACGTATCCGATACCGATATGAGCCCGATACGGCACCGATACGTATCCGATACGCCAGCTGGCGTATCCGCCTACGTGGCGTATCCTTACTCGGTCGATACGCTTTGACTCACCTGGATACGCTTGGGATATGCCGGGATACGCCTGCACCAGCGCCGAACCCGTGGACCCCACCAAACCTGTGGACCCCTGGACCCGTGGACCTCACATGAACCAGCGACAAAAATCAAATATTTTTGCTCCCAGCAGGGTTCGAACCATGCCCTTTGGGATAAAGGCCTACCCCTTTACCATTGCACCAACTCTTACTTCTTGTTAGAATAGAATACCAATTATATTTAATGTATGATTGAGTTATTGTATAATCCCCACCTAATAATTTTGATATTTATAAATAACATAAATAAAATAATAAAAAATAATATATTTAATTGGCGTATTGTATCCGGAATTTTTGAAAATTGCCGTATCGCCATATCTGTATCGTATCCGATACGATACCCGTACCCGTATCCATGCAACATAGCAATAAACATATGAAGAGCAGTTTTGAATCAGCAGTGCGTGCGCTTCATGAAGTTAAAACTGCAGTGTTAAAACCTTTACCCCATCAGTTCCCCATAAATTTAGATTCGGGCACAGAGAGACTGGACCCATTAACCAATAGAGAAACAAAAACCCACTTATTGTTCCTGCTAGTTTGCTCTAGTAGTTGCCATGGCTCGGCAAGCTTGTCGGAGTTTTCTCAGTCGGATCCAAACCCGAATCTCCTCGCCTCCGCAAACCCGGTCGTTGATCACTGGCATGCGCCGCTCTGCTCTGAAAGAGACCCTCCTCCGTGCACTCCGCTCTGAGATCTCTTATGAGTCCAGTCACCTCCCTCCCTCCCCGGTACGCTTACCGCCCCCACCATTTCCCTTCTTTCATTCCAGTCCTACAAGTTATTTTTTAAGAGGGCACTGGTACACTGGTTTACTAACTATCCATAACTTTGTAAACTGGTACTGATCGGTACCAGTATACTGGTACACCATCACTGAAAATCCATAACTTTGTAAACTGGTACTGATCGGTACCAGGGGACTGGTACACCATCAATGACAACCCATGAATTTATTAAGCGGTACTGATTGATACCAGGGTACTGGTACACCAGCACAAACAATCCATAACTTTGTAAACTGGTACTGATCGGTACCAGGGTACTGGTACACCAGCAATAACAATCCATAATATACAAGTGGTACTGATGGGTACCAGGGTGCTGGTACACCAGCAAACAATCCATAAAGTTATAAGTGGTACTGATCGGTACCAGGGTACTGGTAACCAGAACTAACGACCCATAAATTTATAAGTGGTACTGATCGGTACCAGATGGTGTAACAAAGGATTGAAACCTTAATTCCTCATCCTACCAAATTAAATATAGGAAAAATTTCATGTATACTCCTCAAGAGCATCGAAATTACGTATTTGGTCGATTTCCGGGGACAAATTTCTCTACTTCTAACGCATACACAAGCGTATACCTAAATGTCACTGTGTATGCATCAGAAGTAGAGAAATAAACCATTTGATATTTTTCTTAAACATGCTACATAATTTTTATTTTTTTAATAAAGGGTAAAATGGGTTTTAATAGAACAGGACAATAAGATGGATAACCTTGTGAGTTTTTGAGATTTAGAAGGGTAAATATGATATTGTTAATTAAAGGGAATAATGCGTAATTTCGAAGTTTTTGAGAGGTATATATGAAATTTCCCCTTGAATATATGTACCAATGATAGAGGAACAAATTTGTAACAAAAATAAAATTAATGCATTGTGTTGGAACTGTTTCAGCTTGAAACTCACTTCAATTCGTTCACGATTGATCCCCGGGAGGGTGAGCAGTGGGTCAGCCTGACCCGATCCGACGACCGAGAAGAGATCAAAATTGACGCTACATTATTTGACGGGTCCGCTCCAGAGACCCGATCAGGAGATGTCTCAGACGGTTCAAATCAACGGTTGCATATTACCCTTGCTGTCGAGGTTTCCAAGAAGGATTCCGATTCGGAACCGGAATCGGAATCTGGTGGTATTATAATGCAATTTTTGTGCTCAGCCTGGCCGGATGCAATGGATGTGGATAGAGTCTATGCGGGCCCACGTGGAATCTATGCTATCAAGCCCTATATGGGACCAGAGTTCAAGTAACATTTGAGAAATCTAATAATTTTTTTTACCTTAATAAGAAAAAGTCCAGTTTGGTACCATTCTCATACCAACCGTACCATTTGAGTAATAAATTATGTAACCATATTATCAATTTTGGTGTGTCATGGAAGTGTTAAATGATGTTACCTACAGGTTTAGTGTCTTAATTAGGTCTCTTTTAAGTCTGACTACATCAATAATTTTTTTCGTAGAATTTGCATGGCATAGATAGTCTTTGTACCGAGACAACTCATTACCAGCATTGGAGTGCACTGGTATTTGGTGGTACCATAATTATAATGAGTAGGGTTAAAATGCCCCTTTTTTCGTGCCCTAATCATGCCTCACATTCTTATCTCGTGTTTGGAGACAAAAATTTTATATTTTTTTAAATTTTTTTACTATTTTTTTAGCTAGGTACAAAATTACTGTTTTTCTGAAAATTCGGGACCATCCAAAAACAATGATTTTGTACCTATCTAATATCGTTTATTACTTTCTTGCTTTGAATAACTTTTATCACTCTTTTTTTTATAACTATTATTGGTATTAAATGATAGGGATTTGGATGAGGAGATGCAAAAAGCGGTACAGGATTACTTGGAACAGAGAGGAGTAAATGATGAACTGGCAGCATTTTTGCACAAATATGCAGCTAATAAGGATAGAACCGAGCATGTTAGGTGGCTACAAAATATCGAGTCTTATCTGAAGAAATAAAATCCACTAAGGTTAGTCACTCTTAAAACCTTTATCTCTGGATTTTATCAAATTACAAGTCAATTATAGATTTATTATGCAATTAAATAATTTTATAATTTTTTTTTTTCTGATACAGTCCTGGATTAGAAATTCTATATGATATGCAACAACAATAAAAGATTGAGAAAAAAGAAAGTGCATATTTGTTAACCCTTCGTAACTCTTAATTAAAAACTATTCGTATAATTTTTGTAATATTTATCTTCATTTTCAGAATTCTTCCTAAGTGATTTATGATAACTTTTTCATTACAGGAGTTGGATGAGAGGAGCTGCAATTGGAGAACTATTTTTGAGTTTGTGTCATGAAATTTTGAAAGTGCCTTTCAAAAATAACAAGTTTTGTAGGAAATACTGTTCAGAAAAGATTTTGTACCAGGAAACTAATAATGTATTAGGGACTAGAAATTTATTTTCTTCTTTTGGGTGCAAATTCCACTTAACAGTAGTTTAATGATTTCATGGTTACAAATGTGATTTCTGCCAGCTTAAATTTTCAAATTTCTGAATTTAATTAATGGTTATGAAGAGATAGAATTTAGATTTCTTCTTAATTTATTCTTAAATTTCAGATACAGGTGCCCTGATTAGATTATATTCTAGAAATATCAAATATATAGGTTCTGTTACTGCACTCCTATATTCATCCTTATTGGGCCGGCCCAATGAGACTTGAGCACCTGTCAGACGTCAGCATAATTCCTCCTTATTGGGCCGGCCCAATAGACCATGATTCTCAGCCGGACGCTGTCCCAACTGGTAGATGAATGTGCTCATTTTCTTTTTCTTTTTTTTTTAAAATAGTTTATGTGAATCAGAAAATATATTAGATGTATCATACCTAATAATCATTTTCATAAACTCACTTCTAAATATCTTTCATGATATTTTTACGCCTCTTTGATTGCACACTTACATATTAAGACATAACTATTGACATCTATACGTAATTTTGAACAAGTCAAAATATATTTTGACAATTGTTAATAATATGATTTTGACATAACTATTGACATCTAAATGTTTTAAAATACATACTTAAATACTACATGAATACACATTTAAATATGAGTGAGGCTATCATACTATGCATAGCGCATATTATTCCATACTATGGATCAATATCTTCTATTTTATAAGTCTAAATAATCGACCTAATTCGTTCAACATGATTCTCATATGAAAATGTACTTGGGAGATCAAAATTTACAATTTTAGAATTTGCTTGTTATTTGATTTAAAGATTCTAGATCATTCAAAATAATGATTTTCTATCTATCTAATAAAAAGAAAGAAAGTTTAAAAAAAAATATAAAATTTAGTCTATAAGTATATTTTGATACGAAAATCATATTTGATTGATTGATTCAGATCAACTATTTGAATTTTAAAAACAAAAATATAAAATTTAGTATGTAAGTAACCTCACTCTTTAAATGTTGTACAAATGCATACTCCACTATATATATTTGTCTATTGAGTTGTTTTCAAAGTTAGGAAAGAAACAGTTATAAGGTACTTATAATATTCCTAAAGGTAAGGTAATTGACAGAACAAGCAATGCTTTTATTTAATTAAAAGCCAACAGTCCATAAGCATAGGGTAAAATTTCTAACAGAGCAATTTCGACTTTATGCAGCGTACAAAACATATACAGCGCTCTTTCGATTCTGTGATTGGTGCGCTGCATGAAGTCAAAATAACTCTGTTAAAATCTTTACCCGATATTTCACAACATTGGTTATCAAGTGCGATAATAAAAGAACCCGAACCCGATTCGGACCCGTTACCAGGTAAAAGGTTAGGAAGAAACACTTAAAAGGTACATTAATATTCGCGTGAAGATTTGGACAGATTAGTTTTTAATTCATACAGAGCATAAATAATAAATTTGAAACGGCACTTTGCGCTGTATAAATAAAAAATATCTCTGTAAATAATGTTTACCCATCAAGTGCGATAACAAAAGAACCCGAACCGGACTCGGACCCGTTACCACCATCTCTTTGTCTCTGTTGACCCCAACCCCACCATAGTCCGTTTCCTCTAAGGTAACATAATATTTGACTTTATATATGGACCGTTCGATCAGAATCAGATCCCTTTATTATTCGTGGAAGAGAAGTTCAAACGGTCAGGATCGAATCTCAAAATTTCTTTTACCTCAGGTTAAATGAATTCAACCCCACCATTAACAAACACCGCTTCCCCTCTCTCTCTCTCTCTCTCTTTTTCTCGTCGCGAGTTTTGGCGCAAGAACTAGAGATCTGATTTGGTCGGTAGATCGATATCCGCTCCTGATTTCTACTCATGGAGGCGTCTTCATGGGACGCTCTTCGCAAACAGGTTCATACCCCTCTTTCAAATCAAAGAATGAAACTTTGAACTCAATTTCTTGCACAGTAAAACGGTATTTTGGTGAAATTTATTGAAAAATTAGTAAAATTAAGAGCATAATTACCCTTAATTTTGTTGTAATTTGTATTTCAGGCGAGAAAACTAGAGGCACAGCTAGATGATCAGATGAACACATACCGAAAGTTGGTATCGATGAAATCTGATGGGTCAGAGAGTGATAGCGAGTCTAGCATAGAGAGATTGTTAAAGCAGTTGCAACAAGTCAACTTACAGATGCAAACATGGGTTTCCACAGGCGGGTCGGAGGTTTTATCTCATACTTTGACCCGTCACCAAGAGATCTTACAAGATCTTACACAGGTATTTCTTTTATTCTCATCATAGTTTGGATGAAATCCTGTGTTTGTTACTGGTACAAGTATTTTATCAGCAAAACCATTTGTACACATTTTGTTTGTTACTGGTACAATTCATCGATACAACCAGCAAAGAATCATATTGTTACTGGTACAAGAATCATAAGTTGTATCTGAAGGGATTGATAGAATACTTATCTTATCTTCTTTTTTTTGAAAACTGACCGAGGAATACTTGTCATTGATGCATCCTTCCTCAACCAACTCAAAACCCTAGTTTGTTACTGGTACAAGTATCTTTTGTGATACCAAACTTAAAGTCAAGTAAAAACACCTTCATATCATCAGTGCTTATTTATTTTGATAAAAGTGGGGTAATTTCCCACCGATTTCGTTAAGAAAGAACCAAACTACTGGTACCAGTGGTACCTGGACTACTCACAAAAGTCTAGAGGAAAGATTCAAAACATAACAAGAAGGTTCCTGGAGGCTAATTATTACACAAAAAATGGCTCAAATATGCAATTAGTAAAGTCTATATATCTATTACCAAAACCAACAGTTTTGTAATCCATATAATGAAATAACCCTGTTATGTCAGACAGTGGAGTAGTGCAATTATCTATCCTCATCCAGCTTTCCTCTTCAAAAAATGCTGGTAACCTGGATAGGCAACTCAAGAAAGATTTGTAGGAAAGATAGCATCAATGAATCTTTATTTTTGTACCTAATCCCCCGATTTAAAAATTAGCACAATCTTTCCCTTAACTGAGTGATTACGTCTTACTAAAACCCAATTTTGCCAGAATGTACCCTTGATCTTTCAATTATACATCAATTTGGCCTTAATTTAGTTTTTTTTTTTGTGCAACCCACTGCTTGCTCGACTTAGCCCAATTTTACTTTAGTTTACCCTTTAACCTATGATGCTCAGCCTTCTACTAATTTTTGTAGTGGTTACTTGGGCTTTTTGAGTAAAAACTGGTTATGATGTAATAGTAACTGTTTATGTGCTTGCTCTAAATTTCTTATGTTGACTATAAGGCATCGGAATGCCTTGTAGTTTTATTTTTCTGTTGTAATGGTACCAGATGGGTGGTACCAGGAAACATTGTATAGTTTCTGTTAATGGAAATCAGTGGGCATGATCCCACTTATCTCAAAAAAACTAAAAAAGCTCGTGATTTGTCTTTATTAATCCATTTGCCGTTAATTTGGTCTCAGTTTAGCTTCATTTCTATATCTTGGTACCAAAAGCCAACAATTAAGGGGCTTAAAGGGTTAAAATATGATCACTGTGCAGGAATTTTATCGGCTGAAATCGAGCCTAAGAGCAAAGAGAGAGCATGCATCCCTCCTTGATTTCAGAGATTTTGACCGATCAAACTTTGATCTAGAGTCGGGGCCCGACTCTGACCATGATGCTTTACTCAAAGAACAGGCTGCCATTGGCCGAAGCTCTGGACAGGTTCTCTCTCTCTCTCTTCAATTTCCTATTTTTTAGTTCAGAAATTGATGCATGCGGACTTACCTAGAAAGTTTATAAAATCAAAGGATAAAATTAACATTGTCATGTTTCATTTGCTTATTTCAGTATTTATGCTTTTGTTTTCCCGTGGGGGGTTTCACGGGGGGGGGTGGGGGGGGGGGGGGGGAGTTGATTCGCATCCTCTGGGATATCTCAAATTTTGAGTTGGTCTGTGGAAAATCTGGAACGTTCAAATCCTTTCTGCACGGATCTTAAAGCACAATAATACTGACCCCCTGCAATCCGAACAGACACCGAAATTTTTTTGGCCAGGCTTTAGATAAACTTAAAATTTTAGATATCTCAGAGGATATGGACTCGGGGTGGGAGAGGGGGGGGGGGGGGGGGGGGGGGTGGTGGTTAATTTAAGTCATTGATTTATGTAGGTAAAATTTGGAACTTACTACTAAGTCCTCAATTAATTTAACATTCAACTGGGTTAAGACAAGGAATTAAGGGGATGAAGTCTTAAATTGTTTATCCATTTACTCCTAATTGTGTATAAACTATTTTGACTTCAATCACAGATGGATAATGTGATTTCACAAGCACAAGCAACTCTAGGTGTACTTGTTACACAGAGGTCAACATTTGGTGGTATTACTTCCAAAATTACCAATGTCAGCAGTCGTCTACCCACGGTACATTTTTTACAAATGCCCCTCATATTTTTTTAGTGTACCAGTTAAGACCTGCATAAAATGGAACTGTGTATGTCACAGCCATTGCTAGTGCCATTTTTTTTTTTCCAAAGGAACAGTTTCATCATGTGTACTAGTTACTAAATGTGATCATGGATAAATCTCATGCAGAATTTTTTTTGACAGTTTGAATGAAGTAATTGAAATTATGGTTCTTATGTAGGTAAACAATATATTGTCATCAATTAGGAGGAAGAAATCGATGGATACCATAATTCTTTCTATAGTGGCATCAGTCTGTACTTTTCTTATTTTTATTTACTGGTTGTCAAAATAACCAAGTATAGATTTGCATTACACAGTGTATTATTGCATATGTTTTGGGTATATCTATATTTTGGTATTGTTTGTAGTAATATTTGTTGCACATCAGTTTTTACCATTGTTTTTGTAATTGTATTTGTATGTTTATTCAACCTCTCTCTCTCTCTCTCCTCATCCTATGCTAATTTAAATTTTGAGAGAAAACTGACATTAATTCCAAGTTAATCCTTTTTTTTATTAACGGTGTTGATCACTTCTCTTCAGCGCACCCATTTAAATTAAAAAAAAAAAATTATACAGTCAGTGTGGTTACGGTACCCAAAATTTTTTAGTTAACAGAAAAAAACACCAAAATGGTGCGCAGGATTGCGTACCAGTAAACCAAAGTATTTAACAGTGGGAGATCAAAGATATAAGAAAGTGTACAGGATTGCGTACCAGTAAACCAAAGTAATTAACACATACCAGTAAACTAATGAAAACTACTCCCTAAACTAATACTTACCAGTAAACTAAAGAAACTGCTCCGTAAACTCTTACAACATTTAACTAGCTAGAATTACCACCTAGGAACAATCACAGAAATTACCTCTACAAAGTAAAAATTACAGAAAAGAGCCTAAACAAAGAGGTCTGGAGACAAAAGCAACAAGTCCTAAAGTAAACAAAAGAAAATTAATTGTGACATCTCTGTGGCTTTCTTATAGAAGTCTGAAATTAATAGTTTTCAAATTTCATGCCAACAACACAAAAGGTTATACACTATCAGTTCGGGTCACATACGCTTTCAAAAGGTCGAGAGTTTAAACCCCGCTCACGACTTTGCAGCCTCTGCGAAGATTTAAAAAAAGAGAGAGTCGGTATTACTATTTGTTGATCTGGTTGGAGTACCTCAAATAAGTGTTCAAACTTGCAGCTTTCTAAAATTGTCATGTAATTAAGATTTTCTATTTTTTTTAATATATAAGATTTTATATTGTAGATGTTTATACTTGAAAAAAATGATATTAAGATGTTTATTGTCAGACATTTTAGTACTTATTTTAATATTAATTACAACATGTGCAGAAAATCTCTTGAAGATTATAGACTATTTAAAAATTGTGATTTTCTACCTATCTAAAAAAGTCTGAAAAGTATAAAATTTACTCTGTAAATATATTTTTATATAGAGATCATGTTGAACGATTTAGATGAACTATTTGAATTTTCAAACGAAATTATTAATCTAAAGTGCGCTATGCATAATAACATTGCCTCACTCCCATTAAAATATTTACCCAATTTTTTGGATAGTTTCATCAATTCCAAGTATTCATCAACTCAGAGTATTTTCAAAGGGAACAAACTGACAAACAAATAGTAAATTTCTATTTATGTGCCCACCTGAATCCTAATATGCCTCTTTGTGGGCCTTGGGCTGCATTTGTGGCCCAATCAAGTTAGAAACACGTCCGGGTAGTGCACTAGTGGGCATTGTGAATTTGTGATCCTCATTCCTCAATAGCCTAGATATGGCCGATTAACAACACAAAATGTTATAGGGTAAATTCTTTTGAGCGTATTTTTTTCGTAAATAACCCAAAAAAGTTTTACCGTTTTAAAACATTTTTATAAAAATTCATTTAAATATTTGGAAGCTCATATCTGACTGGATTTGACCACTTGACTCTATACAAAATGAGTTCAATATTAACTAAAATGAGTTCAATATTAAGAGTAGAACTAGAGTGTTCCTATAAGTTCACTAATTCTTTTTGTGAACTCAACTCTAAAAATCTATCGAATTGGTTTCAAACGACAAATTCAATCCGTTGAAATCCTTCTACCTTACGAGTGATGCGTCAACATGTGAACATTTTTAAATTTTAAATTAATTTTGTATAGAGTCAAGTGGTCAAAAGGCATAAAAAAAATGAATATATTAAAATTACTTTATAAACCTTCTAATTTTGATCACTTGACTTTAAACTAAATTAATTCAAAACTTTAAAATTTTCACATGTAGACGCATAACTCGTAAAGTAGAAGTTTTTCACCGGTTTGAATTTATCGTTTTGATTTAATCAATCAGATAAGTTTTAGAGTTGAGTTCACAAAGAGACTTGGTGAACTTCGGAACACCCTAGTTCTACTCCAATATTAAATATATTTTATGATCTTTTTGATAAATTTTTTTTGTACTTTCTTCATTTTAATTTTTATAAATACAAGCATTTTTTTGTGGGCATCATTAAAAAAATATATAAACATTATTTTTTTAGAAATTAACGTATGCCTTTTGGAACGGAATTTTATTTGTTATGTTTCAAATACAGCATTTGTTTATGGTGATATGATACTTTCATTTCATTTGTTTATGGTGATATGTTTCAAATGCAAGCAATAAATTGTTAAAATGTCAAATTTAAAGAATTAATGGATGTAAAAATCATATATATTTTTTTAATCCTACCAAGGTAAGAAAAAAGAAGTAAATTTATTAATCTTACATAGAGCAATAATCACAAACTATCTACAACAAATCAACAACAATTGATTTGGAAGATCTATGTATGATTTACTTGCAATTTGATCTTACATAACAGATGTAGAACAAGATTTACAATTTGTTTGCAATTTAAGTATAATTAATATTAGCATAATCTCTTGTGTTTAATCTTGGTAGGGTTTTGTCTCTGAATTATTTATTGTCAATTCAAAATTTTCAAAAAAAAAAAAAAAAAACTAACTAAGAAGGGATTTATAGAATTCACAAAACTGGAAAAATAATGGTAATAAATTTTTTAAATAGTACAAAACATATTGAAACGTTTAATCTATATGTATTATTTTTAAATAGTACAATCATACATAATAAATCTATATGTATTATTTTTATAGGTTTGTGAAAGCTGTCATGGAAACGTTATAATATTTACAAAAATTCAATTTTATTTGATAATTATAATCGAACCTTTATAAAATAATACTTAATTTAGAGCTTTAAGGAATAATAAAAGAAAATCTTTGAAAGAATTTAAAATGAAAATATAATAAAAGAAACTCAAACCTTAAAAAATAAAAATAAAACAAACTCAAAAATATATACAAGAAATCCTCTAATGAAGGAACCGTTCAAAAATCCTCCATGCACAGATGAATCATGTAATTCTTATTCTTTTAATATGTTTGGATGACACAAAAATAGCAAGAATAAAAGCTATTCGGAATAGCTAGAATAGCTGTTATTCTCTATTCCTTGTAAATGTTGGAATAACTATTATTCGGAAATGTAAAATGAGAGGAAAAAATGTTTTTTTTTTGAATTTCCGCCAACACAATTCCGAAATGACAAATTTGATGCCACTTTCCGTTATCTCCACGTCGTGACAATTCATTTGAGATCCCACTTGCCTATATTTCTTCTTAATTAGCATATTGTTAACACTGTTATTTATTGGTTATAACTATTCACTATTCCACAAATACAATCCAAACAATATTTTTTACTAATCCGAATAGCACCATTTTCATACTAATATGAAAATCACTATTTTTTCTCTATTCTCATTTACTATTCTAAAATTTCACTATTCTAACTATTTTAACTCTCATCCAAACGTACTCTTAACATGCATGTGGTGGTGTGTGTAAATCTTTCTCTTGAGATTTCTCTTGGTCATGTTTTTTCTATTTCAGTAAAACAAACAAATTGTGAGTATTTTTGCATCTATATATAAAAACTCCCTAGCTAGTTTATCTACAAATTTTATTAATTCGGGATATATAGATCTCATCCAATTAATTAGTTATTGATTGGAGAATGCAAAATAAGAAGAATAAGTTTTAGTGTGTGTGACGACTGCAAAAAGGCAACAAAGATAAAAAAAATAAATTATAAACAAACAATGAAATAAATAAATTCATAAATAAGAGAACATTAAATTATATATGATAATCATCTTTTGTTTTTTTAGCCACACTTTTGAGAATATATATCAAAGAACCTGGTATATCATAAGAGATACTGGTATATCACAAGTATGCATAAGAGCCTTCAACAATAGGAGATACTGGTATATCAATCTTTCTTCAATCATTCTTTCAAACACACACATACATGCTATAAAAAGTAACTGTGCAACTAATGATGAATTAGTAGTATATTTTGGAGTTTCATAAAATTAAAACAATAATCATGGCCGTTTTGTATAGTTGTTTATGAGTCTCATGATATTAAATTATGGATATTAACCTACTATTGAAAGTAATTGTTGCTCGTTATGTTAAATTTGTTTTTTTTTTGGTTAGGAGAAAACCAGAGCTACAAATTATCATAAGTTTTAAATAGAAGATATATAAAATCAATTCCTCCAAAAGTTAGAAGAGATACAAGATCAATTCTACATGTTAAAAGCTCTGCCTCTTTAGAAACTTAGTTTAAATGACTAAATCTTGAGCTTAATCAACTAATTATCTTTAAATAGAGTGTTGATTAAGTTCAAATTCCATTAGAGGTATTTGTCAAGTAATCCTCTTTAAATAAAGTATTGACAAATGCCTAGAAAATAATTATATATAATAAATCTATATGTATTCTTTTTATAAGTTTGTGAAAGCTGTCATGGAAACGTTTAATATTTACAAAAATTCAATTTTATTTGATAATTATAATCGAACCTTTATAAATAATACTTGATTTTGAGCTTTTGAGGTATAATAAGGGAAATTATTTGCAAAATTTTGAAAACTCAAATATATACAAAAATCAGTAAAGTCCATTGAAACAAATTTGGCCAGTTTAATTATTTTTAGTGAACGTACTATTATTTAGATTTTTTTTTTCACAGAGGACTCTAAATTGTAAGTCTTTGGTCTTCAATTTATTATTATAAAAAAACTCAATAAAATATATTAAATATATATATTTCTGACAATATTATGTTTCTAATGGGAATAAAAAACTTATTCATATTTCTCTATGATATCAGTTGACAAAACCCTTCTTAAAAAAATCATGTAATTCATCTGAAACTACTCCATTCAAAGAATCATGTAATTCATATTTTTTGAACATGCATGTGGTGTGTAAATCTTTCTCTTCAAGTTTTCTTTAGATCACACTTTTCCTATTTCGGTAAGATATACAAATTGTGATCGAGTTGACATTTTATTTGCATCTATATATAAGATCTCATCCAATTAATTAGTTATCTTAATCAACTACAATCTTCAAGTCTTCTCTCAAACATAGATTATTGCCATATATTTATTTTTGTTTCCCAAAAATTAACGTATCTATAAATACAACACATAGTGTATATATATATGAGTTATTGGTTGAAGGAATGTAACATAACTGCGAAAAGGCAACAAAGATAAAAAGTAAATTATAAAATAAATAAATAAGAGAAAATTTCAATTATATTATTAACACTTTGTATATGATGATCATCTCTCTGTTTTTTTAGCCACACTTTTGAGAATATATTATTAACGCCCATACTCCCATTTCCAAAATCCAAATCGTTGATCCGAACCGTTCAAGTTGTTCCATTTTGAAATGTGCTTGGAGACCAAATTTTACATTTTTTGAATTTTTTTTACTATTTATTAAGCCACTTTGAAAATTGATGATCCATTGTGAACAGTAAAAAACAGTAAAACATTCTAGACCAATGGATCAGCGATTTTCAAAGTGGCTTAATAAATAATAAAATAATTCCAAAAAAATGTAAAATTTGGTCTCCAAGCACATTTCAATATGGAGAACAACTTGAACGGTCGGATCGATGTTTTGGATTTTGAAAATGGGAATATGAGCGTGAAGTAAAATATTGGTTTTACTTCGCGAAGTACAATAGCAAAATTATATATATATATATATAGAGTGAGGCTATGGTGCTATGCATAGCACGGATGGCTAGTGTACTACGGCTCAATATGGTACTTTTTAAAATCCTAACGGTCGATCCGACCGTTCAATGTGATAACCATATGAATATGTACTTGCAAACTAAATTTTATATTTTTTCGAATTTTTTTACTATTTTTTCAGATATGTATAATTTTGATGGTCCAGAATTTTCAAAAAACACTGATTTTTCTACCTATCTGAAAAAATAGTAAAAAAATTCGAAAAAATATAAAATTTAGTTTGCAAGTACATATTCATATGGATATCACATTGAACGGTCGGATCGACCGTTAGGATTTTAAAAAGTACCATATTGAGCCGTAGTACACTAGCCATTGGTGCTATGCATAGCACCATAGCCTCACTCTATATATATATATAAATCATTCTCTCAAACACAGACATACATACACATTCCAACACACACAATAAAAAAAGAGTAGAACTAGGGTGTGATGTGCTCACCAAACTCTTTGGTGAGCATAACTCCATAATCTATCGTATTCACTTCAAACAAGATGAATCCAAACCGTTGAACCTGATGTACTTCACGATTGATGTGCGGACATAATTTTTTTTGAATGTTTCGGATTTATTTAGTACAAAGTCAAGCGGTCAAAATTGATGAAAAATGAATGCATTAAAATAACTTCTAAAATTTCATTTTAGATCATTCATTTTTCATCAATTTTGACCACTTGACTTTAGACTAAATGAATTCAAAAAATTCAAAATTTTGCATGTACGCACATCACTCGTGAAGTATATCGGTTTCAACGGTTTGGATTCATCTCGTTTGAAGTGAATCCGATAGATTATAGAGTTATGCTCACCAAAAAGTTTGGTGAGCACATCACACCCTAGTTCTACTCTGAAAAAAAAAGTGTATGATACTTCTACGAACAATACCATAATTCAAAACCATCTATGAAGCTTAATTGAAAGCTATATTGAACATTTCATCAATAATAATAGATGAGAGATCCAATTACACCATTTTATGGTAACACATCTTGACATCATATGTTTATAAGTCATTTTTGCGATTTCAAAATTCAAACAGTCAATCTGAACCGTTCAACATGATCTTTATATTAAAATGTGTTTAAAGACCAAATTTTACAATTTTTGGAAACTATTACTATTTATTTAGAATTTCAAAAATTATTGTTTTTCAATGGTCTAGAATTGTCTGGAAAAAAAAATAATTTTGTACACATCTTAATAAATACTAAAACAAAATATTTGACGTAAAATGGTGTAATTGGATCTATTTTTGAAAATTAATAAAAGTATCTAAATTTTGGCTGATGTCAAATAAAAAAATTTGAAAATAGAATGAGCAACTGAGAATTTGAATGTACTAGAATGACCACGATAATTTTTATAATATCCGGAAGTTGTTTTTGAATCGGGATAAATAACTAAGATCCAAAATATTTTTATTTTTTTTCTAGTAACATATCAAGAAATAGTTTAATTTTTTTTACAGCCGTAAAAAATCCTGCCCGAAAAATGTTTCATAATATTTTTAGTATATCTAAATTATAAGATATTTTATCTATTTTATCTATTTTGTTTGATGTTCTTTCTATAATATTCAAATTATAAGTTACTCCTTCTATTTTTGAAAATTTATAAAAAAATCCATTAAAACCTGTTGGTCCATGAATATTTGGACGCAACTTGAAGTTGTGGCCATATTTTTTGTGGACGCAACATAAAGTTGCGTCTGTGGTGAATTTGAAATTATGTAGAATTTGTGGTTTATTGGTTTATTTTTTTTAAATGGTATATTTAAAAATTTCGGTCTGGGCGGTAGTCAAAATGGATCTGTATCCTCCCAGGTAACTGACTCAAGCAAATTGAAACGGACGGTCCAGATTAATTCTATCTAGGCCAAACTCAATCCGGTGCTTATGGAGACTGAGGGGATCTATTTCATGCCATGTTAAAAGAATCGTTGGATCGTAATTGTCTTCAGTCAGGTAACTTGAGGTGATGTGAATTCAGTCAAAATCGCATGTTCTCTAAAACTTGAGTGTGTTGTGTAGCATAGTAACAAATGAATTATTCGGGTTCGGTTCGGCTAGATCAAAAATTCGTGATTCAGGAATAATTCAGGTATAATTCGAGAATGATTCGGTACAACAAGAAAGCAAAAAAAATCCAAAATTCCAAAATTCAAGATTTAATTTATATAGAGTGATACATTAGTATGGTCACAGAAAACTGTCTCAAATTCATTATGCCTCTCAAAAGCTTTGCCTCAGCCCTCAGCCCCACGTGGCTGTGAAATTCAAAAAATTCCCACGTGGCTTTGCCTTAGCCCACTCTGCCTCCAAAATTTTCAAAAATTTTCAATGCTGCGAATTTTTCGAATAAAACGCGAATAATTCGTAAAAAACGTTTTATTCGCGAATAAATCAGTATAAATTCGGTCAACCGTTTTATTCGCTGTTCGGTTCGGAAACCTCCAAAAAACATTTTATTCGCGAATAAAACACGAATCATGTTACTATGTTGTGTAGTATTCCACATTGATGCTGAGAGAATCTGCATATGATTTATGATGGAGGGATCCACTACATTCGATTTCATGCGGCACTATATTCTGCATACTGACAGTTTGTCACACGCCTGCTTTCACAAAGTGCAAACTAGTTGTAAAAAATGTCTATTTAGATCGATTAATTATCTGATTAGTCGTTGACGGTGATCAAATCGTTACGGATTTTCTTGAATAATCAGCCAATTATTTCCAGTTATGTCCGATTATTCTCGATTATTTTAGAATAATCACTCCGTTCAAGAAACACATACCGTTATTTACAACACTAGTGCAAACACAAACACGTGAAGTTAAACACATTGTTTTTCTCTGTAAAATATGCAACCAAATATTGCTTTGTTGATGGAAGAGAATGGGCATTGGGCATCCAAAACAAAAATCTAGGTTTACACAAAGTGTTGGCAGTATTTGGCTAATTATTGCACATGCATGTAGTTGACAAGTTGTGTTCTTTTATATTACATGTAATTTTTTACAATGATTTAAGAGAGTTTAGCTACACGGAGGTGTTAAATGTACCCCTAAAAGTAACTGGACTCGTTCGGTCAGAATTTGAGCATAAACTAAAAAAAATTAGGTATCTGTAATTTTCTATTCTGGGTTGTGATCGGTGGGCTCCTCTTTCACAGTGTTGTAAACAACATCTGCTTAGGCTGATTATTCGGCCGATTAGTCGTTAGCGGTGACCAAACCGTTATGGATTTTTCCAACTAATTAGCCGATTATTTCCGATTATGGCCAATTATTTCCGATTATTTTCGATTAATTACTTGGCGGTACCTCGTCCGTCAGACGACCGCATACCGTTATTTACAACACTGCTCTAGAGACAATTGTTTTAAAATTACATGTATTTCTATTTTTAAAATTCAAACAGTTAATCTGAACAGTTAAACAGGATCTCCATATGAAAATTTACTTGGAGACCCATTTATATATCTTTTAGAATTATTTACTATTTTTTTAGATAGATAGAAAATCGCTGCTTTTGCTTTTGAATGGTTCAGATTTTTCAAATCAAGTGATTTTCTATGTATATAAAAAATAGTACAAAGATGCTAAAAAAATTGTAAAATTTGATATGCAACACATTTTCATACGAAAATCATGTTAAACGGTTCATATCGATTGTTTAAAATACTGAGAAGATGAACTCACTCTCTTTCCTTCCCTCCTTTCCTGAATTTTTCATTACATATTGGGTTTGTAGAGCAGAGTCTAAGAGCAACATTTGTTCTGCACTGTAAACAATTTAATTGGAAATGTGAAAAGGATGTAACCAAGGTATACAAGTAATGTACTCTTAATCCTTCTTTTGCAGCATAAAAAAACTACTAATTGGAAATGTGAAAAGGATCTAAGCAAAGTATACATTCTGTACTCTTTAAGTTAACCCTTCTTTTGCAACATAAAAAAATTAATTAGAAATGTGAAAAGGATAAAAGTGTGCCTAGTTTAAGAGATTGTGTCGGATGAGGTAATCACTGATTCACAAGACTGTGTCCCTGGATTGTCTGTAACACATGCCAAATATTGCTATGTACTCTGAGTTACAATATATGCAATTGCAGTGTTCTAGATCATAGTGACAAATGAATTATTTGGGTTCGGTTCGGCAAGGTCAAAAAATTCGTGATTCGGGAATAATTTTGATATAATTCAAAAATGATTCGGAATTATCCGGACCAGAGATCTCAGTCCTACAAGAAAACAAAAAAAAAACCAAAAAAAAAATATTATGGGAGAAATTCGGGAAAAGTTCGTAAAATTCACGAATTATTCGGAAATAATTCGGTTAAAGTTCAGTCAACCAAATAATTCGACGTTCTATTTAGCGCTATAGCTAGTTATAACGTTTTTTGAGCCTTTCTGCAATGATGGTCACAGAGTCATTACTTCATGTAGATCAAATCAGATCAGATCAGATCATGGTAGATGAAAAGTTCTATTTGGATGCATCACTTTGATTTAACTTAATGCAGCTGCTATTTTGATATAATTAATCAGTAAAAAGTTTGCGCTTTGCTGGATAAAATATATACTTTATGCAACAATGTTGTTTTGCATGATAAACAAATTAATTGAAAATGTGAAAAGAATCTAAGCATAATTGGATAAATTCTATAAATTCTTAAAGAGCAACACTTGATTTGCATTGTAAACAAATTAATTAGAAATGTGAAAAGGATAAAAGCGTACCATATAAATAACTAAAAGTGTGTCTAGTTTGATGAGGTAATCACTGATTTCACAAGACTGTGTTCCTGGATTGTCTGTAACTCATGCCAAATATTGCTATGTACTATGAGTCATAGTGACAAATGAATAGTTTGGGTTTGGTTCGGCATGGTCAAAAATTCATGATTCAGGAATAATTCAGGTATAATTCGGAAATGATTCGGTATCACAAGAAAGCAAAAAAAAAACCCCCAAAAAACCCTTTTTTTTTTTGTGCGTTTTATTCACGTTTTATTCGATAATGAAATATATTATACGTTTTTTGCGTTTTATTCAGTGTTCGGTTCGAAAAATTCAATAAAATGAATTAAATGCGAATAACTCGCGAATTGTGTTACTATGCTCTGAGTTAGTGTATATCCAAAGATTATTAGTACTAATTAATGTATCAATTCAAATTTTAAATCAATTTTTGGAACAACAACTGTAGAAAACCCTAGAGTTTTTTGGTATTTGCTTGAACATATACAATTTCATATAAAATGGGACACTACATGAGAATTCGCATCCACTGCTCAGTAACTCAAATTTAAAGCTACAATTTACAGTTCTTTATTGTAAAATACTAACTTGTAAATTTTCAAATTAGCTCGAATTGAATCAAATTCTGATCAGATGATCTGAATTTCAAACTCAAATTTTACATTATTTTAGATAATAAGAACACCGCTCCATAGGATATAGCTCTTTTTTCTCCCATTAAGATACTACCGCACAGATGGCCACAGAGTTATTACTTCATGTAGATCAGATCAAATCATGCTTAGATGAAAAGTTCTATTTGGATGCATCAAATTGATTTAATTTAATGCAACTGCATAATTTTTTTTTTTTCTTCACATGTTACCAACAAAACCAAAGATCGATTCTTTAATTTGCTTATAAATTAAGGTGCAAATGATAATACTTTAATCTGATGCAACTTGACAAAAAGATAATTGAGCCTAAATATTTTTAGAATTTTGTTAATGGTGTATTAATATTTTTATAACCTAATTTTTCATGATTAGATCATACTCAAAAGTTGATACCAAACAAATATATAGGCCTTTGATTTTATCAACTTTAGGGTGTTTTTATTTATTTAATAATTAATACTTTTTCAATCCATGAAAAATTTTCTTTTTAGATTTATTTGGTCATAAAAATAAATAACAGGGTAGCTGGGTAGGTCATATTTTGACTTCAAAGACCCAGTGTATTGGGCTCCAGAAATTTAATATGCATATAATTAATAATAGAAAAGCTCCTCATTGAATTAATAAACGGTAGTTAGACCTACTAATATGTGTCATATATATATATATATAGAGATGGGCTAACTTGCTTTGGGAATTAAAGAGGGCGTTTTACTTTGCGCTCATATCTTCATTTTCAAAGTTCAAATAGTCGATTCGAACCTTCCAACATGTTCTTCATATTAAAATGTGCTTGGAGACCAAATTTTACAATTTTTGGAAATTTTTTACTATTTTTTTCAGAATTTTTGAAAATCACAACTTTTCATTAAATAAAAAATAATAAAAAATTCAGCAAAGTGATGATTTTCAAAAATTCTGAAAAAATAGTAAAAAATTTCCAAAAAATGTAAATTTGGTCTCCAAGCACATTTTAATATGAAGAACATGTTGGAAGGTTCGAATCGACTATTTGAACTTTGAAAATGAAGATATGAGCGCAAAGTAAAACGCCCTCTTTAATTCCCAAAGCAAGTTAGCCCATCTCATATATATATATATATATAGTGCTGGGCTTAGCTAAGCCATGGTGTAAAACGACTTGGTGCTCCACGCCTCATTATTTCCATTTTGAAAATCCAAACTACCGATCCGAACCGCTCAAGTTGTTCTCCATATTGAAATGTGCTTGGAGACCAAATTTTACATTTTTTTTGGAATTTTTTACTATTTATTAAGCCACTTTGAAAATCATTGATTCGGCGGTCCAGAAATTTTTACTGTTTTTTACTGTTCACTCGGATTTTCAGATTTTCAAAGTGGCTTAATAAATAGTAAAAAAATTCCAAAAAATGTAAAATTTGGTCTCCAAGTACATTTCAATATGAAGAACATGTTGGAAGGTTCGAATCGACTATTTGAACTTTGAAAATGAAGATATGGCGTGGAGTACAAAGTCGTTTTACTCCAAGAAGTAGCTAAGTCCATCTCTATATATATATATATGAGTGAGGCTATGGTGCTATGCATAGCATGGATGGCTAGTGTACTACGGCTCAATATGGTACTTTTTAAAATCCTAAAGGTCGATCCGACCGTTCAATGTGATAACCATATGAATATGTACTTGCAAACTAAATTTTATATTTTTTTTGAATTTTTTTACTATTTTTTCAGATAGGTAGAATTTTGATGGTCCAGAATTTTCAAAAAACACTGATTTTTCTACCTATCTGAAAAAATAGTAAAAAAATTCGAAAAAATATAAAATTTAGTTTGCAAGTACATATTCATATGGATATCACATTGAACGGTCGGATCGACCGTTAGGATTTTAAAAAGTACCATATTGAGCCGTAGTACACTAGCCATTGGTGCTATGCATAGCACCATAGCCTCACTCTATATATATATATATATAGAGAGAATGGCTAATATCAAAACGTTTGTTCCTGGGCTCAGGAACAAACGGTTCCGTTCTCCAATTTCCGAAGTTCAAACAACAAATCCAAACCGTTAGATGTTCAATCTATATTAAAATGTGCTTGGAGACCAAATTTTACATTTTTTGGAATTTTTTTACTATTTATTAAGCTAGTTTGAAAACTGCTGTTTTTATGAAATTTCTGCAGCATTGAAAAACAGCGGTTTTCAAACCAGCTTAATAAATAGTAAAAAAATTCCAAAAAATGTAAAATTTGGTCTCCAAGCACATTTTAATATAGATTGAACATCTAACGGTTTGGATTTGTTGTTTGAACTTTGGAAATGGGAGAACGGAATCGTTTGTTCCTGAGCCCAGGAACAAACGTTTTGATATTAGCCATTCTCTATATATATATATATATATATATATATGTATATATATATAGAGAGAGAGAGAGAGTGGCTAATATGAAAACGTTTGTTCCTAAGCTCTCGTGCAACCGAATGGTTTTCGGATTTTCAAAGTCCAAATGGTCGATCTAAACTGTTAGATGTGATATCTATATTAAAATCTGCTTGGAGACCAAATTTTACATTTTTTGAAATTTTCTTACTATTTATTAAGGCACTTTCAAAATAGCTAATCACATGGTCCAGAATTCGGTTGCACTATTTTTACTGTTCACCCGGATTAGCAATTTTTAAAGTGGCTTAATAAATAGTAAAAAAATTCAAAAAAATGTAAAATTTGGTCTCCAAGCACATCTTAATATAGAGATCACATCTAACGGCTTGGATCGACCGTTTGGACTTTGAAAATTCGAAAATAATTTAGTTGCACAAGAACTTAAGAATAAACATTTTGATATTAGCCACACACTCTCTCTGTATATAAAACTTTTCGAGAAAATTAAGGTATGAAAAGTCATTTGAAGGGGACTAATTAAAGTCCCTTTCAATTTCACCTACCCACAAAAATAATAAAATAATATTAATGGCATGGCGCATGGGTGTGATACAGGGAGCATGGAAACTTTCATTCCTATAAAAAAAAAATGATAAAATAATATTTTAAAAATATAAAATATGGACTTTAAATGATTTTGATATATAGATCAAAATCATACACAACCTCAATTGCCTATAGCAATTTTTATTTATTTTGTAAATTTTATAAAATCAATTTGAACTATGATTTTGACCAAATTAGTATTGTAACCCTGTTATAACTTAAGCAACATTTTTAGTTAGGTGGCACAAATAATGCAGACAATATGAATCATTTAATTTGAATCAACACAATTTTTGAAAAATCCTTGTAAAAACCAAAATAATATTTGATGCGTAAAATTAAAATCAGACGGTTTGAATTATGTATTATAATTATGTCTCAGTAGAACCGCAGACATAGTGTAACGGTAAGAACTTTCTCGTCATTTGCGTATTCAATTCTCGAAAATAACATTTAAAATATATCCTAGTCATAATTATAAGTTCAAAAAATAGAATTTGTCTTCAGTATAATAAAAAAACAATGCCTTTTATTTTTGGTTTGAACGATTATAAGTTCAAAATTCGAATAAAATTTTTATTGTAAATATTAAACATACGAATGATTTGACGTTCTAACCTTTATTATAAAAAATTTGCATAAATCTTAGAAAAAGGGGAACCATTCTTTCTTTTGGGGGCAACTTAGTTAAAAAAAATACTAATTTATATTGTCAAGGGTTATATTTTCATATTCACTCATCAACACAATTATGACATCTATGGTTCATTTTTTTTTATATATACATAGAATTATTTAAATTCTTATTTTATCAACAAAATACAGAGGCTTACGCAAGATAAATACAACAATGTAGTCTCTAAATAACAAATAACATTTGTTTACTAATTTTGAATCCCAATTGTTTAACTAGAAGTATACAAATTATAGAAAAAAACATTGTAATAATGCATAACAATATTTATGTTTATAATTTGATATGGAATTTTCATTTTAATATTGTAAAATTTTAAATGAAAATAACGGTAATAATTTAACTTTTGATTAAAGATATGACATAAATTAATCCATGTAAAATGAAAAATCTCATATTTAAACATGTCAAAATTATTAAACTAATAACCCTGCAAACAGACAAATCTACCCCCTAAATTCAAATAAATTACCTCACTGCTTTTCATACAAAAGGGTTTGTTTGGTAATTATGACAGAGATGGTATACCTTTTACGCATCTTTTCACCAACCACACGATTCACCTAGAAAGAACCAAACCAATTACATTGTATTTGATTCTCTACGAATATTACTCTGTATAATAAGTAGGACAGTCTTGTGTGAACGGGGTCTTCTAAAAGTTCTATTGGGACTTCCACCCGCTACAGAAACATATGCACTACTATTGCCGCAGAATGTTTCTGTTGAAATCAAAAAGGCAAAAACAATAACACTGGAGAAAGGGAATGATCCATCCAATGGATCCTAAACTTTCCTACTCTCTCTTTCGCTTCCCTGTTATGAACAGCGCTTTTTGGCTTCACGCAGCGCACCAGTCATATACTTCTTCATTTTGTCTTTATTAAACCTGCGCTCCGTAAAGCCAAATAGTTCTGTCAATAACTTTCCTCCTCTTGCTCAGTCGAGTCCACACCCTCTGCATTAACGCACCGTTTGTTTTTGCATACAGATCGTTCGATCAGAATACTAACCTTTAATATTCGTGGAGATTTAAATCAGACGTTGAATATCTAAGTCCAAAATTTGAGTTAACTCAGAGGATTAGAATTCATCTCTTCCTCTATATATACTACCACCTCAGTCTCTCTGTTCTAAAACCTCTCACCAACCCCGATTCAATTCTCTCTCTTTCTCTAAACCCCTCTGATGGCGGCTACCACTTCGCAATCGCATCTCCTCCGCCCGACTCTCCCTGCGCTTCGCCTCCGTTGCCCCTCCTCTCTCCACTCCATATCTCTCCGCCGTACCAATGGTACCGATCGGATCTCATCTCTTCGCGCCGTTTCGAAACCCACCATTTTAGTGGCCGAGAAGCTCGGTGCCGCTGGGTTGGAGCTCTTAAAGGAGTTTGGCAATGTCGATTGCTCCTATAACATGTCTCCTGAGGAACTCTGTGCTAAGGTCCCGCTTTGTGATGCTCTCATCGTGCGTAGTGGCACAAAGGTCCCACCTTTTCTCTCATTTAAGTTTCTTTTAGGTTGAATTTCTAATACATTTTGTTGGTACGCCCAAATCTCACCACTAACCAATAAATTTATACTTGATTGCAAGATGTGAGCATTCAATTTCGCCAAAGAATTTCATAATCGATTTGATTTTTTCCTGAGCATTTTTTTTTATCTTTTCAAAGCAGCATCGTTTGTTAGAAATGGATATTATATTCAGAAATTGCAGCATTGTGGATGATTATTTCTTATAAAAAAGAATTAGAAAGTGAAATAATCGACAATTTCTTGGAACATTGAACTTTTATATTAGTCATTAAAACATTGTATTGCTTATGTTTTGATAAAAAGCAAGTGAAGTATCCTCGCATGGTAGCAATTAATTGTCTTTTAAGCCCAAAATTGGCTTGTTACCTTGATCCCTATTTTTCCGTTTATAATTGTGTATTATTACGCTTATGAATTGAACCATTTTGCTTTAATTTTTTTAGTGATTTGTCCATGGCAGGTGAACAGAACAGTATTTGAGTCGTCGGCAGGGAGGCTACGCGTGGTTGGCCGCGCAGGAGTGGGCATAGACAATGTGGACCTGTCAGCAGCCACAGAGCATGGATGCCTCGTGGTCAATGCTCCTACGGCCAATACCGTGGCTGCTGCTGAGCATGGCATCGCTCTCATAGCTGCCATGGCTCGCAATGTTGCTCAGGCTGATGCCGCTCTCAAGGCCGGTAAGCAATTCCCCCCTTCCTCTAGAAAAAAAAGGGGAATTTCATGTGTACCCCTCAATAACATCGAAATTACGTATTCCCCCCCTCGAAACTCATTTTAGGATATGTACCTCATTATCAGTTGATATGAGATGTTTCCTTTTTAATGCTATAGTTTTACTGATTATTTTGCAAATTATTTATCTAGGAAAATGGATGAGGAACAAATATGTGGGAGTATCACTTGTTGGCAAAACCTTGGCCATACTTGGATTTGGCAAGGTCGGGTCTGAGGTGGCCCGGCGGGCCAAGGGCCTTGGCATGCATGTGGTGGCCCACGACCCGTACGCCTCTGCTGCCCGGGCCCGTGCTATTGGTGTTGACCTTGTCTCCCTTTGAGGAGGTAATCTCAACTGCCGATTTCATCTCTCTGCACATGCCTCTGACACCTTCACACCGACAAAATGTTGAATGACGAGACATTTGCCAAGATGAAGAAAGAAGGATGTTTAGAATTGTAAATGTGGCACGTGGTGGGGTCATTGACGAAGAAGCTTTGGTTCGGGCTCTTGATTCTGGCATTGTTGCTCAGGTAAGACCTGATACTGGAACAACATAGGAAAGCATGAATGGAAAAATTAATGAGTTGCTTACTATAATCAATTGTATATTACCTTTATATATTTTTTAATAACATTATTAATTGCTAATACTTTTACCTATAGGCTGCTCTTGACGTGTTTACGAAAGAGCCTCCAGCTGCTGATAGTAAATTGGTGTTGCTGAGAATGTAACTGTCTACGCCTCACCTTGGTGCTAGCACAGTCGAAGCTCAGGTAAATTAATGTGTACTACTGCAAAATATTAAATATACCCTTACAAGTTACAAGAAGAGCAATAAATTATATTTTTTCCTTACAAAGCATAGCAAATGTCATATGCAAATCTGATTATCATTTAAGTATCCTTTGTACTGTTTTGGCCTCATTTACTTTTGAGTGATGCCCAAAGAATCCATCTTTTGACATGATTCGTATGTTATATGTAACATGAGGATGAAAAAGGGGTAGTTTTGTATTAAAAGTTAATTGGGAACCAAGGTGTATTCGACTTTAATT